>JAJJWW010009988.1:0-173763 GCA_023531295.1 Papaver armeniacum
TTTTGACATCCATTTGATGAATAATTAACTTGTAAACGGGAGTTTCAGGCGTTCAAAATATGACCACGTACCACGCGAAATCATCTTCTCGACGCCTCCTTTCGCTTGGTAATCAAATCGGGAGTATCTTTGTTTGATGGGTGCGGGAATCGCCTCCAATCCATCTTCGTTGTATGTACCACGACCTGATGGTGATCATAAAAAACCTTCGCGGCTCTCTTTGCCAACGAGTAAAATTCTCACCGTCAAAAACGTTCCAGTCCCGAGTTGAGGTTTGGTCTCATCACTTGCGGGGATTGTGCGGTAGCATTGAAAGTTGAAGATTCAGCCCTCCGTCGCTGAAATTAATTGCCTAAAGAACGCTGTTGGAAAACGCGGGTTGCAATAGAAGAATGGAAATACCGCCGTAAAGAGCGTATTACAACGGGTATGTGAAATAATGCCTTCGGGATACAATGAAAGCTCCCACTGACGCAAATCGAATTCGAGGTTTGTACCCCTTGATCCAATCAAGAACACATGTAAACAAAATTTCCGATGATGCTTTAGAAAAGAGAGAAAACGAAACGGAGTTTTTTCGATATGTTTAAACGAGTTTGGGGAGATGCTATTTATAGAGGTTTTCGCAGACCGCTGGGGAATAGACATCTTTTTCACTCAAATGTGTTTCTCTTCACGAAACGATGAGTCTCTTCAATCATCGTACGTCGATGACGCCCTGTTGGTTCGAAAGATTACTGGATATGTTTGTAGCGTAAACAGCTTACATACCACAAACACCTCGGATATGTTTGGCTACGCCCAAAGGACCCCTTGGATAGCTACATTGATTGAAAATATTCCAACAACTTGAACCCACAATACTTCCAACTGGTTGCACGGGCCGAGGAGCCAGCGGCAGCCTATTAAAGACACCGACGCGGACCACGGAGGCCAATATTGCAGCGTCAGTCAAAGGCATATTTTAGCGTCGTGTCGGCGTGACGTCAGCGTCCCCGAAGCCCAGCGCGTCTGACGCGGACACTTTCAAAGAAATGAAGCGTCGTCAACCCAGAAGCTTCCAACCATTTTTCACACGATCCCCCAAATTTCTTTTCTTAGTGATACCTCCTAACCAAATAATGTTGTTATACCGAGAAATTTACCATGAATTACATCTTAAATTAGCGATGAAAAATATTTTCTCCCATGAAATGAAGAATCAGATCAATTGTGGACCGCCTAAAAACCAAACAAGATTCAATTAAAACCCTGGAAATAAAAATAATTAATTTAGCGAAATCGTGGGGTTACAAAGATGTGGGGTTTTTTATAATATGGAAATTAAATTACTTCACATAGAAATCTCAGCATTCGAAATGGATTCATCGAATTAGTAAGGTGGCCATAGCAAAGTGTGTAGAAGTAAGCTTAAAAGAACTGGTTTTTGAAAAAAGTTTCAGCCGTCCAAATAGAAGATGCCGACATGGTGGATTGGTAATGATTGATTTGCTTTAAGGTGATGGTGTTCATGATGTTATTGTTGTGGTGGTTGTGAGTCGGCGATGGATAATGAAGATTAGGAGGGAGGTGATGCTTACAGTGATGAGTATTGCCGTGATGGCTTCATTGATGGCGAGGAAGAAAGAACACGGGTTTATCAATTAGATCTCCGCAACCGATTCAACCAGCTCCTTCTGAACCCAGTTTTTTTCTTTTTAAGAAGGGCAAATGCGGAAAAACAATATTTTATAAAATTAAAATTTAAGAGTAGTCAGGTCAAACGGGTCTTTGACAGTCAACTACTCATATAGGTACCAACCCTTAATATTTACAATGTTAGGTACCAAGCTAGGTGATGGACATTTACCGGGTACCAAACGTTAAATAACCCTTCTTTTTATTACCTCTAGTAATATATTTGTTGTACATTCTTCTGATAAAAAAAGAGAAAAATGTATAATGAATGTGTACAATGCTTAAGCCTTAAAATAACAAAAAAGTAATAAATCAAGATTAAAATTTTATGTAGCCAACTAAAGCATTGAGAATCGTTTTGTGTAGATTGTAAAGCTCAATGCTCACCTATATTCTATCCAAGCAGATTTAGAGATCATTTACCAAAGACAAAGCATGCCGGATACGGGTCAACTACTAAACTTGGATAAGTTGGGATTCACTACTTTAACTCAACCTAATTCTAAATCTTGATTTTCTAATCTCGAGTATTTCTTTTTTTTTAATTAACGATTTCTAATTAAAATCCGGCCATCTCAATCGACTGCATCACACGACTCAACCGTAAAGCTAGCTATCTCAGCGATTCGCATTCGCATCCACAACCACAAGTATTATGGAGTATACTTTCTGTCGATGTCCTACAAAATTGAGTTTGAAGTCACCGTGTTGGGTACATCCATGACCTGTTTACTTATTGTTTGGGAGAAAAATTGCAATGGAGATAGATAAGATTGGAGGTTGATTGATGGAGGCCGAAAGATGGCTATAATTTAAATGGTCGGTTATAAAGTTGATTGATGAGCGACAGTGTTAAACTGTCACGGTTAAGGGAGAAATGTGAGGCTAGGGTGTTGAGCAAGAAGCGAAAGTTGATGCGCATGGAGTAGTCGTTGGATGCTATGCAGTTAAATTGAATCCGACGGCTTTGATTGGAAGCGGATTTGGATCTTGGTTTTTATTTCTTCTAAGCCCATGTCTTTTCCAAAGCTAATATCTTAAGCCCACATCTAGTTTTGAGTCTTGCAAACAACATTCTTCACTTGCGGATGGGGTGCAAACAATATTCTTCTCTGCTTCTATTAGCCTCCCGATTCATCCAAGCTTTATTTAGTACCTAAATATACAAAATTAATTAGTACAAGTATTTATTCTTGAAAACAATGAAAATACAGAATTCGGGATAATATATGATTTTAAAGCGCAAAAGATGAGTTTATTGCCAATAAAAAGGTGTAAAAATATGAAATATTTGGACCTAATCACACATCAACAATAACTAAATCTTTTCATTATTTTTGGAGTCCTTGTAACCAAACACATGTATGAAGCGAAGCATAATCCCCACATTTTATTAAATTTGAATTTGGTGCATTTCTTAATGAAACCACCCGATGATCATCATCACCTTTAATTTCCGCCTTTAATTTCCGCTTTACCCATGCTTACCAAAAAGAAAGCGCAAATAAATTTTCTGCGGGCTGCGCAAACGAAATTCTGTTGAAAATAAAATTTTCGAACTTTACCGATTTCTTCCTCGCCTTCAAAACCTCAAACATAGTAGCAATATTCTTAATAGTTTCTGTCTTCTCCACTATTGCATCACCGTCTAGATCTTCTGGATAGTCAACTTACATTATGGATCTCATACGTTTCTTCGAAACCGTCTTCTTTGGTTCAGCAACCATGGTAATAGAACATAAAGACACGTGATATAATAAATCACATACATCTTTACCAATTTCATTCCACTTCAATGATCTGGATTGATTTGAGCTATTTTTTTTCACCGTATTTGTGAATCATACAAGTTATGAAATCAGTAGGACTATTTTTGTTCCTGAAAGTCTTGATAGATAACGATGTTTACAAACAAAATCCTATAGAACTTGAGCATCGATTACCTGTTGTCTTGCAGTAGTAGCTAACTGATGCAGCTGTTCTAATTCTCCGAGAATTAGACTGAACTTATCAGAAAAACCAATATTTTCACTCTCCTCTTGAATCAGGTTTTGCAGACTATGAAAATTTGACCAGAAATCATCAGTCCCGGAACTCTGAAGAGAAAAAACTTTTTTTTTGACTGTAACCATTGTAATTCAACCCTATATATTTTGGACTACTACGCAATTTCAGATTTTGATTTAGCTTTTCCCTATTATAACTTGATTTTTCATTTCTTTCTCTACAGACTGCTCCTCTTTTTTTTTTTTCACTTCTTTCTCAACAGACTGCTCCTATATTTTATACTAGTTGCAGTTTGCACAATTCTTAAGGCAAGGAGGAAATGAGACTATGGGAGTATGTTTAAGTATTTTCTTATAATTATACCCTTATGGATAATAACAAGTAAAATTTAGAGATTATTTAACTTTTAAAAAACGATTTTTTTGTAAAATTTATACCGTTAACATTTTAAAACACTTATGTAACGAATGACTATCAAATTATACATATTTCTTATATTAACGATAATAATTAAAATGGTAGTTTTAGAAATATCCCCTTGATTAGAGAGATAGCTTATCAATCTATGAGACAAAATTTAAATCATCCCCTTCGTTCAGTCTGGAAACTGTCAGATCATAAGATACTTGAACAAAACAATGGATTTTATTTTTTTCAATCTGTTTTGATTTTTGAAATATCCCCTTGATTTGAGAACTTCTCTTATATTGTGCGCAACTGGAGTACAATTTTTGTGTAATTATTTTTTCTACTTTTTACTACCTCAGGTAGTATATTTGTACATTCGAGGATCAAAAAGAAAAAAAAAAATGTTTAACCTGTTCGGTTAAGGGAGAAAATGCGGGTAACTCAGAGAAGATGAGAACGACGAACAAGGGAGTGTTTGGCTTCTGTTCGGTTAAGGGAGAAAATGTAGGCTAGGGTGTTGATTAGGAGTAGCGAAAGTTGATGCATCGCATGGAGATGTCGTTGGATGCTCTGAATCAATCCGAATCCGACGCGGAAGCGGGTTTGGATCTTGGTTTTATTTCTTAAGTCCATGTCTTTTCCAAAGCTAATATCTCAAGCCCACATCTAGTTTTGAGTCTTGCAAACAACATTCTTCACGGCTGGATAGGGTGCAAACAATATTCTTCGGCGCTTTCTAGGAAGCTTTATTTGTCCTCTTTTCCGCTGCCACTTCTTTGGCCTCGATTCATCCAAGCTTTATTTAGTACCTAGATTACTAACATGCTCTCACTTTATTTACGGGAAATTTTATTGTATTGGTATGATACGGGGGTAAATTGTCAAAACCACGATTTACAACTTCAAAAGCATTTGTAGTAAGGAGTTTCTTTTATATATAGTAATAGATATAGATATAGAGATAGATAGACTACCGGCCTCGGTATATACACCAAAGAGTTTACACCGAGCTTTACACTGTGCCTGACCCAGTCATGGACGGGCTCTAAGCAAGGGAGCTAACTCGGCTATAGCCCGTCCCTGCATTGGGAGAAATTTAGGTGGAACCCTAATATTGCACTCAGAAAATTTGGGAGAGAAAGAATTCTTCACGCAGAGAGAAAAACACACAAATAAACATAAGTATTATATAATAATATATTTTTTAAATTTTCTTTTAAAGATAAATTAAAAATATATTAATTTGGAGAATATATTTCCTATTGATAAAGTCAATAAATTGAATTAACGATTTGGAAATTGAAGTATTCTACTGTATAATTGAAAATTGACTACAGAAAACTAGATATTCACCCGTTGGAAATTGTTGGTTAGTAATCGTATTTAAACATTTAAATTCTTGGTCGATCAATAACTGTAATCAAAAACATATACAAATACAATGTATCTATAAACCCTAAATTAACCTAATACAACTAAATATATGTTACAATTTCATTTTGGTACATATAAAAAACTTTTCAATTTTCTTATTAGTAATTATTAATTTATATTCCTACTATATTTGGGAATTGGGACTATTTTTTTTTTTTTGAAGGAAAGAGGTGATCCTCTCAATTTCATTGATATAGAAAGATCGTATACATCATGTTAAGATACATCATTGAAAAATATAATAAAATACAGACTTTTTGTATCACAATAGTAACTAAATTGTAATACAAATGTATTGAATACATGAATTTCAAAAAAAAAAAATTGATGATACTTGAGGGATGACATTTGAATTAAAATTCTGCCATTTGGATTTGAAGAATTTGTTTTCTTCATCATTGTCTTCTACATTAAGATGGAATTGTCCCATAACGGAGTAATAAGCACAAAACACCATTATCACAATCAAATCCGGTAGCCATGGATCTTGAGAATGAAAAAGAATCACGCTGGAAATGCCGAAGAAATCGGGTCCCGATGTACTTAAAATAATTGTAACAATCGTTTTGAAACGCCTTTATAAGGCTATGAAATCTCTCGATGGGTTTGAGAACACCATGAGAGCAATAATGAAATTAAACAGGAAAAACCTAAAAAATCATAAAATAACAATGTTTTATTTAAAAAAACTACTAATAAATATTTACTTTGTATCAAACACGATTGGAAATACGGAATAATTGAGATAATATCCAAATGATTTGGAATACAATTTTGGAGAATCAAAGATTTAGGAAGATTTGTTTACGAGAGAGTTTTGGAAAACGGTTATGGGAAAGAGAGAGAGAGGTCAAACTATTTAACTGGGACTATAAATACTTGAAAACTATGGTAATGCTCTCGCCACTTAGGAATAGGATGCTAGCCTGTTTGATACCCTCGGATAAAAAAAAAAAAAAAAAAAAAAAGTCTTTACATGACGGGTAAGTAAGGCCTCTCTTCCTTTATGCACATGCCAAAAAAATGGTGTTTGGCATGCCGGGTGGCATGCAAAACCATTTGCGCCATGTATGGGAAACCACCGAGCGATCGAATCACAGCGAGCGATATTGTCAATATCGCTCGATAATAATAACTCTTATTTGTGATACAATGGTTATCACCAAGTAGTTATTCTACAACGGCTAGTTCCACTATGGCTCCTATATACGTCATTTTACCTCGACATAAAACTCACACGTGCTTTAAAGAAATTACTCCTTTATTCCTCAATTTTAAGCTACAACGAGATTTAGATCCAATGAAGAAAGGATATTATTATGAATAGGTTCGGGTTCTGACAAGAAAGTTATCGTATGAGGTTGCGAAATTGACGAAGAGGAAGTCAAGATGAGAATCTAATCGAAACTATGATGCTTGTACATACGGGTCAAATACCAAGAGTTCCAGAGCCCAAGAAGTATTATCGAAGATATACGATCGAGGGAGGGAATTTTACCGTGAAGCTCATGCACGATTATTTTCTTCCCGATTATGTGTACTACGATCGAGATTTTCAAGGTCGATTCCGCATGCCTCGTCATCGAGTGAAAAGATTATTGAAGAGCTTTGTCGAGTGGAACTAAATTCATTATCGAGTTTGATGCAATCAATATTGTGAAGTCGTAGTCCCGAACAAAAAGTTACTTCGGCTTTAAGGATTCTAGGTTATGGCACTCCAAATGGGATACGAATGATTTAGTACCTTCGTATGGGTAAAACAACTTACACTTACCTTTCATTGTTAAAGAAGTAATGATTAATCATTTTTGGTCAAACATATTTACGAAAACCAACCGACCGAAGATGTTAGACAAATATTAAGGAGAATGAGGAAAGGGGATTCCAAGGAATGCTAGGTAGTCTCGTTGATATGCATTGGGTATGGCATGGATGCCCTGTTTATTGGGTTGGTCAATATAAAGGTCATTATCCAAAACCAACGGTTATCCTAGAAGCCGCCGCTTCTACGATTGTTGGATATGGCACGCTTTTTTGGTCTTAGGGTTCACAAAATGATATTAATGTTTTGCACAAGTCGCCTACGCTTCAAGATTTGAAGTATGGAATTTTCTCCATCGTCCGTTTCATGATCAACGACCATCAATACACTCATGGATATTATTTGCGGATGGTATCTACCCAAAATGGTCCACCTTGGTTCAATCTACCGTCACCTCCCGTTGTGCACGGGCCGTTCATACCGATATTTTAACGATGCCCAAAACGGCAACTGTAGGAAGGATGGAACGCGCTGAATTTTGAAGAGGAAGTTCGCTATCATTTGTGGGCCCATATCGTGGGTTGAGTCCTCGTGAAATGCACAAGACTATGCTCACTTGCATAATTCTTCATAACATGGTAAGTCGGGAAACCAAACGTGATTCGGATTGGATTAACTATGATGATGAAGATTTGAGGCCGGAGATTGACTCCGAAAAGAGGCCTCCAAGGAATTATGGTCAAATGACTAACTACATTCAACCGTAATTTGTATGACCAATTAGAGATGATCTGAGATTGAATCTTTGAAGGAGCATGGAAGATGATTTTATGTATTTTTCTTAATGTTTTAGCTTCAGTTTAAGTTATGTTATGTATTGTTATTTTCTAATTAATGCTTCAACATTTCATTTCAAACTAATATTAATTGGAATGCATAACAACATATCAAATTAAAACTTAAACTAGAACATTAAAACTTAAATCAAGCTACATTAAACTAGTACTAAACTAGTACATTAATCATTTAGATTTAATTATTTCATCAAACGATCATCGATTCCATTATCATCATCTTCTTCATCATTTGTTAGTAAATCAATTTCTTTTCAATCATGCTTGAATCGTCAAACCCGATTTTCCATACATGCAGTTGTTGGGCGTTCATAATTGAGGTGTTAGCTTGAAGAATGTTATGCTTGTCATAGTCAAACCGAATTTTTCTTGAGAAAGACGACTTTTCTTACTCTCCCGGTTTTGAATTTTCCTATGAATGGATCTTTCCTTCGCGATGGTCTTTTGATAATTCATAAACTCCGCCATGTTAAATCCTACGGAACTCCCTCCATCTTGAGCTAATTTTCTAGCCAGTTTTGCCTTATTCCTCCCTCGAAGTTTTCCCTTATTATTACCATCAACATAATTATTGAAAACTACGTTGGAATTTGAGCTTGTAGGGGTATCTGGTGAAGAATTTGATGGACCTTGTGAAAATGGTGAAGAATTTGGTGTTGATGGAGAAGAATTATATGGTGACTTTTCAGGTATTATTTGATTATTTGCTAAGTAATCGGGATTATATTTGTTCAAACCCTTCAAAATATGATAACAACTTTCGAAAGCAAACTGTTTTACCATGTTTTCGTTGCCAATCTGTACGAACCTCTTTCAAAATCAACATCAGTCTGACCACTGTCCTTTCCTTTTCTCTTGGCTTGCATTATCAATGCAACATAAGCGTCTACTTCCCGGTTGATTACAATAAAGTGTTCAGACAATCCTTTTGCATCACGACCATTGATGTTCATGGTTTGTTCTTCATATTTTTGAAATATATTATCCCACGTGGTGTTACCATGTTGGTGTGTACCACCGATACAATCTTGGGTAAAAAAAACATAATTACGACAAATACATTCATCTTCTATCATGGTGTATTTTGCACCACGGACTCGATTCTTCTTACCTTTGCCTTGAGTTTGTGCTTGTGAATCCATTTTACAAGAAAATATAATTGTAGAGGAGTTGTGATAGTTTTAGATTTGAAAAAAGATTGAGAAATTAAGAAATTCTAGAGAGATTTAGAATTTTTGGTGAGTTGATATGAGTTTGAAATCAGGTATTTATAGAGGGGGGAAATTGTAGCCTTTAGATGAAGATATGGTCAGCGATTATCATAGTATCGAGCGATAGCTTGACTGTCGCTGTCGAGTGAATGACCATCGAACGACTCTTTGACCATCGAGCGACCGAGACTCTATCGCTCTCTGGAACTCTGTCGTGTATGCCTATATGCTAGGAAAAACATATTGGCATATGAGTTTGGCAGTTTGGCATACCCATAATGGGTGCATATATGCTAAATACCATGTTTTGGCATGTGCATAGGAAGAGGCCTAACATTATATTGTGATGTAGTTGAATGTTTTTGACATGATTAATAAAGTTAGGTACTAAATGACATGATTAATAAAGGTTTGAACCAAATATTTCGAGGATGATACCAAATCATATATCACAAAATGATCATGAACATTAGATCAAATGGTACCCCTGCTATCTTTGATAACCGATCATATGAATGATTTTTTTTAGTATTAAAATAAGGGTTAATTGGAGTTTGACACTTACATTTTGTCCAACATTAGTGATTGGTCTAACATTTGTCCAACTTAGGGGTTGGTACTTGGAAATAACGTTGACCCGCGTTGACTGCCTTAAATTTTGACTTCTGTTAAATATTATTAAGAAAATATTAAAAAACATGTATGAAATATATTTATCAGAAACTTTTACTGTTATACCCTTCGATTTATTGATATTTACATTATAATTATTATCAACCCTAAAATTCTTTCACGAGTAACAAAACCAAACAAAACCAAATCTTTGATTCCTTCTCGGAACCCTTGACGCCACAAACAATACCCGTCTCTCAAATTACCACTGCAACACCAGCCACCTCTTTACTTTCTCCGTCTCTTTGGAAACCATCTTCTCTTCCTTCTCCTAACCCTGATAATCCTTGAATCAAATGAAGTTTCTGCTACTAATTTCTAAAGATCAAAAATCAAATTCCATTGTTAGTCAAGATTAGGTTTTGGATCAGCTTCCGAGTCATTGATTTTAAAACAATAACAAGACGATACTGATTCACGTCTGTTTGGATTGAGTTTTTAGATTTGTGAAGTTATTCTAAAAATGTATAGTGGTAAATCATGAATCAAAGCTTACGATGAAGAACAAATTGATAATGAAGGGTTAATGGGTTTTGATCGAATCATTGTGGGTTATTATCAAAATCTGATTGTATCCAAAAATCCAAGAAATCAACATTCAATTTAGGGTATTGGAGAAGATTGAAATAAAATGAGTAACAAATTAATAGGATTTATACTGCAAGTGGTATCGATGGAATTATAATCGAGAAATAATTAGGTTCTAAGAGTGAAGCTTGTACAAGAAAAATTCCAATTTATTATCGATGTTTAGTTGAGAACTGGAGATATTGAAATGGTGGTGGTGTAGGTTGATATTTTGATAACTGTTTCGATTGATTAGTGAATGCATTGTTCTTTTGATAATTTTTTTCGAAGATAATCTATGGATTTAAGTAAGATTCTGGTCGGGAGACGGTGGTGGTGGGTGGTATGGTCCGTCGTAAATGCAAGAGAGAAAAGGGGAAAGGGTGGAAAGAACGAGAGTACAGAGAGTTGGGTTAGGTTAGGATAATTTTGAAGTGTGTCAAAAGTATGTGCCACAACAAGGGTATTGTAGTCCATGTAAAGGGGAAAATAGTACATGCGTATATTTAGTTGATAAGTTGATTAAAATGAGACTTAATAGAGTCAACGAAAGTCAACGTCATTTCCAAGTACCAACCCCTAAGTTGGACAAATGTTAGACCAAACCCCAATGTTGGACAAAATGTAAGTATCAAACTCCAATTAACCTCTAAAATAAAATTAATTGCAATACAAAAGAGAATATAGCAAAAAAATATAAGAGAATAAATTAATTGACGACCTAGGTTTGTTCAGTCTAAACTTTATATATGACATTTGCGATTAATCGCCCTGCAAAAGACTCTCGAACTCATCAACGATATTAGACCAGTCAAGAGACGTCTTAGCCACTAATAACTCGATTATTTTAACACGAATGTTAATTAATAGAAATTAATCTAACAACGATCTAGATACGAAACTAGCACCGTTGAATAGATCTCGAAAAGTTACGCAGAATGGATTACTAGAGGGTGTCAGTCGGACACCGGACGAAGAAGATATCATCAGATTATTATGAAGAGTAGAATTGTTATTAAACCGCCTGGCGGCCTTTATCCTTTGGTCGGGTGCTTTAGCATTTCTGGTCGACCTTATCTACCGTATCGAGAGGATAACTCTCATTATCTTTCTTTTTCTTCTTCATTCTTCTTTTCTTCTTTCTTTTTCTGTTCTTCCTTTATTCTTGTTCTCTTTAAGATCGAGTGATGAAAGTGAGGTATAGATTGAGAGTATTATCCTGAGGATGTTTAGATGAAGAAGGGGTTGGTGTTTCTGCTAATTATGAAGAAGAAGATGGGGTTGTTGTTATGAATCGAGAGCTAGGGTTTTCCCTGTGGATCGTTAATTGAGTTATTGACTGAGAAATTAAAGATGGGATTTGGTGAAAATAGTATGAAGAATAAAAATGAGTAATTGATGTGTGAGTTTTAATGAAGTTGAGAAGATCGAAGTTAGGGTTTCTGGACGAATTCAAAGATGAAATTGATGTTTTAAGAAGAGGATTTGAGATGGGTTTTAATAGTTTGAGTGAATTAGGGTTCAGAAGAAGAGTAATTGAAGAATCAAGTATTAGGGTTTGTTGGTGATTTCAGTTACATGAGAATAGTATGCGAGAAGTTGTTGATCTTGAATTGATGGAAGCGGTGAAGAGTAATTCAAGATTAAAGAAGATTGGTGGTGGTCTTGGAGTTGATTGAAGTGGGGAAACCGAGAGAAGGTAAATCAATTAGATTTGGAATTAGATTTATCTTGTTTCAATTTGAATTATATGTTTTGGTTTTTGAATTAGGGTTCGATAGAATATGTTATGAAGATTGAGAATTGTTAAGTGATGTTGGAGATGTATGTTAGGAAATGATGTCGATGCGAGTGCGGGGTGACATAGTGATGTTAGATAGAGCTGGCTAAGTGGGATTGAGTTACAGTTGAGGTCAATGGTGTTATGCTCAAGAACATTGGCTATGTGTTGTTGTGTTCAATTATAGTTGCAGATTAGAAGTAATGGTAACTGGAGATGATGTTGTTTGTGAAGATGAAGTGAAATGGTTGAATTGAAAAGATTGTTGTCTTTGGTAAGTAAAATAAAAGAGAAACATAATGGAGTTGTTACTGGTGGTGTTGAGTTGGTGGAGTAGTTTGTGGAGGCATGGTTTAGTTGAACTGAGATTGATTTGGGTATGAATTACATGTTCGAAGGTTTCGAATTGCGGGTGGTGTTGGTTATCGAGTACACAACTTGGAGATGAATGTGTTGTATGAAGTATAGGCTGGGTAGATGTTGTGTAAAGGTGTAGGTGGACTGAGATGGAGATGTGTAGTTGTGTCAGAAGATTTAACTGGTGGTGAATGAGAAGAATTGTGATACGATTTCTGGTGTAGGCAGTTTGTGCTATGTAGTTGCAGGAAATCCTACACTACACCCCTCACTATATCTTGATAATAATTTCTAGTTCTAAACCTATTAATCATCTAAATTTCAAATATAAGTGCTAGAAATTTAAATAGACACATAAGATTTTTTACGTGGTTCGATCAATGTGATCCACATCCACGATTCTTCACTATGATTATTGAGGTTACATTTGGATTACATTGAGAATCTCCATTAATGGATATTTTGTAGAGCTCTAGGGGAAGAAGATGATAAAGAAAATAAAGTCTCTCTCTAAAAATATCCCTCTCCTAAAATGTGTCTCTCACCTAAAATGTGTGTCATCCCTTTCACTCTCCTGCTCTCCTCTTTATATGTATTTACATAAATGGGATGACACCATGTACAACTAATATTTCCTTTAATTTCCGGATTTACCTTGCGACATCCTTGCAAGAGTATAAATGTTAAATCTCGCAGACACTCTTAGTTCTCATAAGATCTTCGCAGACTTTCTTCATGTTTACGCTATCGTAGGTTGTTATGTCATTTATGAAATCACTTTGCGTGGCTTTCTGCGACGTTGTTGATGAAGATTCCACAAGTGTATTGTTGTTGCGATATTTGATCCTACATCTTGCCTCTTTTTTCTTGAATATTGCTTGAAGAGCGATCTTTAAGAAAAAATCCGTTGTTGTAGTAGTCTTTGATCTTTGTTGATGAAGGAACGAAAGCGAAGAATCTTGGACTTGAAAAGTACGTACTTGCCTCTATTCTTTGCGATGGGTTCAAGCTTTGCGAAATAAATAATAAGTATCATCTCTTGAAGTATGCTAAGTATGAAGTATCTTTGAAGAAGTATAAGAAGTACTTAATCCTCGAAATATATAAGTATGAAGTATCCTTTGAGAAGTATAAGAAGTACTTTAATCCTCTAAATATAAAAGTATTGTCTAATCCATCATGCGAAACTCTCGCTCCATGTTCTTGCCTCATGTATGTCAGAATGCAAATAAAAATTTAGATTAGTATTCAAAATTTCTTTTATCAAACAATTTCATTTAATTGCTATTTCAAATCGTTTTTCTTTGTTTTGATTTCCTTTGTATGACTTGTTTCGTCTCATTTGACAAATATCTTTCATGGAAATGATCCTAATAGGTACCCCCTTATATGGCGCACTTTAGGTACATTGCCTCTTACGAAATCATAGATGGTAATTCGCAGAACTAGGTGTACGCCATAAAGGTTCGCTCGCTTACTACTCTCCATGTTGAATATCATATCATTTTAGACAAAGCAAATCTTCAAGAGAAATATATAAATTGATCCGTGCGAGATTTTTCTCGGTCTCTTTTGTAATCATGAAATCTTTGTAATTCTGAAATCTTTGTAATTCTGCGATTGTATCGCGTTTTGTAAATCAAATCAAAAATCTTTTATTTTTGTAAGTAAAATGTTTAAGGAAAGTGGTACTTAGCTTTTGTGGTTTTGTCATTTGTTGTCAATCTCGCATAAAGAAAAAGAAATGTGAGAAGTGAGACTTGAACCCATGACCCGCTCTGGATTTTCTCGCAAAGCATACCAACTATTCTAACCCTCTCTTGCGAAATTGATTTATAGATAATCATCAACTTTTCTTCTTTGCGAGATAGGCAAAGTCGTGCATGGGAAATTTCGCATAACAAAAATAAAAAATGCGAGGGCAAGAATTGATCCTGCGACCTTCTCGCTTGTATTCATGCCTCCCCGACCAACCGCGCTAGCCCCGCTCTGCTAAGTGTTTCGCGAAATAATCATCTACTTTCTTCGCGAAATACTCTGCGAAAAATCCATCTGAAAAATACATGTTCGTTGTGATTTGAACTCGCAACCATGAACTCATTAACCGCGAGATAACCAACCGTGCTGCCTCTTGTTTGCGAGATAATGAAACAACCTTGCGTAAATTATCCATTTTTCCCCCCTTTGTAAAAAAGAAGAAAATTATCTTAAAGGTGCATATTCGAACTTGCGACCACAAACTTACATGTTGTTCTCTTGACCAACTGTTCAAGAACTCCTTTGCGAAATAAACTCATAAATTTTTTCCTTATTCTCTTGTTCGCCACTGAAGATGATAATAAAATGAAAAATATTTGTTTCTGCGAATTCGAACCCATGACCTATTGTTTATTCGCTCAGCCTTGAACCATCTGTGCTACTTGCTGCTTGCGAAGGAGACACACAATGCCGCAATATTATTCCATTTCTTCACATTTGAAAGTTCAAAAATATTTGAAAAATTTTGTGCGGCTGCGAATTCGAACATATGACCACAGGTTTGTTTGTTCCCACTCTAACCATCTCTCGCTAACTTTTGTTTTGCGAAGATACGCATGTAACCACCTCTTATTCTTTTCTCTCTCTCTGCTTTGTAGAAAAAATGTGAAAAAAATATGATTTGTGACGAGATTCGATCTTGCGACATCAAGCTTCTTCGCCTCCAATTCAAACCATCTGTGCGAGTTTCTGTTTGTGATAAAAATTACAGCATTTTGTTCTTATCCTTTTTTTCGTTCTTCCTTTATTTCCTTCAACAATTGCCTCTTGTTTTATCCTGAACATGGGAATCTTCAATTAAAACTTCCATTTTTTCCTTAAATTTCACCACAACAACTAATCTTTTCTCTCACTCTTTTCATGTCTTTGAATTAGTGATGATGTCTGCTCCGTGGATATGTGATTTCTTCCATAAAATTTCCATTTTTGCTCATGAAACTTTAAGATCTAGAAATAAATATGAACAATAACTAATTTTCATGGAAATTTCTTGATCCAACAAGTTACAGGAAGGACAAAATCCATTATTCTCTCCCTGTTTCTAGCGCATATGTAGTTGCAGGAAATCATACACTACACCCCTCACTATATCTTGATAATAATTTCTAGTTCTAAACATATTAATCATCTAAATTTCAAATATAAGTCTTTAGAAATTTAAATAGACACATAAGATTTTTTACGTGGTTCGATCAATGTGATCTACATCCACGATTCTTCACTATGATTGTTGAGGTTACATTTGGATTACATTGAGAATCTCCATTAATGGATATTTTGTAGAGCTCTAGATCTAGTTTTAGGGAAGAAGATGATAAAGAAAATAAAGTCTCTCTCTAAAAATATCCCTCTCCTAAAATGTGTCTCTCACCTAAAATGTGTGTCCTCCCTTTCTCTCTCCTGCTCTCCTCTTTATATAGTATTTACATAGTGGATGACAGCTCATGTACAACTAATATTTCCTTTAATTTCGGATTTACTCATGACATCCTACTTAAAAACTATAAAATGTTAAATCTCTCGCACACTCTAGATTTAAAGATCTTCGCACTTTCTTCATGTTTACGCTATCGTCATTTGTTATGTCATTTCTGAAATCACTTTGTGACGGTTTCGCGACGTTGTTGATGAAGATTCCGCAAGTGTATTGTTGTTGCGATATTTGGATCCTACATGCTAGTTAGGGATCTGAATAGTTGAAGTTGGATTGAGTTGCAGTCGTGATTAGTTGAACTAGTGGAGTTGGTGTATGAATTGCAGCTTATGGGATTATAAGTAATGTTGATAATGAAATTGTTGGAGTTATGAACTGTTATTGATCCAACATGAGAAGTTATGTGACTAAAGTTGGTGATTTCAGTTTAGGCTGGCTGGCTTAGAACTGCAATTGCAGGTAAAGCTTAGATTACAATTGTATAATTCATTTTGAATGAATTATTTGTGTAGTGATAAAAAAAAATAGAATCAGGTTGTGTTCTCGCAATGTAATTAGGTACATTAGTCGTCCAATCAGCTTAGTTGACTAGGTGTATATGTTCGAGTTGAATCGACGACCAGATTCGCCTCATTGAAAGCCAAGGCCAAACCTAACCCTGACTAGACTTGACCGAGTTAACCCTTTGACTTGACTTGGACCAGTTGACCTGACCTTAACCCTTTGACTTGACCTTTGATCTTGACTTAGACGTTGACTGTTAGTTGACCTTTGACCATTAGTTTGACCGTTAGTTGACTCAGGTGGAAATGGACCTTAGTTTATTGGGCTGGTTTAGTGGACTTGGGCTTAGGACTAGTTTTCCTATAATTGATGAATTGGACCTTTATGGTCTGAATTAGCTTTTGACTTCTTCTACAAAGTTGTAGATGTTCGTAAGACTTAGCTAATAGACTATCTAATTGAATTAGTAAACCTTAGATTTGCTAAAGATAGATAAATAACAGGTGTAGAACCTTAAATGGGCCTAAAATTAGTCTAGAGTCATTAGAAAGACTTGTTTGATTCTTGTGTGAGCCTTTTGGATAGATTCTTAGAGTTCTTGTGTGATTAACAGTTAGTTATTAACAACGATCGAATCAAAGGATGAACCAGTGGATCGTGGATCTCGAGGTAGGTAGGCTTGTCATCAAAAGAGGGAATCGATAACTTGAACTTTCTTGTATTCATTATTGTTTTACAAATCAATATTTGTGTTGTGAAATTCATGCATATCTTTGTGTGCTTGGTGTGGTATGAGATGTGTGCCGACACAATATCGTATTCTATGGCTAGGGCGATACACACTGCAACATTACCTAATCCCGATTGTGGAATTGGCATCAATATTATTCTTCCTTTATATCCAAAAAGATTCTATAGCTAGGGTGATACACGCAGCATTTACCTATTTGGGTGTGGAATTGGCATCAATATTACTCTTCCCTTATATGCAACACACATCTCATACATGGATGTTCTTGTTATTTATGGATGTCTTTCAAGAAGTTTCTACTTTGTGTTTTACTTGTCTTTCCGTATTAACGATCGCCGACATAAAATATGCATTGTCTTGAATCATACTAATGTTTACTTGAAAGCTAGTTGTTATTCCTAATGGGCACCCCTTTCTAGGGATGATGTGCTCACCCTTTCCCACTTTCGGCCAGAGACGTAACGAGTTGCACAACGGAAGCTTTGTGGCGTTGAGTCCTCTCATTATGTTTTATTACGTTGTATATTGTGTTCGCAAACCAAATGACTATTGTATATGTATCACTTGAGAGGAGTATTTGTATATATATATTTTCGGCAGGTGAGTTTTTGGGGTTAAGTTTTTGTAGCGTTTTCTAAATGAATGTTTAAGTAAATGATTTAGATTCTTAGTGCCTCTTTATTTAGTTAATCTCTTGGATTAGTCAGCTTCTATCTTAGAGGGCGCTACACGCCCAACATCCTTCGAGGGATGTAGTGGATTTGTGGCGTTGACGGGTATTCGTGGGTACATACGATGTTTATTTTGTGCTGCTACAAAATGGGTAACACTATAAAGTAGAAGGTGTTGTTGATCATCTTAATGCTAAAATAATTCATTCAAAAAAAATGCTAAAATAACCTCGATTAAAATATATGACAATTAGAAATAAGAAGAACAGAAAAAATATCGGGATGTCACGTTATATAATAATTACTATAAATTACATATTTAGTATCAAAATTTCTCCTTTTAATAGATAAATCTACGGTTGTATTGAGATCCCGTAAGTAGTGCTCAAGTTGGCTCTTGGCTTTCCAAATGATGATGAAAACAATGAAACGCTCCCTCTTGGTTGCGTAGCAGGGGCACAAATCTAGTTTTAAAGAGTGAAAGAGGTAAAATATGAATAGGCTTATGAGTGACAAAGGTGTTATTGTATTCCGAGCGAAAAATTCTCATTTTCACTTGTGTTTTTGAGAAAAAAAAATTCTTCATCGGTGGATCTACGCGATCAACTTCAAGTGAAAAACTCCATTTTCACAAATTAAGGGATTGCATTCGATTGTAGTGTTTTTCAACTCTATTTAAGTTGAGTGTAAAAGAATTCGACTATAAAAAACATCTCGCTCGCATGTATATTGAGGGAAACATCTTGTTGTGACTTGTGACCTTGATTTCTGAAATCTACTCGAGAAGACTTATTATTACGAAGGGTATAAGTCGAGACTCGAGGAAACTAAACCAGCTCAAAATCGCCCCAGACACAAATTTATTTATTTTTTCCTTTTTTGTGGGTTCCAGAGGGCCCGAGCCCTCGTGAGACGTGCAGGGGGTGGGTTTGTGTCTAGCGGTTTTGAGCTGGTTTTTTCAAATTTCTCGTGTCAGAAATTTTTTTGTAAAACAACGGTGGTTAGGACAGACCGAGGGTCCAAGCAGCATAGCTCAGTGACATTGGTATCCCATCAACTCCAGTAAGAACTAAGGAGGAAGTCAGGTGTTCAATCCCCGCCACCGTAAAGGTTTGTAGTAAATTAGTTGTATAGTGGGTTGAGCGGTGTTGGAGTGTGAGGGGCCAGTCCAACCGTCGGGTTCGGGTAGGGGCATGTGTCCGCCGCGTATCAAAAAAAAAAAAAAAAAAAAAGACAGACGACTGAGTGTCGAACCACTCACGGGATAAAGCAAACATCTTTTCATACGGACCAGTAAGCATGGTGTTTTGGGGTAGCGTGATACTATGGAAAAACAAACGTCTCGTCTTGCCTTTTTCTTGTCTTTTCTGTGGAGAGGATAGAATATATAGACCACCTAAACTCTAGTCTCACTCGGTGACAGTATCTCGGGTGTATCAATCTTTATCGAAACTCTAATCTCTAATCTTAGAAAGTTGAAAATATCTCCGTTGATCTTCTGCATTGCTTGATCTCCGTCGATGTTCCAATATATAGATTGAATCTTGAGTCTTGACCATTTCATCTTGAGCGTGGCCACCTCGATACTCATCTCGATGTATATATTCTAACGTTACTCATTTGGCGAGGTTATAAAATAACATTTGCATATTCTCATCTAGCCATCTCCAGTTATTCCTACGGAGAATTAGAAAGGCCGACAACCAAGATATCACCAACAGATTTTGTTTGTAAACCGTGGAAGCAGGTTCAGAAGCAGCAGTAGCAGCGATGTCTTCCTTACCCGAAAATCTATGGTTTGAGATCCTTGTAAAGGTGCCAATAAAAACAACATTCTTTTGCAAGTGTGTGTGCAAGTTTATGCGTGATTTTATTTCACATACTAATTTTGCTAGATTGCACACGACTCATGTCATCAAAAAAACAACCTAAAATTTCTTTTTAGTACAGATTTGAACCAGAAGATCCCAACTCATACTAGATTTTCACCGTCCCAAAAACAATTTTCTCAATAACTTACGATTCAAACATTGGCATCCACAAGTATTATGGAGTATACTACTCTATCTGATGTCCCTTACAAAAATTCAGAGTTTGAAGTCACCATGTTGGGTACATCACAAGGTCTGGTTTGCCTTTTGATTAGAGAGATAGCTTATCAATCTATGGGACAAAATCTAAATCACCTCCTTCGTTTAGGAGTAATAAGTATCTTGGTAGGAACTTGGAAGGGTCTCGTCTTGTATTGTCTAATCGTTTTGAAAGTATAAACCACTATATTCTATGGTTCTAGAGTATGGAACGGAAAACATTCTTGTCTGCTCGGGAGCACACAAATTCGTAAACAGAGTCAACAGACTATAAGTACTCCAAAGCGACAGGGTACAATGCTAAAGAATGAATGAAACGATATTAATGAATCGACCTTCCTATGCGCGGACCATTAGAGGTAGACCAATTTGGTCCTCTCTTCCACCGAGGATCCGATAGGGGTGGGGCGGATGATAGAGCCATTACCCTCGTCCATTATATCCCCACCCGGTGAAAGCTGCGGGATTTATTGCGGTCAATGTAGCATCACTCGGGTTTTAAGGTGTTAGTGGGGCCTGCAAAATTACGTTGACCGCGGTTTTACACCGCGAGAAATCCCGTGAGGGGATTGGACGGTCATATGGGGAGCCCTGGGGGAGTTTGCAGGGGGTAGGGTTTAGGATGGGGGCCACCTTTTTTTTTTCCTCTCACGCGGTAGCATGCGCGGTGTCCCCTCACGGTACACCAAGCATTATTGCTGATGTAAAACGCGTTCTCTGTGATTCCCTTCTTGATTCATCTTTACAAGCCTAGTTTTCCAAATTGTTGAAGCTAACCCTAGTCTTATCTCTCTCAATCCCTGGCTTAGGTTTTCTGTTCTTGATAAGAAAAGAAGACAAGATGGAGAGAGATAGAAATTAGGAGTTTGATTGATGGCCAGTTGAGAAGGTGGCTGTGATCAGAGATGGTCGGGGATGGGTTTGATGGAAAGAGGTGAAATAAAGGTTTTTCAGAGGTTGGACCGTTGGAGAGAAGCTGATATGAAGGTGGTGTTTGGTTTCTGCTTGATTAGGGGAGGAGACAGGTGTAGATACCCGAAAAATACCAAGGAAGAAGTGTGGCTACCCCATATCCAAGAGAATGGACGAAATAGTACCTCACCTATGGGGAGGTACCTGGTCCTCCCCCTATCACGAAAAGGACGCTGCAAAATAGGCTTCCCTCCCACAGCGTTTGAGCGACGTGCGGTGGTTATGAAGGAGACACGCCGAAGGATCTAAGGTATAGTTGTACGGTCGAGAAGGCGATTAGCAAGATAAGGGAAATAGAAAAGGACACACACTTGACATTTCCATTTTGAGGAAATAACTATAAATAGGGGTCTTTTCCTAATGAAAGGACTGATGATATCATTGTGGGAAATTGTGTTCTACTTCTAGAACTAGCCTCTCTGACTTTACTTCTGTCTGTGCTGTATATCCTTTACTGTGTACATTTTGGCGACCACAATGGGAGGATAGGTCATTAGATTAGCACACAATTCATCAGATGGACACTGAAAGGTTCACACGCCAGGCTCAGCCACGCGTGTTCGGACCACTTACTGAAATAGAACAAATGATGTTCGATATAAAGGAGAATGATCGCCAGAGACAAACTCTTTTGGCGAGAATGGCGGCTATCGATCCACCGCTCGGAGGAAATCGTGAGGAAGGTTTGGGTTAGCATCGATTGAATCACGGGTGCGACTTTGATCAGGACCAGAGGTTCCAGACTCTCGAAGGGCGATCGACATAATCAGTGCTTGACTATAGACGGATGAACAAGCCCGAATCGCTTTATCAGACGGAAAGTTTACCAAGATGCTCGAAGAAAGGTACGACCTCGAGACTCAAGCCAGCGCCTATACTATAACATCGCCCATCCAGTCCAAAATCCTGTCCAGGACAATGCCAGCCAAGTACAAGACGCCAAAGTTTAGGTTATTTAAAGGAAGTGGTAATGCGACAGAACACATGCATCGATTCACCATGTCGCTTAACGAGTATGCCCAGGATGAAGTTATATGTATGAGAGAGTTCGGGAAAACCCTGACGGGAGATGCTTTTACCTGGTACATTTCTTTGAAACCCAACAGCATCCGGTCATGGGGCGAGATGCAACAGGCGTTTATGCAAAAGTTTTACTCCAAACCAACAAAGATTTCCATTTCCGATTTTGGAAACACCAAACCACGGAGATGAGAGAGACTCAAACCATTTGCATTGCGCTTTAGAAGTGAGTCCCTCAAGTGCCGGACGGAGGTGCCTGAAGAAGAGCTGGTGAACATCTGTATATCAGTGCTTGAGCCCAAGACACGTCAGATGTTTGAAAACGCCCAGATAACCATGTTTGCTGATCTTGAGGAAGAGTTTGCTAGGACTGGTGCAACTAATGAAGAGATTGAGGCGGCAGAGAAATCCTAGTCTCACTCAGTCGCCTATGCTAAAGAAGAAAATTCAGGAGCGCCAAAGAGGCGAGGTCCTTCAGGCGATGATAATATGCGGGGAAAAAGGAGACCAGAACAGGAGCCACCTGATTTCCCAGGTTCTTATGAACAAGCGTCACCAGTGCTAAAAGAATGGGTCAAAGACGGCGATGCTATCGTCCCAGAACCGAGGAAGGTTCCTACTGATGACGACAAACGCAACCCGCGCTATTGTTTGTTCCACAGAAGAGTAGACCACCCAACTAGGGAATGTCGAACTTTCAAATGGGCAATCTACAACAAGCAACGGAACGGAGAAATCGAGGTTGGAGGTGATAACGGCATACAAGATAACCCGCTACCAGAACACGGCGTAGCAGCCCTAACTCATGATCCTAGAGAAGGCGAGGAGTGCCCAATGGAGGTGGCTGAAGAGGAGATATATGTTGTATCATCGGGTGGCAAAACCGAGCAAATAGCAGAAACAGTGGCGAAGAAGCCCCTTTTCTCAAACTTTTTCGATGCTTTGGGTTTCGATGCCGCTCAAAGACACCTGGCGTCGATATTCCTGACAAGAATCGCAGCCAGAGAGGATGTGAATGCCTACCTGAATAGGAAGTACCCTTTGCCCACTAACGTTATAACCTTCACCGAGGAAGACAAAGTTGTGAATAGTGACCATACACGCCCATTGTATCTCACGGCTAAAGTGAAGAAAGACACTTTCAAGCGAGCATTCATTTATACTGGTGCGTCGATCAACTTGATACCTTTACATATTCTAAAGAGCATTGGAGGGAAAGAAGCAGAGATTAAGAAATTTTAAACAAGGATCCAAGGTTTTGGTGGCAAAGATCCCGATTGGGACGATCAACCTCGAGGTCAAGGTTGGTCCAATAAACGCTTGATTGAGCCCTTCCATGTGATGGATGTCAACAAGGCATACCATATCTGGTTAGAGAAGACCATGGATGCACAAACATGGAATAGTTTCGTCCACTTACCATCAATGCGTCAAATTTATCCTCAAAGGAAAGCAGAAGAGAGTCCGAGCCACTGAGAATCCCTTGTCCTGGGCCGACGAGGCGTCTTATCTTGAGCGGCTTTCTTTGACGGTCCGAGCGAACCAAGTGAGGTAGTGACCGCATCTACTCCACTCCGATTCCGGATTGGGAGACGACTTACCAACAAGAGGGCACAAGCCAAGGACGAAAGAAGGATCCGTGTTGAAGGGACAAGCGACGTTTCCGAAAAGTGTCCGCAGGATGGACGTCATGTAACGCTTATAGAATTAGCGGTGAGGCCCCAATGGCGGAGTCGGCATCGCGAAGCGATGAGAGCTTTGAAAGTTGAGGACGCCCACACGCCCGGGAAAGAGTGACGAACGAGCCGCCTCCCAAGATGGCAACACGTAAGGTCAATTTGGGTGCGAGAAGACCATAAATGGATTGGGGCAGGGCAGCGACGGACAAGGAGGTCCAGGAACTACATGAATTGCTGAAAGAATACAATGATGTTTTCGCCTGGTCCTATGAGGATATGCCAGGATTGAACCCTGCCTTGGTCTGTCATGAACTAAAGGTCAACCCGAGCAGTAAGCCCATAAGGAAACCCTGACGCCAATTCCACTATGAAACCGAGGCGCAGATAAAAGCGGAAGTGACAAAGCTTCTAGAAGCCGGGTACGTTAAACCCATACATTACCCAACGTGGCTGGCAAACATTGTGCCGGTAGAAAAAAAAATGGAACCATTCGATGCTGTGTAGATTTCCGAGATCTAAACCGCGCTTGCCCAAAGGACGAATTCCCCCTCCCCAACATCGACATGACTGATGGATGCAACGTGTGGGTATGACATGTACACATTTATGGACGGGCATAGTGGTTACAATCAAGTGAGGATGAAAGAAAGCGTGCGACCAGACAGCATTTTCCACACCCTTTAGGAATTTCTACTATGTGGTCATGCCCTTAGGGTTGAAGAAAGCGGGCGACTTACAATGGGCGATGACGTCTCATCTTTAATGACATGATCCATGAAGTTGTCGAGATTTATATGGATGATCTCGTTATTCAAGCAAAGAAGTGAGAAGAATTCGCCCGACATCTTCGTCGTAGTACTTCAAACGATGTCGAAATTTCAATCTAAAGATGAATCCAACGAAATGTGTGTTTGGGGTCACCAAGGGGAAATTCTTGGGGTATCAGGTCACTAGCAAAGGGAACGAGGTCGATACTGTTAAAGCTGAGGCCATCATATCAATGCCGCCACCAAATAACAAACAAGAACTTCAAAAGCTAATAGGAAAAGTTTCTTATGTAAGACGCTTCATCCCAGGATTGGCACAAACCCTAAATCACTCTTCCCAATGCTTAAAAAAGATGCGGAGTTTGTATGGGGAATAGAACAACAAGAGGCTTTCGACATGATCAAAAAATGGCTTAGCCACCCTCGATTCTGGCACGAAGAACTACCAATGGCGCTTTAGGCATACCGCACCGCAAAAAGATCCTCCACCGGAGCCGCCCCATATACCCTTGTCTATGGAGAAGACGCCATTCTGCCAGCGGAAATCGTCATCGCATCCTCCAGGGTCATCGCAGCGAGCGGCCTCCAAGCCGAAGATAGTAAAAGATTCCAAGTGTTGGACATGATTGAGGAAAAACGGGACATCGCGCACGCTCATGCTGAAAAATATCGCGCGCGTATGGTGACCTAGTCCTTGCCATTTCACATCATGTTCCTCGAAACGAAAGCGCCGGAAAATTCGCACCAAACTGGGAAGGTCCATTCAGAGTTATCGAGGCGGCAGATAGCGGTTATTACAAAATCGAACACTCAGACGGTACTCCCATGAAGGCGAAGATCAATGACAAAATCAATGGAAAGTGGCTAAAATCCTTTTACATGTAAACATTCCACAGAATGAATAACGCGCGTTTCGATTCATAAAAATGTAACATGAGTTTCTAAGAAACCCCCGGCGCCTTACACAGGGCAACGGGTGACTAAATCCTCTTCCTTGATAAAAGGAAAAGTGTCAAATCCCTCCGTGCACCCACTCTTTGGGACTGGGAGTGTCTAAGAAACCCCCGGCGCCTTACACAGGGCAACGGGTGACTAAATCCTCTTCCTTGATAAAGGAAGAGTGCTTGGAAATCCTCCGTGCACCCACTCTTTGGGACTGAAGTGTCTAAGAAACCCCCGGCGCCTTACACAGGGCAACGGGTGACTAAATCCTCTTCCTTGATAAAAGAAAGAGTGCTTGAAATCCTCCGTGCACCCACTCTTTGGGACCAGAGTGTCTAAGAAACTCCCGCCTTACACAAGGCAATTCAGGTGACTAAATCCTCTTCCCTTGATAAAAGGAAGAGTGCTTGAAACTGTGCATCCACTCTTTGGGACTGGAGTGTCTAAGAAACCCCCGGCGCCTTGCACATGGCAACGGGTGACTAAATCCTCATCCACGATAAAAGGAAGTGCTTTAAATCCTCTATGCATCCCCTCTGGGACATGAGCGTCCAAGGAATGGCCCTAGCGTACTCAAGGCGCAAGCGCCCTGATCTAAGAAACTCCCATCTCATAAGTTTAATAAACGAAAGAGAAGGGGGGAGCACATCTTGCCTCTCTAAGAATGGCCCCGACGTACCTAAAGCGCGAGTGCCCCCGATAATACCCCCATTCATCAAGATTTGAATAAAAAAAAAGAATGGGGGAGGAAGCATCTTTCTCTCATAAAAAACGACCCTGGCATAGTTAAGGTACAGTCGCCCCTGATGATATTTCCATTCATGAAGATTTAATTAAAAAAAAAAGAGATGGATAGAAGAACATTCACTAGATACTAATACCAAGCTATAGATTTACAAACAACAGTCATCTTAAAGGATTACATCCAAAACCTTTGAACATCGGTAATAATGTTCTCTAAAATATCATCAAGCACACGCGCATATACGTAGCTATCATAACTGCTATTCATCTTCTCCAAACATAACTGACGCCGCTCTAGGAAAGAAGGCACCGCGGGAACAACATTAACGATGGATTCTTGTAGCTCCCGTTCAAATCTCGTCCAGAGATGCGAGTAACGTTGTTCTCTACAAAGTGCTCGAACATTATGCGTGCCTCCTTAGCCATGCGGTCGAGATGCCTAATCCTCAACAATAACTCTTCTTGGGTCATCATCAACTAATCTAAAAATGAATTGACAGATCATCATAACAAAGACTATTTATAAAAGAGAGGGGAAAGGGGAAAAACTCCTAATAAACCCGCGGAAGGTCCCACTTGTAGTCAACCATGCAAACCGGCTAACATGGACCGGTATTTTTTAAGCTCCCCCTCCACCATAGACAAACTGCCATGAGCCCCTTTCACCGCCTCATAAGCATTCATCCGCGCAATACCAGCTTGCCTAAAGCGACGCGCCACTTTTCCGAAAGCGACTTGAGAGATGATCCCTCTCTCTGCCATGTAGTAAGTATCGGCACATTCGGACAAGTCTAAGCGCGCCCCGTCCAAGGCTCGCTCGTATCTCTCCAGCTCTTGCACACATTCCCACTTGATCTCATCCAATCGCCGAATCTCCTGCTCATAAATCTTCTTCCAGGAGTTTTGAGGCGGGGTGGCAAGCGCCAAAACCCATTCCTCGTAAGCCAGATGGCAGGACATCAGAGGCTACAACAACACAAAATGTGGAAGAAAATAATCCAAAAGAAAATGGATAAAGAAGCCTAAACACGGTATGTACACATATATATATATATACATATATATATATACATAATATATATATACATAATATATATATATATATACACATGCCCTCGTAAACCTAAAACCACGAGCATACCAACCTAATTTTAAACACGTGTATGGGTCTTTGAGCTCAACCAAAGGCATGAGAAAGGGCCACGTCGATGACCTGACGAAGCGAAACGATACGCCAAATCCAAGCCAAAAGCTACACGGCAACTCTTTAATTCGAGCGCTTGACCTTGATAAACCTATGGGCGCGGGCTTACCAGCACGCCTAAAACCTTCCAAATGAAACTCCACATCCACTAACAATCCGTGCGCATCTGCATGTTCGCGCTCCAAATAATCACACACAAAGGGATGAACATCCAAAAGTCGCCTTAGCAAGGATACCTCCACCACTAAACTACAATGACTGGCCATCAGCTTACAAAAAAAATCAATCATTTGAAACACAAGTGATGATAGTAAATATTTATACTAGTCACATTTAATGAGTCCTGCCTTGAAGCACGAGTGTAGCCCAATGAAAAGTCATATCCGGAAAGTAAAAATAACACCCAACCTTCAAAATGTTCTCTCAAAAAACAAAAAAAAAAAAGGAGAAGGTGCGAGGGGGGAGAAAAGGAAGAAAAGAAAAAAAGGAATCCCTTCGGATCACAGGGGCGCTTATAATTGGTTCTGCTCCGCCATCTCTGCCTTGATATCCGCTAACGACTGCTTGTCCTCCTCTAGTGTCTTCTTGACCCGGGCGATCTGATCAACGACCTCACTCGTCTCCTTGATCAGGCATTGCTGAGTTTCCTGGAATGCCTGTAGAGTAGCTTGTTCAGAAGCAACCTTCTCCTCGAGATCAAGCGGCAATAAACCGAGTAATTGATTAGGCGAGAGTTTGCCTTTGCCTCGGCCTCACGCCAGAGGGCATCCAACCACTCGATGTTAAAACACATATTGGAGGCGTCATCAATTATTCGACGCCAGCCCCGTAGTTGTTTCCCAGAAGTATGACCACCGGCGTCTACCATCTCGCCCAACACGTCCAAAACATTCAGAGTATGAGACACAAGAACGTTAGCATTCGGAAAGACTGCATCAGAGGCGATATGGCCGTGCTGCGTCGCCACTTGAGTATATAATGATTCATAACGGGGAAGCACCCAGAACCCAAACACCGAAACATAATCCCCACCATCACGAATATGACCCTGCTCCATGGGTTTGCCCGAAAGCAAGGAAACAGGGGGATCCTTGCGCTCTCCACCAACTAAAAGGTTGGATTGACCAATCTGTTCAGGAGCTGTCGACTGACGACCGTAATCGCTCAAGGTCTTGGTTCTCTTTGTTTTGTCACGGCCATCTCTAGCATCAGATCGATCTTGTTTGCCCATAGCCTAAGAGACATTTTTCACAAGATGCGAGTTAAAAAAAAAAAAAAAGAGAAGGCGCAGACGCCCCGGCGTACTCAAGGCCTGAAACATCCAACTACTTAAACTTACAAGAGAAGGTGCCACAACGCCTGGGCGACTGGTAGAGGAAGCCGAAGAAGAGGAACTCCCAACTGAAACACCCAAGTCAAGAGATTGTTGGTCCCTTTGCCCGAAAAGTCTGAAAGGAAGAAAGGTAAGTAAAATCCCAAAGAAAGAGAGAGAAGATTTTTCCCCTATGGCTCTCCCCTCATGCGTATATATATAAGACAACATGAAATTTAATGAGGGAAAGACAACGACAAAAAAAAAAAAGTGTCAATCTAACAAACAAAGTACCTGACGGTTTCCGTTGTGACATCACCGGCTGATCCGGTAAAACATCGGGACTAGTTTCGGAGCTAGAACGTGCACCAACAGACTGCTGGGGATAATTTCCTAACGAACGCCCTCTGACTAGAGCGGCAGCCCTATCCGAAAACGATGGTCGAGGAGGAGATCGAGGAAACCGAGGAACAAGAACTATACCGGCATCACGACGCGCCTGCTTTTCAGCAAACCTTGGTGGTAGTTCCTTCACGTGAATATTAAGCCACTCGTGAGCAAAGTACTGTAATGGTCCATGCGGAGGGGCACCCGACTAAAAAGACGAAGCAGTGAGCATCCAAGAAAAGTCACTAAGAAATAAAAGAGAGAAGGCGGCGCAAAGGTTACCTTTATTTCTGAGGAACACTCCTGCAAAGGTCGCGGACGATGTATTTAATCTTCGACGAAGAGGGCAGCTTTCTCTTTCCCCTGCCCTGAGAAGAAGAAGTCTTGACGCGTCTGCTCTTAGCACCAGAAGATAACCCATGGGAGTGCATGATCTACGAGGGTATC
Organism: Papaver armeniacum; assembly: GCA_023531295.1. Lineage (NCBI taxonomy): Eukaryota > Viridiplantae > Streptophyta > Magnoliopsida > Ranunculales > Papaveraceae > Papaver > Papaver armeniacum. The sequence continues at coordinate 29,692 of JAJJWW010009988.1, forward strand.
CTGAGTGCGCCCTAAACGATAGAGTTCTGACGCATCTGGCGGGGGAGCCATCACGCCATCAACTGACAAGGCGTGATGCACGTCTTCCATCTCATCACCCAATATAAAAACCATTTATGCGTAACTTTCAAATCCCGACCAAGCTGAGGGATTTTCAGAGGGTTAAAGGGAGGGCGATTAATTGCGGCCTTTATCATGAAGACAAAACGCATGAAACTCTCCTCCACCATCTGCGAGTCCGAAGAGCATGCAGGCGAAAGGTAGGAACCGGTCCCCTGGTCAAAACCGGCCTGGCGAGCAACACGATTCAAGTTATAAGCCTCGGCAAAATACTCACCCTTGTAATAGCCCGAAAGATATCCCGGTATCACGGCAGCTACGAAATTGCATGCATCAAAAGTAGGGTCGTCCAAAGAGACATCCACGAAATCCTCGGGAAAGAGCGACACAAACCGATGAGAAGCCTCTCCACACACACGCATCGTCATCATACGGGCGAAAGGTAAATTCGCCTATGTCATCCAACAAAGGCGCCAAACGAACAGTCGGCTTAGCGATCGCCTTCTCGTAAAGAGCCGTCTGGGGGAAGGAAATAGGATAAGTAACGGTTCTTTCAGTTCCATCCTCCGCGGTAACAACACGTTTACCAGTAAGCCTCAATAACTTCGTCTCCGGCCTGTACCCGCGATAATGCTCCCATCCCCACATCTGCATAAAGTTGGCAGTGTGAGATGTCTCAATTGTGAAGGAGGGGTCATTGGCCTTTTGAACATCATTCACCAGCAAATCCAGGTGATGGTATAGCCCGCCCAGGAACATGGGCGCCAAAGTAAATGAGACGCCGCGTGACATAAGTATCGCCATGACTATTGATTCGTCCCTCACAGTGTTGGTTGGAGAATGCTCGAAGACTTCGTGAGAGAGAAAGTAAGACAAGAAAGCGGCCAATTCGTGTCGCTCAGTAGATCCTGCATGAGGAGAAGGAGGGCTCAATAGGACTAGCCAGCCCCGCGGCACAGGCGCCACATCTTACCCATAAATTCAAGGTGGCCAGTTTGGCAAACCCCCTGGGGATTACATGGGCGTCAGCTTCCCCTGCAGAAGCTATCCCTTTCCCCTTTCCTGGCGCAACCCTTTCAACGCCTTTTGTTGCTTCAGAAGGCGCACCAGCTTTGGCAACTAGTTTCCTCGAGTCTATGCGTGCTTGTTTCAAAAAGCCTAGCATGAGTTTGTCAGCGCCAGACAGACTACCCGATGCTTCTTTAAAATCATGAATCCCATAGAGAGGAAGGCCGGTCAGAGTCACCACATCTTCTAATGTGGGCGACGCCTCTCCCCAGGCGAAGAGGCACGTGTGAACCAGGGGGAACCCATCCGAGACAGGCGAATCATATCCCTGTTGTTCTGGTAAGATGCCTGTAACGTGACGAAGAAAGAGCTTCCATTAACCCTAGCTTGATAATCATATCTCTACAATAGGGGATCGAAAGCATGTACTCGATCCATGGATGCCACTATGGACAAGGAGTTGCCCGTGAAAGAAATTATATCTTTGGAAGAACAAATTCGCCGCGATTGAGACGAACCCGACAAAGAGAAGTAATGGGCGGAGAGGTGGATGCTCGATTTCCTTCTCCGGAAGCCAATCTTTAGTTTCTTCGTCTATCACCGAGGGATCAAAGGCGGGCGGTTTGCTAACCTGTCGAAGAAACCTATCATCCAAAAGTGAGGCGACAGTAAACGCGGTGTGGCCCCGCTCGAGTTTCTCGCCAGATTAGTTTGGACGGGAGGGTCGCCAAGCTCTTACCGCCTCGGGAGGAAAAGTCTTTCCTCCTCGGATAAGATGGGAAGAAGGTGAGGCGCCTCCTCTTCACCGGAAGAACCGCCGTCGCCAGGAGAACTCTCAGCCTCCGAACCCTCGTATTCACTCATTTGAGTCTAGATGTCGCCCAGAAGAAAAGACGAGATAAGAAAGAAGAGCAGATGATGACACATTTATGTGTCTAATTTGTCCTCAATGTTTCGTATTGTTAGTGCTCGTTTTTGTCCTTATTATGGTGTTTTGTGTATTTGTAGGTATTTTTGGGAAATAAACATTTTTGGAAAAATCGGCTCGAAAAACTACTCGTAAAACCCCCGGAGGACATTTGCCTATCGGACTCCACTTTGGATAAGGGGCACCCATCTTCTTACTCGTACAATTTGGCGGGAAATGTTTTTTTTTTTAACGAAAGTTCTGTGGAAGAATTTGGACATGTTTAAATGAGATTAAATAGCTGGATTTGGCTCAAGATCTGTTTTGACTAAACGGGGATGGTAAGATCCTTGAAATCAATAATATTTGGCCGAATAATCGTGTGGAAGCAAACCGGAGTAAGAAAAAAACTAGGGACCTGTCGGGTTTGTTCGTGGAGACGCATATAAAAATCCTCCCGCACGCAGTTTAATCCATATGGGACTCTGTCGCAGACGATTTGGAGTATGCAAAGAAGGTGTTTTGAAGTGTGACGAGAGAATTTTTAGGAAATTATTTCCCGTCGGAAATGATGTGGAGAATAATGAGATTAATGGCGGATTATTTGGAGTTATTACGGAATATATTTGGTCCTGTGAAGTATATAAATTGTCTAGGAGATGAATAGAAGAGGATGGAGAGTTTGGGAGAGTTTAGAGCATTACAGAGCAAAGAATCGAGAGTTTGAAAATGTAACTGTCTTCGCCATTAAGAAGAACACGAAGAACATAAGACCCACGGCGGACATTACGTTCTGTGGTCGTAATCGAAAGACGATCTTAATTCAACAAAGTGTCAACGACACAAAGCATTGTGGGTCATAGTTAAGAGGCGGTCTTAAAAGCAATAAGTTAGAATGCTGATGTTTGCAACAATTATAAACGTTGCAAACACCCGATTTTCATCATTCTCTCCTTTTCATCATTTGTAAGCACCTTTGAGTAATAAAATCATATTTTGAGCGTGTTTCCAACATGATGAGCTAAACTCCAACACTGGGACGATGGAGGAAGACGAATTTCATACATGGATAAAATTATTTAATTCTTTTTAAGACTTTTGCATTAATTTTAATTGAAATATGATTTGAATTAATTGATTGTCATTTAATTTGATGAGGTATGCTTAGCTTAAATGTTTTGATACATCATGCTTAGGATTTACAACCAATCTTTTAAGAATCTACCTTGGCAAAATCCCAGTCCGTGTTAATTTTATTTATTGAGCTTTAATTGTTGAGAATAAATAAATTGAACCTATGTTATGAATTCGACGAAATCCTAGTCAAGAACATTCTTCATCTTGTGACAATTTTTGTATATATTTTTTTCTTTTATTTTCTTTTATTAATTCTTAAAATCAATCTCGTCAAGTCCGAGTGAACGACAACCTTACTACCACTTTCTACAACATCATTGAAAATAACCATCAATTTTTGGCGCCGTCGACACGGACTTGTCTTTAGGCTAGAGTTTTTAGATTTTCTTTTAGGTTTTTATTTATTTGTTCTTCTTTACGTTTTTGGTTTTTGTCTTTTCCATTCAGATTTTGGGATTTGGAGCGAAAGAAAAATTTGCCAAAGCTTTTGGTGGATACTTAAAGATTTTGAGTTAAAGACAAAGCGAAAGGAGGAAGAAGAAGATTTTTTACATTTTATAAAAAAGAGAGAAAAAAAAAAAGAGAGACATTTTTAATATTATTTTTTTAGATTTTTTAAGACTTTCCTCTTCTTTTGTACTTTACTTTTGGACTTCGGACTTGGACATCTGGACATTTTATTTTTTTTAAAAACCTTACGGAAGGGTATTATTAAATATAAATTGTGTGCAGAGAAGGACGGTGATTACGATATCACCTCGGCCCCTCGGGTTCGTACATGACATAGGAGTCGTGGCCCGAGTCGACTACAACGGTTCATCCCCCGTCCGGTACGGAGGTAAGTTTTGTCGAAACACTCGCGAATCCCTGTCGGCCGAGTTCTTGTATTCCTTCGTTTGCATATATGTTGAGGACTTGAATACGACTGTTTTTATTTCCTAGTAAAGGGCAAGGACTGGCCATACAAGATAAGGGTTCGGATTTCATCACCGTTCTCTTCTTTCCCGCCTTAGGAAAACAATACTTAACGCGAACCTAAGCTTTAAAATTTGGAATAGACGAGACCGATAGGTAACGAGCTTAGTAGGAAAGTCGCTCGAAAAATATTGGTTACTCTTTTAGCAAACTTCGAAGTTCATGATGGTTTCGTGAAGTTGAATGCGTGGGATCGCGCCGCCTTGTAATATCGGTGAGGCGTTGGGTATCAAAGCTCCACGGAGCTTCCTCGCCTTGATTCAACTTACTTTGACTCGGATTGATCCAAGGGGTTTGCTTAAATTGTAACGAATTCCCTTTCGAACGATTAGAAGGCTGGTTCAGAAACAATCTAAGTGGAGCCATCATGCTTTTTGTTTGCTAGAATTCAATAGGTTTCTTTGTGGTGGATTCATCCTTGTTTGTGTTTGCATAGAACCTCTCTTCCGTTAGGAATTTTATTTTGTTGTTTTCTAGTGTATGCCCGAGGTCATTAGAGAGAACGGGCTTGGAAAAGAAACACTATAGGTCGTTTGATTAGTGACAAACCTAGTAGTTCTTCTTGTGAAGGCGGGGAACTCGAAGACTCTTCTTTTGAGAGCCCCGTTTTTGGAAACTTTAATTTTGAGAATCTCTTCGTGAGGAAAGTACCCCTAGTACTTCATCTCGTGCCGGCCGATGGCTACTTTGAAAGATTACATGTTCCCAACTAGGACCAACCGAGCTTCGTGTATTAAATTGCCACCAATACGTCTAATTTCGAGATAAAACCTAGTCTTCTTCGAGATGATCCCTATATTCTTAGGAAAAGATGATGATAACCCTTATTTTCATATTAGGGACTTTGAGGAAATTTGCGGGATGATTAGAATAAAAGACCTTACTGATGAAGTCTTGAAACTTAAGATGTTTCCCTTTTCCTTGAGAGATAAAGCCAAGACTAATTTGAACAACCTACCATCCGGATCCATTGAAACATGACAGAAATGATTGCATCTTCTATATGAAATTCTACCCTAAGCATAAAGCTGCAGTTGTTAGGCGTAAAAATTAGTGCTAGTGTGCAACAAGAGGGAGAATCTCTTTATAGGTTTTTAGAGAGATTCAATGATCTCCTATCCCAGTGTCCTCACCATGGATTTGATAAGATGAAACTTGTGGAGATTATTTATAATGGTTTAGACTATTCGACTAAATCCATGGTCGAGTCTATGTGTGTCGGTGAATTCACAAATAAAACTGCTGATGATGCTTTTACCTTCTTAGGAACTGTCGCTGAAAAATCCCAACAATGGGAGCCTTGTGTTGAACCCCCTAAAAGACTCTTGGTCAATAGAAGTGGCACCAATGTGGTAGATACAAGCTTCGAGTAAGATGCTAAGTTTGCTGCTTTGTCTAGAAGGTTAGAAGCTTTGGAAATGGGTGGTCAGTCTAAGAATAGGTCCCTTGTTGAACCTAATAGAGCCTCTCAAGTCTCTAGTTGTGGAGTAGAGCCCGATAACTCATTTTGTGAAGGTCAGGTTAGTGAAGAGCAAGCTCATCTTGTCTATAACAATGCTAGGTTTGATAACCGTCGGAAGTTTGACCCATACTCGAGAGACCTACAACCCCTGGTTGGAGAAACCATCCTAATTTTCTTGGTCTGGGGCCAAAATCAAGGTCGATCTAGTCATTCTCAGCCTCCCCTAGGTTTTGGTTATACTCGTAACCCTTCGAGTCAACCCCGATTTCGAGAACCCTTTGGATAAAAAGATCACAAGTTTAGAAGAGACTCTCGCCTCGTTTATTAAAAGCTACGAAAAGATCAACCAAATGGTTGCGCGAAGGGATAGAAGAAAGTAAGAGTATAGGTTATGCTAACTCTCGGGCTATTTCCGAGTTGAAAACCCGGGTTAGTCGATAAATGAGTCTACGAGGGAAAAGGTAGGTTTCCTAGTCAAACTCAACCCAATCCTAGGGTGTCCATCAAATATCTTTAGTTGGTGAGGAATCATCAAACCATGTGAACTCGATAAAAACCCTTAGAGCGGTAAAACAAGAGTATACAATAAGGTAGCCATGCCTAGTGAACATCCGTAGTTCCACCTTCAACTTCCCAAGACGAACCCGTGGCGAGGAAAGCTGAAACAATTCCTAAGAGTCCCAAGAAATTCCCGATAGGACTACCTTTGTTCCTAGAGCCCCATATCCATGAGTTGTTATCCCCAACAAAGAAGGAGTCGACTTTCAACGAGATAATGGAAACATTTAAGCAGGTGAACATTAACATTCCTTTGTTAGAAGCAATTAGGCGAGATGCCTACTTATGCCAAGTTCTGAAAGATCTTTGTACACGAAAGCGTAAGCTTAATGTCCAAAAGAAAGCCTTTTTAAATTGGTCAAGTAAGTTCCATTCTTCGAACCAAACACCCCCTAAGTATAAGGACCCTGGATGCCCCACCATTTCTTGTGTGATTGGTAATCACATGGTCGATAAAGTTTTACTTGACTTAGGAGCTAGTGTTAACTTACTCCCGTATCATGTTTACACCCAGCTAGGTCTTGGTAAGTTGAAACCGACTAAAATGACACTACAATTAGGCGATAGGTGCAGCAAAAGTCCTCGTGGTGTCATAGAGGATGTTCGATTGAGGTTGATAAGTTTATTTATCCAGTGGATTTCGTTGTTCTAGACACCCAACCTGTTCCAGGACCCAAATGCTCAAATCCCGGTGATTCTAGGTCGCCCATTTTTAGCCACATTTATTTGTCATCAATCTGTAGGATTGGGCTTATGAACATATCCTTTGGTAATATGACTACTCAACTAAATGTCTTTAATGTTACTAGACAACCTTCGAGAATGATGATTTAGAAGAAGTGAATATGATTAGCACTTTAGTTCAGGATTTAGTTCAGGATAATTGGCATGACATTTTACTAGGAGATTCTTTAGATGAATTTGAGGAAACCATTCTCTTAGACCGGATATGTGATCAATCTTTAGAAGAATCCCTTGAGTATTTTAAAGACTCTATGGACCGAAATTCCTGTGCAATAGTGTTAGGTCTTTCTCGAGAATAATGATGACCCTAAGTTTGGGGGTAGAGAACTAGAAGAATCTCTTGAGTATTTTAAGGACTGACGAAGATCCGGAAATTCAAGCAATAGTTAGTGGTTTGTATGTGAGTAGTGATGGTTCTTGTGATCATCAAATATCCCTAATTAGAGTCCCTAACTTGGGACTCGAGCCATGTGCGTCTGAGATATTACTCGAGTCTATTCAGACTCAGCAAACCGATCCTCCCCGATACGTCCGGAGGTAACCCAGGTATTAGAGACCCGTCTTTCGGATGAATTTATTTATCAAGATACACATATGAAGCTCAATTATGCTACCCAGATGAACCTAGTTGTCTTGACAGAAACCTTAGACGAGGATGTGCTCCTTCTATTCATTTATCCGAACCGGTATCTGTTATGATATTGGTGTTAGCTTTTGGTCTTATGGACCCACAACTATTTCGGTTATTGGTGTATGACTTTGGAAAGTGAAGATCCTTTTTGAGGTATTTGATGTCCGGTGAAGAATTTAAACTTAGCACTCCTTGGGAGGTATCCCTTGCTCATGCAACACGGTAATATTTTTCCTCATTTCCCTCTAGTGGTAACGGTTTCTCCTTGTTCATGTTTTTAATTTCATCTTTAGAACATTGAGGACAATGTTAGATTTAAGTTTGGGGGTATGGGAGAAACTTTTTAGTTGCAATAAATAAAACTCCGTGAGCCAGAAATTTATGTTTATTAAGGATGGCACTAACCAATCTAAGTGGATGAAAGCATCTTGGTTATAGGAGTTGAGGAACCAATCTGATTAGATAGAAACATCTAAAGAGTCTATTCATAAGAGCACAGAGCTCAGGTGTTAGAAAAGAAAACATGGTAGTTTCGCCATATCCTCGTGATGGAAACATCGAAAGAATCCTGATCACTTCTTTTTCTTTTTGTTTTTACCATTGCTAGGGTGAAATAGAGTGACTGAGATAAAAAAAAAATAAAAAAATAAAAAAATCAAATAAAAAATAAAATAAAAAAATTGAAAAAATAAAAAAAATTTGAAAAAAAAATAAAAAAAATTTGAGACCAGACCATCAGACTAACCGAAATAAATTCAATAAAGTCGACCACATTTGGTGCCCTTGTATATGCCGGTTGTGTTGACCTAGAGTTAGGATTATCACTCGCCGGTTCCCTTGTATATGCCAGTTGTGTTGATATTAGTGATAGGTATCTCGGTCCACTAGGATAGGTTCACCTTAGTCAACATCATCTACGTTTTTCTCTACATCCATCTTCTTAATTTATCCATGTGATTGGTTGACTCCGGTTTATGATGTCCAGAAACTATCTGAGTAGAGCTCTGTCACTTTATATGAATTTTAGTATGCTTGAGTGCAAACTCGTGTACATCGGTGGAATTTCGCATCGTGGTACTTCCTCCTATAGTCAATAATTGTAGGCCAACCAAGGAGATTCTTTAGTGCCTTCCAAGGTTCTACGAGATAGCTAGGATCTGAGTAAAGGTTTTGTGGGTACACCTCCCAGTAAACCCTCTAGGAGACAACACTCCGTAGGGTCACCTAGCGGTTTAACAACTTGCTTGCACGTGCTAAGTGTAGTCATTTTATTTTCTAGATTAGATTTGCTCGGGACTAGCAAATAATAAGTTTGGGGGTATTTGATAGACACATTTATGTGTCTAATTTGTCCTCAATGTTTCGTATTGTTAGTGCTCGTTTTTGTCCTTATTATGGTGTTTTGTGTATTTGTAGGTATTTTTGGGAAATAAACATTTTTGGAAAAATCGGCTTGAAAAACTACTCGGAAAACCCCCCCGGAGGACATTTGCTATTCGGACTCCCACTTTGGATAAGGGGCGACCTAATTGCTAAGGGGCACCCAGGGAGCCAACTGCTAATCGCACCCCATCACTGGTTAAGGGGCACCCATCTTCTTACTCGTGAAGAACAGTTTTTGGCGGAAATGTTTTTTTTTTGAAAATGCGAAAGTTTCGTGGAAGAATTTGGACATGTTTAAATGAGATTAAATAATGGATTTGGCTCAAGATCCTGTTTTGACTAAACAAAGGATGGTAAGATCCTTGAATCAATAATATTTGGCCGAATAATCGTGTGGAAGCATAACAGGGGAGTAAGAAAAAAAACCGGGATTCTGTCGGGTTTGTTCGTGGAGATTGCGTGTAAAAATCCTCCCTGCACGAGTTTAATCAATATGGGACTTGTCGCATCGATTTGGAGTATGCCGCAGTTGTTTTGAAGTGTGGAGAATTTTAGGAAATTATTTCTCGTGAAATGATGTGGAGAATAATGAGATTAATGGCGGATTATTTGGAGTTATTACGAATATATTTGGTCCCGTGAAGTATATAAATTGTCTAGGAGATGAATAGAAGAGGATGGAGAGTTTGGGAGAGTTTAGAGCATTACAGAGCAAAGAATCGAGAGTTTGAAAATTTGCTGCTGCTTCCATTAAGGAAGAACACGAAGAACATAAGACCCACATGCGACAGTCGTTCCTGTGGGTCGTAGTACGAGACGCCTTAATTCAACAGTGTCAACGACACAGCATTGTGGGTCGTAGTTAAGAGGCAGTCTTAAAGCAACAGTTCTGTAACAGTGTTTGCAACAATTATAAACGTTGCAAACACCCGATTTTCATCAGTCTCTCCTTTTCATCATTTGTATGCACCTTTGAGCAATAAAATCATATTTTGAGCGTGTTTCCAACATGATGAGCTAAACTCCAACACTGGGACGATAGAGGAAGACGAATTTCATACATGGGTAAAATTATTTAATTCTTTTTAAGACTTTTGCATTAATTTTAATTGAAATATGATTTGAATTAATTGGTTGTCATTTAATTTGATGAGGTATGCTTAGCTTAAATGTTTTGATACATCATGCTTAGGATTTACAACCAATCTTTTAAGAATCTACCTTGGCAAAATCGTAGTCCGTGTTAATTTTATTTATTGAGCTTTAATTGTTGAGAATAAATAAATTGAACCTATGTTATGAATTCGACGAAATCCTAGTCCCAGTAACATTCTTCATCTTGTGACAATTTTTGTATATATTTTTTTTCTTTTATTTTCTTTTATTAATTCTTAAAATCAATCTCGTCAAGTCCGAGTGAACGACAACCTTACTACCACTTTCTACAACATCATTGAAAATAACCATCAGAAGACGAAGGGAGTATTTGATGTCGCCTATAAGAAGAGATGTGATAAGGAGAGAGAGAATGAAGAACGTAAGTATTTGAAGGAATAAGGACGAAGATGTGAGGTTAATATTTATAGACGGTAAAAGACACGATCAAAGATAATTGAAACGACATGACAGGATTCGAAAAGACGCTAACCCTAGTAAATGACCGTGAAGAAATAACCGCTTCAATCATCCCACGTGTCATAATGATGTCACGTGCCACTGCAAAATCCTCAACGATGGATAGTGGGAAAACAAAGCAGGGTCGTAGGAGGACAAGGGGACTTGCCAGAGACAAGTCTTTTGAAGAGTTGGTGATAACAAGGGGACTTGCCAGGAGCAAGTCCTAGGAAGCACAAGGACAAAGGAACTTGCAAGAGGCGAGTCATTTGAGGGCGGATGATGACAAGGGGACTTGCCAGGAGCAAGTCCAAAGGAACTATAAAATAGGGAGGAGGTACACGAAGAAAGCACGGGCGATATATATCCTATGAAAGAGAACACCTCGTTCAGACCATTATGGAAAGCTTGTATGAGCGATGAGCTAATACTGCTTGGCGTCTTAATAAGGGGGCGCCCTCTCGATTAACCCAAGCCCAGGAAAGATCGTCGGGGATGAAGTAGACTGTTGAGGAGGCTGACGCCTCGCCCAAACAGCCAGGGGACTTAATGTAGATACCCGAAAAATACCAAGGAAGAAGTGTGGCTACCCCATATCCAATAGAAGGGACGAAATAGTACCTCACCTATGGGGAGGTACCTGGTCCTCCCCCTATCACGAAAAGGACGCTGCAAAACAGGCTACCCTCCCACAGCGTTTGAGCGCACGTGCGGTGGTTAAGAAGAGACACCTTCTAGAAGGATCTAAGGTACAGTTGTACGGTCAGAAGAGGCAGTAGCAAGATAAGGGAAATGGAAAAGGACACACACTTGACATTTCCATTTGAGGAAATAACTATAAATAGGGGTCTTTTCCCAATGAAAGGACTCAGTGATATCATTGTGGAAAATTGTTATCTACTTCTAGGAACTAGCCTCTACAACCTACTTCTATCTGTACCCTGTATATCCTTTACTGTGTACAACAGGAAGCTAGGGAATTTGACGGATGCTTGAGATATTGATGTGACGTATAGAGATGTCGTTGGATGTTGAGGAGCTTCTGGGTGTTGAACGGTTGTAGATCTTGGGTCCACTTCTAGTTTTAGGTCGTGCAAGCGACATTCTTCACTTGTTGCCCTAACACATGATGTACAGTTACACGTTTTTCATGTTTGTTAAGTCGAAAGTGGGAGGAATAAACTTTGTTAATTCCATGGAATTGCCCTTACACAGGCGGTACTTACACAGGAGATAAAAGCCCAAAATACAGTCGACATTAAGACTTTGGTACGCATATTTACTTTGTGGCGGTACGTGCAAGCGACCGACAAACTGAATAAGAATACATTGATGGTAATACTATGTCATTACCTTATATTACAAAATCTAAACATAACCTTATTACAAATAATAAAGACAATAGACAATACACAAAATTGGTCAAAAAGACCAAAATCAACAATTTCTGGGTGAAAAAGACACTTAGGTTTTGATACTGTTTAAATAGCCAAAAATTAAAAAGATATTGTTTAAATGGACAAAAATTTAAAAATAGGCGGGATGTAACCATTTCATCCCGTCCATTTTCAAATATTTTTTTCTTATTTTTATTTTACACAGATGCATCCAAGCCATCTTTACTATTTTTAAGTATAAGCCGGGATGAAATCCAGTTTCATCCTTGCTATTTTTTTTTGGCTATTTCACCCGTTTTTTTTTTTACTCGTCCATTTGAACCGTGTTTTAAATTTTTTTGGACAAATGACCCATTTTCTCTAGACAATAGTAGTTCTATAACTTATTACTTAATAATAAAGACAAATAGACAACACTAATTCTATAAATCAGTCATCGGGTTAGTGACATGGATATTGTCACCACACGTCTCCGATACTGCTCCGAAATATTCTAAGGAGACGCTGCTCTTCATGTGCTATGTTAATACATGTTCCAAACGGTATCGTCCCCCATATTTACCTCAATGTTCTTGTAGATGTATATCATAACGCGATATGCATCGATTGTCCCACAACAGGACGTCATTGTTATTACCCAGAGCAATCGGGTTAAACCGGCGTCTCCAAATCAAATGTCCGGGTTCATCGGTAGGTGAGGCGAAATACTTGTTATTCTCGTCTAGCGTCCAGAAATCTATACGGTTCTCTTGCTGACTATGCATGTTGTACACGCACAGAGTAAACCCCAAACAGCATCATCCAAACGGCTGGGAATTGATCCACAGGGATTACCCCCAGGTATATGATTGGGCGGTAATGAATGTGTGCTGAACGTCTCACTCCTAAAATTGAAAGACAATAATGTCTTAATTGTGTCCTTGTAGACCAACCAAAAAATACACCCATTCACATATACACCGGATCCACCTCCACAAAAACATACAGAAATATGTTCAACATTTCTCCATCCTATCTTATCGCCGAGAGTGTTGACTTCCACTTTGCCGTCAGGGTCAATTTGAACAACCTTGTATTCATCAGAACTTCGACAGTAGACGAAACCTCCTAACATGTTTTTGCGTCCAACAAATTCCTCCGGAAGCATATATTTTTGTAGGAGATGAATGTACTGACCTGTTTCTGGATTTATAATATAAATAGGATCTTGGATGTTGTCGTGGTAAACATAGAAACACACAAGACCGTTGGACCCGATCACTGGGTGTGATAATCTTTTAAGTGGTCCATCATCCGGTTGAGTGTTAGCTACAATAGTGTCGTAAAGTTCCGTGTTCATATGCTCGCTGTAAATGAGTTGCGATCCAAAGTCGTTTCCCTGCGTGATGTGATACAGAACAGGAGACCAAATTTGGTGTTATCAAGGATGGCCCTCCAGTTGCCGCATACAAATTTGCTGTGAAGAACAAAATCTGTTGTAGGGAGTCGACCTAATATTTGGGTAGCGATTTCTAAAGTAAATTCATCCATGGGTTTTAGTATAATTCTGATCTGCAGAAGGGATATTATGGATTATGAACAAGGGACCAGCTTAACTATAAACAGACAACCATTCAATGGTTTGGAAGGACTCCTCCTATTAATGGGTCCTGGATCTTATTCACACGATCGAAATTTTGACAGGGCCAAACATTACACACCTTTTCTATGTGTTAGATACACTCCAAAGAAAACTAAAATACTTTTGAATCTTCAAGTTGGTCTCTAGAGCTTAGATGGTCTATACTCTCTGGACACAGAAAAGACGAGAAAGAGGCCAGACGAGACAAGATGAGACGTTTGCTTTTCCATCCAGTCTCACTCTACCCCAAAACCCCATGCTTACTGGTCCGTTATGAAAAGATGTTTGCTTTATCCTATTTTTTTACTATTAATCCTCGAGTCTCGACCTATTTTATCGTAATAATAAGTCTTCTCCGAGTAGATTTCAGAAGTCAAGGTCACTTGTCACAAGTCACAATAAGATGTTTCCGAAGATACATGCGAGAAAGATGTTCTTTTTATTGTCGAATTCTTCACCCAACTCTAAATAGAGGTGAAAACACTTGCAATCGAATAATCTCTTAATTGACTAAAACGGAGTTTTACACTTGAAGTTGATACACCAGGCAACTCATTGTGGAAGGAAAAAAAAATTCACTCATAACCCAAGTGAAAAGGAGAATTTTTCGCTCGAATACAACAACACCTCTATCACCAACTCTTATGTAAAGCCTATTCACATTTTGCCATTGTTATAACAAATGGCTCTTCCTAGCACAATCAATCAAGAATTGAAATAGAAATGAAATCAAAGTAAAACAAGCATACACAACACAAGGATTTATAGTGATTCGATCAAGATGATCTACATCCACTTTGGAAGACGACGATAACGATTTCACTATGTATCCAACAAGATTACAAGGTATTGAATCAACCCCCTCTCAAGAATCCTAGCCCCCTTTTAATGCCTCACACTCTCTTCACATAAGTTTCTCTATAAGGGAAAAAACAAAATGACCCTTATCCTTTTATCTAACCTAAAAGTTCCTGATGCCTTTTTGGTTACGTGGAAACAAAGTTTCTCACCTGGGCTCTAAAGGGGACAAGCCCAACTGAACACAAACCGTATTCAAGGCATACTACAACAGCCACTTTAGCACCCACTATGGGTATAGCAAAGTGGCAAACATATTTGTCTTAAGTGTCACGAAATTTATATTTCTATATGGTTATACGATCGCTCGTTGGTCTGTATAGGACCAGTGATAGCCAAGCTGTTACTCGCTGAGTAGATCATCGCTCGCATTGGTAGACTAAAATATCAGGCATAGTTGCCGGTCAGTCGGAAAGATTGTAAAGCAGATTAAGGTTCAGTTTTAATAGGTAGGTCAAGAACTAACAAATTGGTTACCAGAAAACCAAGTAAACAAACAGAAACACCAATCACAACTTTCAAGTAGGTTTCTTGTTGTATAATAATCAATAAATATATGTAAAAGCCTCAATACAAGAATTACTAGAACAATCAGAACCGATAAAAAAGATCTATTTGTCCTCCAAGCTCCAACTGTTAATAATTTTCAGTTTCTCACCTCTTTCAATTCGTTCATACGGATCGAGCATCATGTTCCTATCAGAATGCAGAAAACCTTTTTTGATCAACTTGATGCAAAAAACCTTTTATTTCCCTGACAAATGTTTCTAGCTGCAAAAAGAGCAAAATTCATTGAATTACACTTAAATACAATAACTGCAAAACATGGTTATATCTCTAATCAAAAATAATAAAAATCTGCCACTAACCTCTTTTTCGCTTTCCAAATTGGCTGGAACCTGGAATCCCAATCGATAGATTACTCCGGCTAAAGTTTCACAACCAGATACCCTAAGCTTGAGCCTCTTCCGCACTTCATGGCTAATTTTTGCTTGTTTGTCCTCCAAGCTCCAACTGTTAATAATTACCAGTTTCTCACATCTTTCAATTTGTTCATACGGATCGAGCATCATATTCCTATCAGGATGCAGAAAACCTTTTATTTTTCAGACAAATGTGCCTAGCTGCAAAAAGAGCACAATTCTTTGAATTACATGGTTATATCTCTTATCAAAAATAGTAAAAATCTGCGACTAACCTCTTTTTTGCTTTCCAAATTGGCTGGAACATGGAAACCCAATCGATAGATTACGTTGGCAAAAGTTTCAGAACCAGATACACTACACTTGAGCCTATTACTCACTTCTTGTCTAATTTATGCTTGTTCGTCCTCAAGTTCTAGACGCTCATCTCTATCCCGCTTCTCCTTCGCCATCTTCAGGAGGTTTTTATCTTTCTTTCGGGTTTAAAAATACGGAAGTGCTATTTGGCTCCATAATCTCCACCTCCCTATTCTCCTCCCTACAATCTAAACCCCACATTAGGGGAATGGTGAACCCCACCTAAACCTGGATGCGGATCTCGATATGGATGTGAGGCTTGGATTGTAGGGAGGTGGAAAATAGGGAGCCAAATAACATTTCCGTTAAAAATAACTACTTTTTATTATTATATATATATATATATATATTATAATATTAAATTTACTAATTGCTATTATTATTATGATTATTAAGAAGTAGAAAAAACATTTTACTTAACCACTTTTTAGTGTATGGTTAAATTATCATGATTTTTCGAAAGACTGTTAAACATGTCTTGACGACGTACCTATTGCCAATAAAAAATTTGTCTTGAAAATTTTCACTAAAAAAGAGAGATCGAACTTTGTGAAGAGGATAAACTCAAACAGATTAAAACAGAAATTTCACTCAAAACACAGGTACAAAACAAAATTTTCAAAGTAAAAAATGCGAACAAGGAAATTTTTGATTTTTTGTAAGAAAGAAAGGTGAAAGCAAAGTTCCACTTCAGACAAATATTCATTCAAAACTTAGGTGCAAAACGAAATGTTCATAGGGAAAAACGTGAACAAAAGAAGTTCTAAAGAACCTTGATCCACATCTTCACCGTGTGAGAGGGGTCGTGTGGCCCACTCCTACCATTCCCTATCTCAATGCACGGAACACACATTTATGTCCGTTCGATTTCCTATCGGGACAAATCACGATGTGGGGCTTCGATGAGTGCAGAATCGCTCTAAAAAAAAGTTTAAATAGCAACGTTCCACCATTTTCGAAAAAATACCAAAAGTTAAATGCATACTCCCTCCCTCCCAAATTAAATAAAAAACTTAAAAACAACGTACTCACATGAGTTTTTTCAGCTGGGTCCCATGGCATTCAGCATGGGACCAATTGCTCTCAACGGGTTAATCATATCCCTCCATAGGGTATATTGTTTAGATGTTTTTTAAGTTGTCTGTTTAGAACTACTCAACTTGGAATCAGGCCCTAACATGGAGAATTGTGTTATTCAACTTTGTAGACACACTCTTAAATGCTCCTCTTCCTTTAACATTTCTTCTCTTTAGAGAACTACAAGTAAAAACTAGGAACCTTAAATAAGATATAATCATACGAAAAAAAAAAAGGTATTATTCTCTTTGTGTTTCTTAATCTTTGTGCAAACCATAACAGTCTCGTGAATATCAAAATTTAATATTGTTACTATAGGGAAGAATTATTACTATTGCATATAAGGTACCAGTTATCCTTCTTCAAACGCCCCCCTACGTGCACTCTCTGTGGGCCTCTAACCCCCTCACGTGTAGGTGTAGCCGTGTTGGGGACTCACTGTGGGCCTCTGACATGTGAACAAGTGTTGCATGAGTGGACGTTGGGCCTATTCGCAGAAGACTAAAACCAGGAGAGGAGAAGATATCGACCAATATCAAAACTACAGTGGTTCTAAACAGACCGAGATGTTAAACCACACAAAAACAATATTTGCAAAAGCTCTCACAGTTTTGTATGGTGGGTCCCGGTGGGCCCTGCCGGAGGACAATAGGCGGGCCACTTATGGTGGGACCAATGAAAAATTTGAGAGGAGTAGTTTTGGCCTTGTTTTTTTGCTCGGTTCAAATAGAATTTTGTATCAACTAACATGCTACGGTCGGAGATAAGGTCAAGCAATCAAGATTCTAGATTATAATTCGGGGAAGATTAACTCAACCCAAAAATGTGACTTAGATGACAGCGAGATCAGGACGTCCAAAGATTAAGAGCCTCTAAACCATCAAATTTGAAGCTCATCTAAGAGCTCCATATAAACAAAGAGCAACCGCAAAGATGAGATCATCATCTAACCAATAGGTTAGATCAAGAGATCAGAACGAAAAGAGTGCAAATGGGAAAACATAATGGCGCCTCCTCAAGGATTAATATATTTCGTTAATCAAAATACAAGCAAAATATAAAGTGTTAATCAGCTTAATGAAAAGAGCAATTAATTCGCCATCACCTGATTCACCTCAACCTAAGCTCTTAGCATCAACACCAACATCGGCCCTTGAGTTGGCAGTTCCATCAACAGCATGATTAGAGCCCTCCACAATATCGAAAGAGTGATAAGAAAAGGATTCAGATGCGACATGATATTCTCTGGCATTATTCAACTGTTGAGTCAATTCTGAAATTTGATCTTTCAGCAGATTCTCATTACGCTCATATTCTCTACACTTCAAATTCAAATCACTTGCACGTACAGATGATCTCAAATTACTCGCCCTTTCTAACTCAAGCCTGGCTTGAAACAGAACACACATAGTTCTCCAAGTTTTCATTGAGGTGGCATCATCAGCTTGCTGCTCCAAGCGTCTAGAATGATGAACTCCTCTGGTGTCATTCATCACCTACAAATAAAAATTAATTAGCAAATCATATCTGTCAGATCAATCCAAACACAAGTTATAGAAAAATAAGAGCAATTGCTTACAGCTGCAGTGTTTAAAGCCATCCTAGCCTTAGCTTCAGGAAGTTCCAACGGTTCTAATGACACCAGATCAGCCGTTCGAGAAGCATTCGGCAGAAATTTGGCTGCGTCAACACCATCTAATTCAGTGGAATCTTCTCTATAAGAATGGTCCATCAAAAATTGAGTAGAACTTAACTCAACAAGAGCTTGGGAAGAAGAAACTTTACCCTTCTTCTCAATTCGAGAAGAAGTCCCGAGCTCAACTGCCTTCCTTTTAGCTAAAAAGGGGAAAACAGGAAAACATGTTAAATCAAAGCACAAACAAAATTGTTCCAAGTGTATGTTTAAAAGAAAACAAAATGTATGAACAAATAACTGTTTTTTGTTTTTTTTTGGTAATAAACAATTAACTGTTCATCAAACTTACTCAGAAAGGGATAAGTTTTCAGCTTCCGGGAGCAAGACATCTGACTATCACGCTCCCAATTTCCATAAAAAATTAATGGGCACTTATCATTAAACTTAGTGCCATCCAATCCTTTAAACATAACTGAATCGTTATGCTCGAAACCAAGAGATAACTCTGGACTCCTGCAAAAGATGTTCTTTAAATAAGAACCAGGAATAGTTCAAACCTCATAGCTCTCATAAAGCTTCGCAACAATAATCCTTTTGTTTTGTGGAAGACTACGATTTTGGGATAATTTTTTTAGCATATAGTCGAAAAATTTTGATTCTAATTCGGCAGGAGAAAGGTTGCTATAAACAATAAAGTACTGAACTAATGAGAGGATAGGTAAAATAAAACCACACTGAAGATGTGACTTAGGAATTAAGAGTTCATCCCCCATTAAATCTGAAACTTCACACACATTAATAGTGTATGGTGAATGCCAGCGAACTTTGATACCGACACTGGTGGGAAGATCATATAAATCAAAGACGACATGTGAAGGACACGGAACTGGAACAGTTATCTCAGACATGATTAAACTCCTAAAGCTACGGAAGAGCTAAAAAATGAGGTTGAACTCTGAACGCTAAAAAGTGAGAAGAAGAAAGTTGTTGGATATATGATTTACATATCTCAAATTATATTATATATACAAAAAATCGACCCTCCTATAACCGGGACAACAGTCCTTGTCCAAATCTGGGACATGAGGTGGCACAATCTTAATGCTAAGAGGGAATTGATTCTATCATAGGGGGTGGTTTGTGAGGGGCGGTTTTTTTTTGTGTCGTTTTTCTTTCGAGTCTGCCGAGACTTTTTGTTATCATAATTAAATCTCTGTTATATATGGTTTACTGATTTAGTTTCATCATTGTCATTCTTGCATTATTATCATAAATATTTTCGAATTATTGTATTTAAAAGAAAAACAGTTGCATATCTGTCATTCTTTGGTTAACTAAAAAAAAGAATATCCTAAGAGGAAAACACGACCTCTTCACACTTAACCTTATTCCGTAATGAGGTCAAAAATTCTTGCGATTATAGTCTTGTTAGACCCACCAAAGAATTGGCCGAGGGATATCGCCTGGACCCAGGGCAGCGTTCGGTGTATTGGGATAGGGGTGGAGCAGAGGTGGGCCCCACCCATCCTCTCCATGGTGAGAATGCGGTGCAAATTCTTCGGCGAGTAAATCATTTTCGTTGCGATTAACCAAGATCGGAAATAACCAACTAGGAAAACTCATTGTCCCTATTGTATTGATAATCTAACGATAAAAACCCGCTTGAGCGGGATAGCTTCCCGCAAAATGGTGCAGGATAAAATTTGTCTTACTTATTATTAAATCTAAAGAATTAAAGACCTAGACAAATCCCTAATGCTTACTGCTTCTTAAAGTACATTTTATGCTTTTGCCTCACGGTTAATGTTTTAGGATGGGAATATTATTTATATACCCATCAAAATTCGCCTCTTAAGTTATACCCATATTCAATTTTTATAAATATAGTACCCATACATTCTGAAAAGGGGAAGCTTCTAGCACAAGTTTCTTTAAGAAGTGGATGCAGCTAGCACAAGTTGCTTCCCGAAGTGGACGCAACTTTATACAAGTTGCTTCCAAAAAGTGGAAGCAACTTTCTCAAGTTGACTCCAAAAACAATATTTTTTTACCCATATGGGGTAGTTGTGCAAGGTCAACAAAAATGGAGAATATTTTAATAACATTCCCACTTTTGGGATTTAACCAACAGAATCGGAGAAAGATGTCTTTTGTACTATGCATGTTTATGACAAATAAATTGTTCCCTTAAAAAGTTAAAACACGACGATTTCGCTCAAAACACATATGAGAAATAAATTCACTCTCTTAATGTTATACTATAATAGAACGTGGAAAAACATGGTTTGCACTAGAAACACTGAATGAAATGAAAAAAATTCACTCAAATCTGACCGTCCAACATGAAGATATAGGAGCAGAGCCGGTAATTGATCGGTTATCCAGACTATAAGCAAGACAATTGGTCTCTGGATCCTAGTTAGGAATTCTCCGAATCATTCCCGAATGATTCGCGAACGTATCCGAACTAACCGCATCCGAATGATACTTCCGAACTATTTGAACTCCGAACCTAGTTCCCGGATTATATGCACCTCACGAATGATTCGCGAACGTATTCGAACTGGCCGAATCCGAATGATACTTCCGAACTAGATTCAAACGCCCAACCTCGCTCTTCCGTAGGTAACTCTCTGACCAGAGTTCTGTTGATTGGTTTTTGTTTGATTTTGTATATACTTTATATTTTAATACAATTATTCAGTTAAAATTCTCTATTAGTAGTTTTCTAACCAGTGTTTTATGCGATTAAATTGTTTACTTCTTGTTAAATAATCACGTTAAAATGTTTTTTTTTTCCATCTTATAAATCATATCAAATAAAGCTAGTCTCGTAATAAGGTCATAATACTTATAAATTTATAATATATTTAAGCCGAATTTTAAGTGTCGAACTCACATTTATAAAACGAATTTGCACGTGCGTATGCCGTTCCGAACTACTGTCCGAACAACGAACCGTTGATCGGATTTTTGACCGAATCCGACTTACTGAATCTGTATAATTCATACATTTAATCTTTATTTCGATTTTAGTAAATTAATAACGAAATAATAATATTTTTTTTTTAAAATAATTTACATTCACGCCAAATGTGATGTGAAAAATACATCATGATAGATACGGTAAGGATTTGGACGCATAGAAGAGATTAGAAATCCATCATAATACGATACGGACGGGACATTTAATATGGTTCATGAAAATTGTTGGCCATTTAAATGTGAAATCTGTGGGAGTAAGTATTTGGCCATTTATATTTCTATTTGCATCTCCTCGCCTCTTGTTTTTTGGGGGTATTTGATGAGTGCCAAATAGTGCAAATTTCTACACCTTTTTATTGGCAATTAACTCATCTTTTGCGCTTTAAAATCATATATTATCCCAAATTCTGTATATTTATTGTTTTCAAGAATAAATACTTGTACTAATTAATTTTGTGTTTTTAGGTGCTAAATAAAGATTGGATGAATCGAGAGGCCAAAAGAGCAAAGAAATGGTGACAATGGAAGAGAGATAACAAAGGCTCCCGCTGGAAAGCAGTGAAGAATATCTTATGTGAAGAATATTTTATGCACCTTATCGGCAAGTGAAGATTATCTTTTGCACCTCATCCACAAGTGAAGAATGTAGTTTGCAAGACTCAAAGACTAGGTGTGGGCTTGAGATATTAGCTTTGAGGAATGTTTGGGCCTAGAAGAAGATCTTTTAAGAGATAAAACCTAAGATCCTATACCCAAACCCGTTTCCAATCTAAGCCGTCAGATCCGAGTCAGATGCTTAACATCCAAGGCATCTCCACATTGCACATCAACGATTGATACTCCCGCCTCACACCCCAACTCCTACTTTTCTTCTCCAAGTCGAACAGAAATCCAAACACCTCCTTCGTACTTTCATCCTCTCCATACCCTTCAAAACCACCAATTCATCAATCTCTCCATCAATCCATTCCATCCCCGACAAATCTCTGATCTAGAGCCATCAATCAACCTCCTAGTCTCTTTCTATCTCTATTATAGCTTCTTCCCAAAAAACAGTAACCCTAGTAGCTATGATTGAGAGAGACAGAGCTAGGGTTAGCCTCAATAGCTAAAAGAAACCATCAAATCAAGAATTGCAGGCAGAATTATGAACAAGAGGCGAGGAGATGCAAATAGAAATAAAACAAACCACGATCAAACTATCACATGTACCATCTCTCTTACCAAGGCAACGAAGGTTTTTTCTTGCTTTTGATATCTTTTGATCCCGAGTAGTAGAGAACAATTACTTTCCGGCTTTTTTTTTTTTTTTTTTTGCTACACCCACCAATATATTTCTGAATAAAGCAGCAACAATAACCAAAAAAAAAACAAAAAACAGCAGCAGACAATGCTACAAAATATCAAAGAAAATCACCACCATCCGACAGCTAATAACATTGCCACCACCAATTTTAAACTACCAAGAACGAAACAGGTACCGGCGGAAGTCATTGAATACAGTAAACACCATGAGAAACAACAAAAAAAAAAGGCTCCATAACACAAAAAATAACCTGCACGGAGATCCAATTATGACAAATGATTGAGAAAGACACCATAGCACACCTAGTTAATGAAGGAAACCAGCAACCACCAAACGAACCACACAAAAGCGAACTAAAAAAGTTACATAATAACAACGAACTTCTAATTAAAGCCAACGAACTACATTAAATCAGATTAAACCTAATTTAATTGGGGGCCAGACATTTTAATTGGGGCACATATTATTTACACCCCAAATTTTTCAGGGGCGTATTAAACCGATTGTGAAAATACTATTTTACCCTTCACTAAAAATAAATCTTAAAAACCTATTAACCCTTAATCTTAAGACCCAATTCATTTCTAGTTCTAAACACAAAAATCACTCCCTCCCCTCTCACCCTCTCGACTCTTCTCTTCTCCTCCATTAACGATTCCAAGGAAAAAAAATTCACCCGAAAATTTCATTCATAAAAAGGGTCGTCAATTCGACACGCCCTAAACCCTAACGATTTTTCATATGCATGTAGAGAAACATAAAAATCGTTAGGGTATATGATGATCAAGATAACGACCATATTTCGGTTTTCATATTCTTTACCTTAGATTAGAGTCGTTAACATAATATACAAACCTATGACGATCCTCCATGGACGACCCTTTTTAAAGGTCAACGACCCTGTGAAAAACAAACAACCTCTCGTCTCTAAACTTTTTCGAGTCGTCTTGGTATAGACAAACAAAATAACGACTCTTTGTGGCCCAAGCTAAGAGTCGTCAGTATATCATATTACCTCGATGATTTTTCATAACTTGGAAAAGTTGCGAGGTTTGAGTCGTCGGGGTATATCATATTACCCCGACGATTTTTCATAACCCGGAAAAGTTGCGAGAGTTTGAGTCGTCATTTTTGGTTTCAATACATCGACGACTTTATGTAGTCGTTGGGGTATACATCCCTCGACATTGACGACTCTTTCTCTCGTGTTGTGACATATATCCAATCCATGGGAGAATTTAAGATAATCTTACCATCAACACAATCATCTTTGTTACTTGAACCTTCTCCAACATCATTTCCCTACTTGAATTACTCATTTAAAAAACCCCAAGTTTTCCTCTAAAACCTCCTCTTCTTCTCACTCAAAAAAAAAAAAAAAAAAAAAAAAAAAAAATCTAAAATCTGATTTTAATCTAACCACACTAACCAAATTATTAAGTTTTAATACTAATCATTCAGGGGTAGTTTAGGTATTTAGAAAAAAATTTACTAAGGGGTGACCCAAATTAGGTTTGGGTGACATTTTTTTTGTCCTCTAGTGGGAGGCCCCCAATTAAAATGTTTGGCCCCCAATCAAATTAGGAGATTAAACTTGCTCGAGTTGGTCCTTCTGGGACCAAATCGAGCAAGAAACAGAGATCACGGAAGCAAGTTTGGTTAGGCAGAGAGAAAAGAGAAAAACAAGGATATGTAGTATTCATAACTAGTATTTATGAACAGATCTTGATCAGAACAGTACATGGAGGAGTTTATTTTGACCAGAAGTCGATTGTGGCCGTCTGATTAGCTGACCGAGCATACTGGGCTGGATAAGATGGTTAACCATACAACCACGGGTTTTAACTTTTAAGAATTTTGAAAAACCAAAAACTCTCCACGGACTTTTAGGTTTAGGCCCCAACAGGACGGAAGGTCCAAGGTTCGAATGTCACCGCACCTTGTTTTTGCGAAAAAATAAAAATAAATCCAAGTATTGTTTGGATAAAGTACAATTACAGCTGGCGTACCCTACGTCCGATTAATTCGTGAATTCGTAAAAATCGCGATTTATTCGCTATAGAATACTAGGGTCTATTCTCTGTATATGACAGGACAAAAACTTTTAAGCATAATACTTACTAGACTTCGAGGTGTAATTCTGCCTTTATAATCTTAAAAGACATTTGCTTTTCTCCTTCTTTTCTTTCTCTATAGATGACAGACAAGACCCTTCTAAGTTCTAAGCATAATACTTACTAGATTTCGAGGTCATAATACTTACTAGATTTATTTCGAGGTCATAATACTTACTAGATTTCGAGGTCGTAGTCTGCCCCCTATAATCTTCAGAAAAGACATTTGCTCTTCTCCCTTTTTTTCTTCGATTTCGCTAGTCCTTGCCCTAATGCACTTATAAAAAAACTATACTTCCTAGAGGCACAGTGGGGCCCTGAGATGTCAACCTCAGTAGATAGTGATAGTATTTGGTTCTGGTACATGGCTAATAACTAACTACTAGGTCTATGATTTGACGGACTTTTAGATAGAGAATCAATCTATCAAAGGCCTGGCTTGGCACTACGTATACTGGGTTTTCAGTAAATTCGGCTATCATTTACCGAACTACATTCCAAAAAAATACGTTTATGCTTAAAAAAAAAAATGTTTGATTGACACCTAGCTTCAGCCAGGGGAAGCCTGTGTGTGCAACTGTGCATATATCTGCCCCTGTTTGTTCCGAAGATTCTTAACCTTTATGCACAAGACCCGCCCATCATACCCAACCCACCCGTAGGTTTTTAATACAAACCCGCCCGTTGTGGGTGCGGGGTTGGTTATGAAAATAAAAACCCGTTGTTTATGGGTGCGAGGTTGGTTTTAGCTAATACCCGCCCAAACCCGCCCGAAAAACCCGCTAAATATACGCCATTGATAAAACTAATCCTAGATGTTCGTTATCAAAACCCTAGTGGTACTAGTAGATTGTAGATAAGATAGATAACCCTCTTTTCCTAGTGGTACTAGTCTCTTCGACTCTTCCTCTCTGTTTTTATTGGAAGTATACTAGTGTACTATGTACACTAGTACTTGTTTAAGCTTAATAATGAAGACTTATGTAGTTATATTTATAGTTTGGTTTTTTAAGTTATCAAGAACTTAAGTAAGTAGTTTATTTAAACTTTATAACATGTGTGTGAATTATTATTTAATATAAAGCGGGTTTAAACCCAAACCCGCCCAACCCGTAGCGGGTGGGTAACAAAACCCGCCCGTTGTTTGTGGGTGCGGGGTTGGTTATGAAAAAAAAAACACGCTTTGTGGGTGCGAGGTTGGTTTTAGCTAATACCCACCCAAACCCGCCCATGTGCAGCCCTAACCTTTATGATGGTCGAAAGAAGGTGGAAATACAATTCTTCACCTGGAACATTGGTGAAAAAACAAGTATGTACACACAAACTTTACAAAAATGGTGAAGCGCAAGGAAATAAATAATGTTGTTATTCTAAACAGTACCTCGATAAGTGAATGTTCGATAAACGATTAACCTCGACAAATAAATAATTTTTCGGTTCCCAGACTTGGGTAAAGGGGATAAATGAATAACCTCGATAAATGCATTAATGAATAAATCCTCCACGAAATTATAAATGAATAATTACTAAATTCCGTGCCAAAATTGTACTGTAGTAGATATTAGACTAGAGTAATGCATCCATTTAAAAATATTTATTATAAGAATTCAGCTCTTCCAAAATAAATACATTCAAAATTGATTTTTTTTTCCTTCCACCTGTTTAATTTTTTTAATGATGCACAACTTCAAGAATATTATGCTTCAAAAAAAAAAAAAAGAACTTCTAGAATATTTTACTGTGTGTGGTAACATAGTAATTTTTTTGTGGAGGTTGTTATTTGAGAAGCCTCATTTGATATGGCACTGCTATTACATGGTTCCGGATTGGGATCCATAATTTCTTCAAAGATAGGTAATGAGACGTAACAAGGGGTCATTCCGTAACTGCAATATTCTTGCTAGGATTGATTCTTCAAAGGTTGTTGTAAATATGTGGATTTTTTACTCCCTTTATATATTAATTTAGAAAAAAGAGTCCTTAAACGGTAGATACTCGATTTCCAAATTGAATTTGGACTTCCATAAAATTCCAAACACGATAGGTAAGGTTTTCCTTTTGAGTTTTTAATTTTTAAACCAATCATACTTTGCCAAGTGTCCTCGCGAATCCATATTGAATTTAGTTTTTTTTTTTTTTATTTTTTCCTATTTTTTTTTAATCCAATCATACGTTGCCAAGTCTCCTCACCAATTCCAAATTGAATTTGGTTTCCTTTTTTATATTTTCTTATTCTTTTTAAACCAATCATACGTTACCAAGTGTCCTCACCAAAATGCTGAAAAGGGTTTTTTTTTTGTTCGGTCATTTGGGAAATGGGGATAAATGAATGCTTAAAAAATTCCATAAATGAATAACCTCCACCCAAGAGGTGATATTTTGGGGAACTTGGAAAGTTTTGGAATTATTGTATGACAAATGCTATCCCGCACCGTTTTGGGAAGCTATCACGCTCAAGCGGCTTCTTTACCGTCGATGATCGAATCAACTTGGTTGGATTCGCGTTCAGGAAAGGACCCACCAATTTCAAGAAAGGACCCACCATTTCCCCTAAAGAGTTCAAGGCTATTGGATCTGAGTTTTAGCGTGATCGAACGGCAAAGAAGACGCTTGAGCGAGATAGCTTCCCGCAAAACGGTGCGGGACAACACTGCTCTGATTGTATTTGTGATGAAACTATTTTTCTACGAAAATGCTTCCCATCTACCGGATTTTTCTATGGGAATAAGAGAAAGCACTGCTCTATTTATTATATCATACCAAAAAGTAAGTCAAACTGTCTAAGTGTGAAACCATCTTTCCAACTTCTGTTTCTGTATTTATTGAGTAGTTAAAGGTTTCATT
Organism: Papaver armeniacum; assembly: GCA_023531295.1. Taxonomy (NCBI): domain Eukaryota; kingdom Viridiplantae; phylum Streptophyta; class Magnoliopsida; order Ranunculales; family Papaveraceae; genus Papaver; species Papaver armeniacum. Next base: position 57,289 of record JAJJWW010009988.1, read on the forward strand.
TGTGAATAGAGACTAGAGAGTAAAAAGTTCTGGTGTTTCTAATAAAGTTTCATGTTGTTTGAAGTTTTATAGCTTTAGTGTGAGTAAGCGATTCCTTTGTAGTTAAAGGGTTCATTTGATTTTAGAGACTAGAGAGTAAAAGTTCGGGTGTTGCCATGAAGTTTCATGTTGTTTGATGTTTTATAGCTTCAGTGTGAGTAAGCGATTCCTTTGCAGATTATCTTGTTGCAGTTTGATTCATTCTAATGAATGAATTTGCCCCAATTCTATTTTGAGCCAAAAACAAAGATTTATCCATTTTTGAAATCTTCCAAAGAATTGGTTCTTTTTGTAATGTGATTATTATAATTTATTTTTGTTGGGTTTTTCATTCTTTTAGAAACTTTGCTAGCTAGGGTTCTTCAAGCTATTGCAGTGTAGTATGGGATCAAAGGTATAAACTTCTTTTTTTTTTTCAATTTTATTAGTTTTATCTCATTTGTTAATTTGTTGTCCTAACTCCTAATTACCAGTTAATTGGTAGTGTTCAGTTCAGCCTTGGTGGTATCTAGTCTGGAATTGCAGTTCTCCCCATTGAGGTTCTTCTACTAATGGAAGGTAGAATTTGGTCTTTTTCTTGTGCAAATATGATGATGGTTTTGTCAATTCAGTGTTTTAGTTATTTTGGCTTTGTTTGTTTGCGTTGCAGAACAAAATGGGCATGCAGTTAGGAATGAATTCCCTTCATGGATCCCTTCATCTTCCAAATTCATTTGGAGGATACAACATGTTTCTGAATTGAACCAGGGAAATCATTTCTCTCCTACATTCACCACAGGTCCTTGTAAATGGTATATTAATCTACTTTGTGACCAAAACCCCTAATTTTTCAAAGTACTAATACTATTTCTATGTCGAGCACATTTTCTGAATCTTGATATCTTTTTGTGTTAATTAGGAGTTAGAAAAAATATTTCAATGTGTCTGTCACCCTCCTTATCTGTTTACTCATTCTGTAACCTTTCTACCTTTTTCCCTTCTAATATTTCTTCTTCTCCTTTCAGGTCTAACTGGGATAAAAATAGAGGTTTTCCAGAATCTTCCGAGTCTAAAATCGGCAGTCAGCCAATTCCTCATGTTTCTACTGCAATTCCTGTTACACCCAATCCGGTTCCTCTTGTTTCTGCTGGAGTTTCAATTACAGCCAAGACACTCAAGGAATCAAATGGTTATCGGAAGTATTTCATCAGTGAAATTAAAGAGAGGTATCATCTTGATGAAAGATTCGAGGTGGAGTTTATCGAAGGAGAAGGAAAGATGACTTATTGATTGCGGTTGGTCAGTTGGAGGCCGGTCTATGTTTACCTCTATACACACTACCCGGAAAATCCTATCTATTATGAGGTGTTGAGTCAACCTGCTGATAAGAGGGGCATTTTTCAGTACAACGGCCATTTTTATCGCTTCATGTGGAATGCCTTAAACGTAGTAGGGCTGCATCTGGGTAAAATCTATCGTTCCTCGGTTTCGCCGCGAGGATTAAACCGCTACCAACTTCAACTGGACTTGGGATGATAACACAACGGGGAGGAACCAGTTTCCTTGGTGTCGGCCCTCGCCGCATCTCATAAGGGGAAAAAGCGGTTTCGGCATCTCATAAGGGGAGGAACATTTCTTCATTATCAAGTCTCACCATATCAAATTAACAGGTTTCCAGAATCAGGATTTCACCGGTAAGCCGAGATTCTTTCTGAGTACAAGGGAAAAAACGGTTTGATATGGTGCGACTGATCACTATGAAAGGTCATTGCACACTCTGGAGACAAGACCTTCATTGATGTAAAAATTCGATCGACCTATAGGGACAAGACCCTCCATTGCTGTACAAATTAGATAGACCTCTAGGGGACAAGACTGTTCTTTTGGTGTGTACGAGTGTGGAGATGTAGAGAGACCAAAGGTTTTATCTTTTATTTATTTATTTTATTTAAGGCAAATCTATTTATTTATTTTATTTTATGCATAAATAAGGACTTACATAGTGGGACCCAGGCCATCGGTCTTCACCACAAAATATTTCTTGGTTGTGGCTAACCTATCTTCCTGCTTTTTTCTCACCTCACAAAGACATTAGCAATACCAAACTAAGCAGAAGCGGCCTAAATTGGGACCGAGGGAATATTATCATTAAATATTCCGCTTTCATTTCCAGGGAAGACTACCAAGGGAACCCATATTATGCCAAGTGCAAAATTTCGTTTTCACCTATTGATTAGAATTAACCAAAGTGAAAAATTCCATGTTCACCTGGTAACTTGTACATTGCAATGCACTTCCATTGTGAGGGAAGAACTATTTCTTATCACATGTAATTTTTTACACTCACCCCATTGTAAAAAAATGCACCCATGCTTACTATTAGTGTTACTGTCCAACCTTTGTTTAAGTGTTTCAATTTGAGAATTGTCAAGTCTTGGTTTATCGCAAAATAATTAGTCCGAGTTAATCATCTACTTCATTGTTGTATTTGTATATAAGCTATAAAGGTTTTACCCATATAAAGAGTGCCATGTGGATGATTTCTTTTTTATGTATATTTTGTTTGAAAGCACACAGTATCTTGATATAACTTAACAGCGCAGCAGTCTAATTTCAAACCATAGAGTTTCAGAAAGGCAAGACAACATTGCTATTGAAACGACTCATTAAAAGAGACAGCTCAATGAAACGACTCATTAGAAATTACAGACTACTCATTAAAATTCCTTTTGACTACAAGGGGTACCCTTACTATGCCAAGATGCTAAATTCCGTTTTCTCCTATTGATTGGTACTGGCCAAAGTGCAAATTTCCCTTTTCACCTGGTAACTTGTACATTGCAATGCACTTCCATTGTGAGGGACGAACTACTTTTTCTCACATGTGTTTTCACCTACTGGAGTGGAGACTGGACTGGACCGGGACATTGCAGACCTATGCTTCCTAGTAGTGTTATTATTCAACCTTTGTTTTTATAGCGATGATACACACACCGAAGGTGTGTCCCGCGATTTACACCGTGAAGAAATCTAAGGGTTGGTAGGGCAGCCCTAGGGGAGATTTGCAGGGGGTGGGGTAAAAGGTGGGGTCCACCAGCTTTTTTTCTCTAACACCAAAATCACGGTGCACATCACGGTGTACCTTTTCGGTACACCAAACATTTTCGTTGTTTTAAGTGTTCCGATTTGAGAATTTTTAATTCTTTGTTATCGCAACCATTCCAAAGCTAACACCTAATTTTCATTCATAAAATAAAATTCGAAAGTAAGAAGATTACATTGCGTAGAGTCCTTAAATTTTCAAAATCCTAATCCTTAAATTTTACCAATACTTCTCTACCCTTCATGATCTCCAATCTCCATTAATGTATCCTTAGAGTACTAGACACTACAGAGTAATTTTGAAAGTGCTTTTGGGGAAAAAAAAGCATTACCAAACCCAGCCTAAGACTCTTTTTTCCCCTCCAAATTAGGGTTACATGTTCATTGAATGGATTAATCAAAAGTCCGTTGTTAGGGGGAGAATCAAAAGTCAGCCTCAGGTCCGAGGTGTTTTATATTCCTTCTCTAAGAAAAAGCCATTCAGTCTTCCCCCTCCAAGTGCAAGTCATGGAGGAGTGATGGGGTTTACTTTACACTAATCTGTAGTTGCAGGAAATCCCACAATACACCCCTCACTATAATTCACTTAACTAATCCATTGAAAGATGAATAACTAAAAATGTTTATTAATTATTTTCTTGAAGTCACTACACAGGAAAATAGAATTACACTTAAGAATTACAAACACTCTCCAAGTTTCTCTCTCCTAATGACTTATTTTCCAATTCAAAAGAATCTCCCCTTACAACAGACTTCTCATCCCTTTATATAGGGTAATACATAGTGAATGACAAACTAGGTTGTCCTTTATTTTCTGGGAATGTCTCGCGAAGTGTCGTGAATGCACAAGTATTCATACTCGCGACACTTCTTAACCCTCGCCAGACTTCATATCTTCCTGTCGTCATCCAATGCGTCATTCCTTTTGATTCCTTGCGACTCCCTCGCAAAGATCGTTGTTTATTATCTTCGCTTATCTTCGCGAGTTTTGTACGTTGCGATATAATGATCCTACATCTTGCCTCTTCTCATGTCTTCTCTGCGAAGGAGAGAATGTCATGAGAATCAATATTTTGAATTGCCGCAACTGCTTATCTATACCTGTTTCAATCCCACATTTTCACACGGATTTTACTACAGATGTCTATTCTTCCATTATCTTCCTGACACGTCTCTTTCAACCGCTTATTCTTGACCATTCACGTCCCCTCTCGCATTAAAGGCCCTCGTTTTACTCGAGGATTTTTCTCTCTATATATAATTTTCATATCCTTCTCTTTTTCTCTTTCGCTTTCACTCTGCAACTTTTCTTTAATTCTCTCCTTCCGCAATTTGCGCTTCTGTTTTTGCAAATCTTCAATCTTTTTTCTTAATCTTCGATTCTTTATTCATTCCCATACTAACAATGGCTTCACTTAGTCGTATGTACAAACCTCGTTTTAATGAAATTCAAAAGAAGTTACAAGACAAAGGTTTCACTCTATCTACCATTCCTGGTCAAGAACCTTCATCTATTCTCATCGCAAAGTTATTTTACGATCATCAATGTGATGATCAAAAAATTATAGTCTCGCTTGGTCAACTCCTCGCAGGACTTCCCATTCCTTTATATGATCCTGAGATGCCACTCTTTTATGAAATCCTTTCCCATCCAAACTTATCGCGAGCTGTCTATCAATTGAGCGGCGATTGTATCCGCCTAATGCTTGAGTTCGCCAATCGTGGCGTATCGGTAAAGGATCTTTATACCCTAACAATGTCGAGACCCCAATTGCATAAACTTAGAAATAATCCCTGAAAAATATACTCGCAGAGAACTTTTTGAGAATTATGAAGTAATAGGCATGAGAAATAAGAAGTTCTCATTTGGGCGCTAGGTTGAAAAGAAAAGATAATGTCCCCGAAGATAAATTACTCATGCATGATATCGACCGGCATTCGGGCAATAATACTACCTCGCCAATCCAAAGATGAGAAGTGGTGGGTTGTACCCTTGTTTTTAAGCGGATCTTACATAGCCGGTTCGCATGTACTCCCCGAAAATCTCGCAGGCTACCATCCTTGGGAATTTAAATGGCCCGAGAAGGCAAAAGAGGTATGTCTTCAAATTTTGTTTTTGCAATCTCTCTTTCCTTCGTACTCATTGAGTTTGTAAAATTTCCAGATTGACAAACTGAGGAAAAGCTTCTGGATAAATCCATTGGCAAGTACCCTGGCAATGCTTCGATCGCTTACGGATGAAGTAAGAAATATCCCTTTTGTTACTTAACAATATTGTTGCCTCTATTTCTTATCTTCATTTGTATGCGAAGGTTGACGCCGAGGAAATGGAAGCTGCGAAGGTTAAAGGCAAAACTAAAGCCAATGCTCGCAAGGATAAGTCTTCTGCTCCATCATCTAAGAAACGAAAAACTCAATCTTCCTCTCATCTTAGCTCAAGTTCCGGATCTTCCGATGAGGATGATAATGATAATGATAATGACAATGATATGAATTTATCTTTCCAAAAAGAAGCTCAATCATCCAATTCTCCTATGGATCAGTTGTTCAGCATCTTCTCGGATTCTCTTCAAGGAATAGGAGATACTCGCCTAACTTCTATATACGAGACTCTCGCCAAAGTGTGCAATGCTACATTGTTGGATGGCAATGACTCTTTCAATGGGGTTTCTAGATCTGTATCCCCTAGCTTTTTAAATGCACTTAATTCGTTGGTATGTATGAACTCATATTTCTTCTTCCAATTTCAATTTTTAATTTATATCTTAATAACCTTTTTATCTTCCTCATGCAGCCGGAAAAACTTCTTTTTGTAGTTGCCTCGGATCTTGAAAGGAGGTATAACATTCAATTGAAAAAGAATACCCAAACTTTGCACAAAGGATCAAAGAATTAGAAGTTGAATCTGCGAGATCTCGCGAGAAAATCCAGCAACTGGAGACTGAGTCTTCTGCCCAAAAGGACAAAGTTACCACTCTTCAGAACGCTAATCAGCAACTTTATGGTATAAAAATTTTCTTCTCTTATTAATTTTATTTTATCAGTTGCCTGTTGCTACCTAACTTATCACTTTCGCAGATATATATAACCTCTCCGAAGAAGCTATTCTTCTCCATTCATTTCCCGAACCTATGGATAATGACCTTCTTCTTGCTCATCTCAACAACTCTTTAAGCAATTCGTTGAACAGAATTAATTCCCTCTCATTAAATGAACTCCAAGCCAAATATCACCTCTTAGTAATTGAGCACAGATCTAGTTTAAGTGCAGCCAACCAGCTTTAAACAAATGTACCTGAGTCTCATGAGGAAACCAAGATTTTAAGAAAGAAAATTAGTGACCATATAAATGACAAAGATCGCATTGCTAATAATGGTGCCCAAGCATTAGCAACATTTCAAAAGTCCCTTCTCGAAGTACAAATGGAGCGAGATGAATTGCTTCGCCAAAATTCCTTACGTAGTGAGCGAGAAAATCAAATTCGTTCACTACTTATTATAAATAATGATGATGAATTCGCTTGGGATGCGAAAGTCTTAGATAACGCCAGAATAACTTAGGTGTTGATGTTAGTCTTCATACCGAGCACACTTCCTTGGTTAAAGATATGATATCTGACAGAGAAGGTTATTTATTATACCTTATTGTTTCTTATCTCTGTAGTATTGCTGTCAAGTTGTTAATTTATCGTTGTTTATTTGTAGAATCCGAAAAAAGATTTCAAGCAAGGATTGAAGAACTTGAATTTGAGAAAGCACAACTCGCAAATAATCTCACCCTTCGCGAGAATAGATATTCCAAGTTGAAGAAACAATTTCAAACTACGGTATGAATTTCAATAATGATGTTGTTCGTTTTGCAATCAAGCCATGGAGTACGTTTGTAATGATCACAAAATCCCTCTTTGTTCATATCCTTGGCTTTCGAAGAAGTTCCCGAGAATTTGCCTGTCTCGGACATTTCGATAGTGAGGCCGGCGAAGAAGAAGAATTCGGTGATGAGAATAATAAAATTGAAGAATCGATAAAGGAGAAGAATCATCAAAGAAATAATTCCTTTTGTTTCTTTCATTGTAATTCTGTAATATCTATACATTTCTGTATCTCTTTATTGTAAGTTTCTTGGATTATCAACCATGTCGATCTTCATTTCCCTTTCTTGGCAGTTCTTCCTTGTAATATAATTGGCTAGCGTTATTGATGTATAACCCTTTCATTAGAAGATGAATAACAATATTTCATCTTTTTCATTCCCATACTTGCCTCTCGTTATTCATCTCCGTATGAAAGATTTTGTTTAATTATTTTTGAAGAATGAAACTTCAAATTCATACTTTCATTTTGAAATTTAATATACAATCATTTTGAAGATATCTTCATAAATGAAGGAACCTATTGATCTCGCCTTATCATTTTGTGGTTTCCATAAATGTGAATAAGACCTTCCTAATTAAAGGTCTTGCCCTGCCACACTTTTTTGCGACAAGGTCGCAGACGTCTTTACACTTGCATGTAAAAACCCATTGGCCTTGCCTTATCATTTTTCAAGTATTTTTGCCGCAGGATATTTTGTTTGCAACAATATGACAGGCCTAAACTTTCTTGCGAAAATAAAGCCCCATGACATTGTCGTCTTGCGACGAAATCGCAGGACGTCTTTACACTTTCATGTAAGGACCCATTGATCTCGCCTTACCCTCGCGTTAGTATTATTGCCTCTTCAGGATCATTGCACAAATATGACAAGCCTAAGTTTCCTTGCGAAAACAGAGCCTCATGACATTTGTGTCTTTGACACTTATCAGCTCCCTAATGGAGGGTGCCGCCCTTATCATCTCCCCGGTTGCCCCTTCAAGGAGGCGTACATCGCCATACAAGGCTAGCTCCTCCCATCCGGTCTTAACAACAACCGAGTTGTTTTCGCAGCCTCTTATCCCTTATACCTATAGGGTTTATGGTTACAAGGCTGCACCCTAAGTGGAGTTTTCGGGCCGAGTGCAAGATGCGCCAAGACTTGTCAAGAGTGGTAAGGAAGTTCCATGCTCCCCGCACTCTTGACTCAACCGTGTACCTCGCGCGCCTTGATCATACGCGATTCCTTGGAAGAGACCCTCGGTCGCCCAACCAGGGTATAACCTTATATATATAGTTGGGAATCCAAGGTACCTCTTAGGATAGGCTTTCATGGGCCCCAAATCTACATGACCTGTGTTCCGGGAGCGGTGTAACCTTTTCCCGGGCCATGTCAAGAGATACCCCCTTATATGACGACTTTAGGTCTTACATTTGCCTCTTACGAAATATCATTCGCGAACTAGGTGTACGCCATAAAGGTACGTCCCATTCATTTACTCATTCAATCATTTAATTGCTTCAATCATTCTTAATTGCTTCTTGACATTCATCATTTAATTGCTTCAATCATTAAATCATTCATATTTAATTGCTTGCTTCAATCATTCAATCATTCATATTTAACTGCTTCTTGACATTTATTTTTGCGAAGCCCTCGCAAAATTCCTCTTTTTGACATTTAGATTCTCGCACACTCCTTTTTGTTTGCAACATTCTCGCGAATCAGTTCTTCTTTATCTTGCCTTATATATCTTTGTCGATTATTTACTTCTTATGCCTTTTATTCATTGCACTCTTTGCCTCATCGATACCCCAATCCTTGAAGGGCTCCTTTCCATCATAAAGATTGCCTACTTCCGCGCACTCACTTGCGACACTTCGCGATGTTTCTTCATTTCTTATCTCTATGACATCCACCATCAGCTTCTCTTTTCTCTGTTCGTCTTTCATATTCTGTTTCCAGCTTTTCCTTTTAGCATTTCTTTCTTCGCAGCTCTCTACATCAACCTCATAACATTTCTGTCCTTCCTCCCAATCTCCTCTTATAATTCCAATACCATTTGGATGGGGGAATTTTATACATTGATGGTATGTTGACGCTACTCCCAAGATTTCGTGCAGCCACGGCCGCCCAATCAATGCATTATAGGGCGATTCCACGTCAACCACACAGAATAAAATATCAGCTGACAATCCTTGTAAAGGTATTCTCATGTGAACCTCTCCTTTAGGTTTGTTCGCTGTGCCGTTAAAACCGTATATTTTGTATGTCGAGGGGATCAAATTTTCATCTTCTCCTCCCATAGTCTTATAAGTATGGTAGAAAAGAATATTCACCGAACTTCCGGTATCGATTAGGATTCTATTGATCGCCCAACAACTTTCTGCTTCATCATCTTCTCCATCAACTGGTTTTGGATTAAGGTCCAGCTTTACCACCAGCGGGCTATCATGTACTTCTCTTCCTTTGGGTACTTCATCTGCAGAAAAAGAAATAATCTGTAACTGCCATTCTTTCAATTGCGACGTTCTCGCCAGATTCATTACTTCTTTATCATTAGCATCCTCGCATAAGACTCTACCGAGCACGTTGTCATGAAAGTCTTCAATTGTACGATATGAATGAACGATAGAATTGCAAAATAGATTTTTGGCCTTTGTTCCCACTTCTATTACAAATGCCTCTTTTCCCTTTTTTGAAACTGTTCTTTGCATTTCTGATGGTGATGCTGTTAGTACTTTCTTTCCTTTCTCTTCATCTTTTAGAAAATGATTCAACTTCCCCTGATCAATCATTCTGACAATGATTCTCTTTATGTTTCTGCAGTCATTTGTTAGATGTCCATGAAAGCGATGGTAAGAACAATACTCATGACTTCTGTCACCCGGTGGTGGTTCACTCCCCGCATTCCATGGTGCTGGTATATCCTCCATTACAAGTATAGCTTCCCAAATTTTTTCCACACTAGCATTTAATGGTGGCATTTTGATCTCTTCCCATACCACTGCGATTTCTCGGCCCTCCATGATTATTCTCGCCTTCGTCCTCCATAAGTTTCTTGCATATGATCTAATCTCTCGAATTTTATTATTGTTGCCGCGATTATAGTAGTTCCTTTCTCTTTTCAAACTCCTCCCGATCTCGGCTCCCCATAGCCACTATTTTCTCGCTGTCCATCATCAACTCTCTTTCTCGGTTGCCCTTGCGAAGTGCTCGCCAATGTGTTTAAGAATTTCGGTAACAAACTTGCATTCGCAGATTCGAACTTGTATTCGCAATCGGATAAGATTCCATTTCATTTTGTCTTTCTTCTAAGGCAATATATTCTTCCTTGAGTTCTCGCAGATTCACCATCGTAATCGTATTTTTAATTCTAAAAATCTGAATGTATAACAAACCGGTTGCGAAAATGTAGCGTTTACAAATGATAAAATGAGATATCTCTCTTCTACCCTTCCAAACCCATTTCGTTCGCACATTGTCCTCCATCTCATTGTCAAATGTCTTAAACTCTCGCCAATTCTTTGTTTTAGTCCGAATACATCCTCAATTCCTGGTCGCGAAGAATTGTTACTTATATATGCTCCCAATAAAGTAGCTTGTAAATGATTGAATGACGAGATTGTGTTTCTGGGTAATCCTTCAAACCATTTCATTGCTTCTCCCACTAAGCTTGATGCAAAATATTTGCATAATATGGCATCATGATTCTCCCATTGTAACATACATCTCATATAAGCCTTGATGTGTTGTATCGCACAGGTTGTTCCATCAAAAATGTTGGTTAATGTAGGGAGATTGCATTTAGGAGGTATTCCTCCCATTTGTACTTCTAGTGTGAAAGGATTCTTCGCAGCTTCTGCAATGGCTTCATTCAATTGTCTTCTTCCTCCTTCCTTTCTACTATTCAACAATTCCCTCATTTCTGCTAGTTCTTTCAAGATTTGTTCATTCGCCTCGAATTTGATTCGCTGGTCTTTTTTAGCTCGCTTCTCTCCTCCTCGCGCTCATGACTGCTTTGACTTTCTTGTTCGTTATTTTCTTCTCTCCTTTCCCTGCGACTTTCTCCTTCGTCTCTTTCGTCAATTCGCACACCATTATATCTATTGTTCTCTCTTCTAGGCTGTCTCTCAGTTCCCCTCTGTATTCTCTCGTATTCTTCATTAATATTTCTATTGACACGATTTTGTTCTCGCCTTCTTTCTCGGTTGTCGTGATTATTCTGCCGAATTGCTTCTTCCAATTCTTGATTCTCCATTTCTGCTCTTGCTCTCTCCCTCTCGCGAGCTAAACGCGCTTGTTCAATATAATGTCTCTCAATGTCATCCTCAATCTCTTTTTGCCTTCTCAGTGCTTCTCTTCCTTGCAATATCACTCTACCTTCAATTGGCTAGATCATTTGGCCCCCGAAATTGCCTAGTTCCTTGATTTTCCACATTCTCGCTCATCTTGGAAATTCTCGGGATGGGGAATATAACGATCTTCTCGATTCTTCTCTTCTTTCGTGGTGTTCGAGTTTGGACTCTCCTCTGTATTTTCTGTTGGCAAAACTCTCCTTCTTTCTTCCCTAGTCGATCTTGAACTCGATCTCGCAACACTTCTCGATCTTCTATTTTGTAATCTCATATTTTCCATCCTTAATTCATGATTCTCGCCTTGTCAAATTTGCTCGCTCCCTCGCTTCTAGTCGCTCTCTTCGTGTATTGTTTGTCTCGGTGTTTCTAATCTTCGTGATTTCTTCATTTCCTGGATTCATTTCCCCAGTCATTCCTTGATCTCCTCCTCCTTGTCCATTGTTTATCAGCTGTCGCTCTTCCTCCCTTTCATCCTCAGAATCTGTCCTCCAAGTGTGCACACTTACTCTATCATAATCCACAGTTTCATTTGCTACCGGGGGAATTAAAGCTTGGACATGATTCTCTTCATCGTTCCTCATGTTCATCCTTGACAATTCTCCTCTTTTATTTCTCCTTTCTCCAGCAAGTCTTCCACTTCTTCTCACTGGTTGTTCAAGTACATTTCTTCTTCTAGCCATTTCTCTTTTGGTAAATTTTTTGAAGATTATCTCAAATTTCTTTCTTGCTGATTCAAATTCTTCCAAATCTCTATGCCTATCTTTTCTCACTCCCTGTTTCTAGCGCCAATATGTAGTTACAGGAAATCCCACAATACACCCCTCACTATAATTCACTCAACTAATCCATTGAAAGATGAATAACTAAAAATGTTTATTAATTCTTTTCTTGAAGTTACTACACAGGAAAATAGAATTACACTTAAGAATTACAAACACTCTCCAAGTTTCTCTCTCCTAATGACTTATTTTCCAATTCAAAAGAATCTCCCCTTACAACAGACTTCTCATCCCTTTATATAGGGTAATACATAGTGAATGACAGCTAGGTTGTCCTTTATTTTCGGGAATGTCTCGCGAAGTGTCGCGAATGCACAAGTATTCATACTCGCGACACTTCTTAACCCTCGCCAGACTTCATATCTTCCTGTCGTCATCCAATGCGTCATTCCTTTTGATTCCTTGCGACTCCCTCGCAGTACTGTCGTTTATTATCTTCGCGTATCTTCGCGAGTTTTGTACGTTGCGATATAATGATCCTACATAATCAAATCTCCGGTGGGAAGTTGTCGAAGGTAATAATATCTTTGTATATTCAACTTTGGTTTCTTACAAAAATATATGATTGTGGGTTTAGTTTAAGAATCTAAATTTTGTTTATTGTATCATTCTTTCTTTTCGAGTTTTCTTCGCAAGGATAAATCTACGGCCTAGCCGCCTGGGTTCAAGTGATGTTTCCACTAGCCAAACCAAAAGCGGAGTCGAAATTACACAGGAAAGAGATGGAGAGAAAAATAGTAGTGGAAACTATTAAGTTTTTTCGCTGAGTTGCAGAGATTTCCATTATGATCATTTCTAATAGCTTTTCTCATCATGGGAAGGGTTTAGTTTGTGAGCCAACATATGAATCTACTTATAGATATTAATGAGTTATTTTCATTTCAGCTGAATTGAGATGTCTTCGGTTTGTGTAGATACAAGACATTTTCTTTGCAGACATGTATCGTCCCTCGGTTTCATCGCGAGGATTACACGGATACCGACTTCAAATGGACTTGGGCTGATAACACAACGGGGAGGAACCGGTTTCCTTATTGTGTCGGCCCTCGCCGCATCTCATAAGGGGAAAAGCGGTTTCGGTATCTCATAAGAAGAGGAGGAACCTTTCGCCACGAAGTCGCACCATATCAAACCGGTTCCGGGGATCGTATTTCTCAGTAAGAACCGAGCTCTTTCCTGAGTACAAGGGGAAAAAACGGTTTGATATGGTGCGACTATTATGACGAAAGGTGGCTCCGCACTCTGGGGACAAGACCTTCATCAATGTAAAAATTCTATAGACCTCCAGGGACAAGACCCGCCATTGCTGTAAAAATTAGATAGACCTCTAGGGGACCAAGACTCTTCTTTCGGTGTGTACAGAGTGTGGAGAGAGAGAGGCCAAAAGGGGTCATATCAGTCTATTTATTTTATTAAAGGCATAAATAAGGACTTACATAGTGGAACCCAGACCATCGGTCTTCACCACAAAATCTTTCTTGGTTGTGTGGCTAACCTATCTTCTTGCTTTTTTCTCACATCACAACAAATTAGTAACGCACAACAAGAAGTGCTTTACAAAAGTCGTTGCAATACCAAACTAAAAGAAGCTGGCCGCCTAAACGAAGTTGAAATCGGTGGACAACAAATGCATTTTCAAGCAAGATCATGGTGGAATGTACTCTTCACATGTTCTTTGATCGTGACTATGCTAAAGCTGTGTGGAATCTACAGCCAATGGCAGTTCAGGGAGTACCTCACAACCCAGCTTCTGTTAATACTTTTTTCTTGTATAAATATAATGAATGGTTAGCAGGAGATTTGAATTCCATTTCAATGGCACTAGCTGCAACCAAGTGTTGGTTTATTTGGAAAGAAAGGTGTCTTAGGATATTTGAAGATAAATCTAGAACACCAATTCACTTAGCACTAGATATATCAAGACACTATGAGTAGTGGCATCCAATGACTTTGAATAGTTTGAATCAAATACAGGACAGAACTATCAAACCAATACCACATTGGACCTCCAATCACGAATACTTTCAAACTAAATTGTGATGCTTCTTGGTTGTCTGAAAAACCTAATGCATGCTTTGGTTTTGTTCTTAGGAATTGTACAGGAACCTTCAAAGGAGCAAAATCGGGCATCTTCAGGTCTTCCACTGCTGAAGAAGCAGAAGCTCTAGTTCTCCTTCAAGCAGCTACATGGGCCAAACTACATATCATACAACATCTGGTCATAGAATGAGATAGCAGAGCAACAATTAGGTATTTACAGGGAAAGGAAAGGAATCAACTATCCAGTGACTAAGTATTGCAATTCTAGATGGAGTTAAGAAGCTAGTAGAACAAATGGTCTCTTTTTTGGGCTTCCAGTAAGAAGACAGACGAGCAAACAAAGTGGCAGACCAGTTGGCAAAGAAAGGATGAAAAAGTACCACCGCAATTTCTTGGTTAGACCAAGCTCCCTTATTATTAATCACCTATTTGTGAGGGAAGATCTACCAAGGGTACCCATATTATGCCAAGAGCAAAATTCCGTTTTCACCTATTGATTGGTATTAATCAAAGTGCAAAATTCCCTTTTCACCTGGTAACTTTTACATTGAAATGCACTTCCATTGTGAGGGAAGAACTATTTTTTCTCACATGTATTTTAGGCCAAACACTTGGTGGAGACCGACTGATATTTTTTTAGACTCACACCCAAAAAATGCAGACCCAATGCTTACTAGTGTTACTGTCCAACCTTTGTTTTAGTGTTTCGATTTGAGAATTGTTAAGTCTTGGTTATCGCAACCAATGAATCATTAACTATTTGCGAGGCTCGTGGTATCAGACATAAATATACCTCCGGATGTGCCTTCCAAACATAATTTAACCTAATATGATAACTTACATCCTAGTTCACCAGAGTGAGAACATGAGGTCTATCTATGGATCCATGGTATACATACAATATACCAGAATAGGGTTTGTTTAAGGTTTCGTAGAATATTCCAAAGGAATCTTACCTGTAAATGGATTTGACACTATTAAGGCTAATGTAGAGGATCCTAGAACAACTTCTAGTGTCCTCGACACCTAAATATAACTGTGGCCGCTCGTGTTCCTCCCATTCCATTACCCCTACAATCCAAGGATTTGACACAAGTGTAGGAATTACTCACTAGACATAGCAGTTTCAACTCCCCCATTGATAGATAGATAACTATCTTCAAAATCGATAGCTTGGAAAACTAGCTGGACTTTCTCGCCTCTTCCACATTCTATCTTTCAAATGGTAACTGGTCATTTTCGCAGTCTTCAATATTTACTTTACATATTTCATATAAGGGTAGTCTGGTCATTGTCACAGTCTCCATAATATTTATTGCACAAATTTCGAGTAAGGGTCATATGGCCCGAGTTACCATAACTACGATAATTTACATCCCCAGTTCACCTGAAATGGAGGGATTCATCGTTCTTACCAACTTTCCGACTTATAGGGGTCCACTACCAGTTATGTTTTGATCTCGGACCCAGGGTACGCATACAATATGCCAGAATAGGGTTTGTTTAAGGTTTCAGAGAATATTCCGAAGGAATCTTGTCTGTAAATGGATGGATTCATCGTTCTTAACAAGTTTCCGACTTATGGTGGTCCACTCACGGCCAGGTTTCGATCTCGGATCCTGTTATGCATACAATATACCTGAATAGGGTTTGTTTAAGGTTTTGGAGAATATTCTGAAGGAATCTTACATGTAAATTGATGGATTCATCGTTCTTGCCAAGACTCCGACTTATAGTGGTCCACTATCGGCCAGGTTTCGATCTCAGAGCCAGGGTACGCATACAATATCGTAGAAGATGGTTTTTTGAAGGTTTCAGAGAATATTCTAAAGGAATGTTACTTGAAAATGGAGGGATTCATCGTTCTTACCAACTTTTCGACTTATAGGGGTCCACTACCGGCTATGTTTCTATCTCGGACCCAGGTACGCATACAATATGCCAGAATAGGATTTGTTTAAGGTTTCAGAGAATATTCCGAAGGAATCTTACCTATAAATTGATGGATTCATCGTTATTACAAAGTTTCCGACTTATAGTGGTCCACTCACGGCCAGGTTTCAATCAACGACCCAGTTATGCGAATAACATATACGAGAATAGGTATGTTTAAAGTTTGGGGAATATTCCATATGAATCTTACTTGTAAATTGATGGATTCATTGTTCTTACCAAGTTTCCAACTATATAGTTGTAGGATCAGAATATCGCAATAACAATACCTCGCGAGATCAACAAACAATGATATTGCGAGAGCGTCGCAGAAGAATAATATAAATGACGCAATGGATGACGACAGCCAGAACATGAGAAAAGCGTGAAGATTTAGCGAGAGTTAGGAATGTCGCGAGGTTATATATTTGTACACTTGCGAAATATCGCAAGTCATTCGAAAAATAAAGGACAGCTTAGCTTATCATCCATTATGTAATACCCTATATAAAGAGTTGATCACACCGAGTGAAGAGGAGGTTCTTTTTGAAGTGTGAGGCAAGTCCGTAGGAGAGAGAAAATTTATAGTAATTGTAATTTCTTTAGCTCTGTTCTATCCTCTCTTGTAAACGTTTCAAGAAAATAATCAATAAAATTCATAGTTATTCATCTTCTAATGGATTAGTTGTGTGAATTCTAGTGAGGGGTGTAGTGTAGGATTTCCTGCAACTACATAATGGCGCTAGAAGGAGGGGACTGAGTAAAGATTGACATCGAGATTTGAAAGAATTTGGAGTAGTAGAGGAGAAAATTGATATAATTTTCAACAGTTTACCAAAATTAAGAAATGGCTAGAAGGAGAAATGTATCCGAACAACCAACAACTGTGAGAAGAAGTAGGAGACTTACTGGAGAAAGGGGAAATGAAGTGGGAGAATCATCAAGGATGAACATGAGGAATGATGAAGAGAATCAAATTCGATCACCAATTCAACCAGTAGCAAATACAACTGTGGATTATGATAGAGTAAGTGTACACACTTGGAGATCAGATTCTGAGGACGAAAGGGGAGAGGAGCAACAATTGGTAAACAATGGACAAGGAGAGAGGGATCGAGGAATGAATGGAGAAGCAATCCAAGGAAATGAAGAGATCGCAGCACTAGAGGCATTGAGACAAACAATACATGAAGAGAGACGATTAGAGGCAGAGGAACGAGCAAATTTGACAAGACAAAATCATGAGCTGAGGATGGAAAACATCAGATTACAAAATAGAAGGTCAAGAAGCATTACAAGGTCAAGCTCAAGATCAGTTAGGGAGGAAAGGAGGAGAATTTTACCTACAGGAAATGCTGATGAAGAAAACCAAGAAGAAGCACAAAATCCAGGCACGGAACGTTGCGAGAGAAGAGAGGGAATAAAAGATCGTTATATTCTGCATCCCGAGAGTTCTCAAAATGAGCACAATGGGGAAAATCAAGGAAATAGGCAGCTTCAGGGTCAGAATAATCCAGTTGATGAAGAAAATCAAGAAAAAGGGAGAAGAATATTGCATGGGAGAGAATCATGGAGAAAGCAAAAAGAGATCGAAGATGACATTGAGAGGCATTATGTTGAACAAGCACGTCTAGCTCGCGAGAGGGAGAGATTAAGAACAGAAATGGAAAATCAAGAATTGGAAGAGCAATTACAGTAACAATCATGATAATCGAGAAAGAAGGCGAGAACAAAATCAACAATGGAAATATCAATGAAGAATATGAAAGAATACAAAGGAAAGAGCTGATAGACAACCAAGAAGAAAATGATAGATATAACGGTGTGCGAATTCGTGAAAGAGATGAAGGAGAAGGTCGCAGAGAAAGAAGAGAAGATAATGATGAACAAGAAAACCAAAGCAGACATGAACGCAGGAGGAGAGAGGCAGAACTAAAAAGACCAATAGATTCGAATTCTGATGTAAATGAACAAATCTTGAGAGAGTTGGCAGAAATGAGAGGAATGATGAACAAGTAGGCGGGAAGGAGGAAGAAGGCAATTAGATGAAGCCATCGAAGAGGCTGCGAAAACTCCCTTTACACTAGAGGTGCGATTAGGAGGAATACCCCCAAAGTGCAATTTACACGCGTTAACCAAACGTTTTGATGGAACAACTTGCGCAATACAACACATCAAAGCTTATGCGAGATGTATGTTACAATGGGAAAATCATGATGCCATATTGTGCAAATACTTGCATCAAGTTTAACGGGAGAAGCACTTTCGAAATGGTTTGAGGGTTTACCAAGAAACACAATCACGTCATTCAATCATTTACAAGCTATATTCTTAGGGGCATATATAAGTAATAACTCCTCGCGACCAGTGTATCAAGATGTATTAGGGCCGAAACAAAGAGTTGGCGAAATTTGAAACATTTAACCTGTGAGATGGAAGACAATGCGTAGCGAAATGGCTGGACGAGTGGATGAAAGATATCTTATTCTATCATTCATAAACGCTACGTTCGCAACCAATTTGTTATATATTCAAATTTTTAGAGTCAAGAATACAATCACAATGACCGAGTTCGAGAAATTTAGGGAGGAATATATTGCTCTAGAGAAAGGCAAAATGAGATGGAATCATACCCGATTGCAGAATACAAGTTCAAATGCTGCGAATGCAAGTTTATTACCCAAATTGATAAACACAGTAGCGAGCACTTCGCAAGGGCAACAAGAAAGGATAATAGATGATGGACAGCCAAAGATAGTAGCTATGGGAAGCCGTGATCAGGAAGAATTTGAAAGAGAAATGAATTGCTACAACCGTGGCGGCAATAACAAAGTTCAAAGACTTGATCATCCGCAAGAAACTTATGGAGGTCGAAGGCAGAATTATCATGGAGGGAAGCGAAGTCACAGGGTAGTATGGGAAGAAATCAAAATGCCACCACTAAACACTAGTATGGAAAAAATATGGGAAGCTATACTCTTGATGGAAAACATACCTGCACCATGGAACATGGGGAATGAACCGCCACCAGGTGATAGAAGTCACGAATTCTGCTCTTACCACCGCTTTCATGGACACCTAACAAATGACTGCAGAAATATAAAAAGAATCATCCTTAGAATGATTGACCAAGGAAAGCTGAATCATTTTCTAAAAAGTGAAGAGAAGGTTCAACCGTTACCACCACCACTTTAAAAATGCACACCAAGGACAAACTCAAGAAAGGGGAAAGAAACATTCGTAATAGAAGTTGGAGCGAAAGCTAAAAATTTGTTTTGCAATTCCATTGTACATTCGTACCGAACAATTGAAGATTTTCATGATAATGTTCTCGAGTAGGGTTTTTGCGAGGATACTCGATAATAGAGAAGTAATGAACATCGCGAAGACATCGCAGATTAAAAGAATGGCAAATGCAAGATTATTTCTTTCACGCAGAAGAGGTACCTGAAGGCAGGGGAGACGCATGATAGCCCATTGGTCGTAAAAATGGAAATTAATCCAAAACTTGTTGATGGCGAAGATGATGAAGCGAAAATTCTGGGCGATCAATAGAATCCTAATTGACACGGGGAGCTCATAAACATCCTTTTTACCATACTTACAAGACTATGGGAGGGAAGGATGAAGATTTGATACCTTCAACATATAAAATATATGGTTTCAATGGTACAGCGAATAAGCCTAAAGGAGAAGTTCATATGAGAATACCTTTGCAAGGATTATCAAGTGAAGTTTTGTTCTGTGTAGTAGATGTGGAATCCCCTTATAATGCATTGATCGGGCGGCCATGGTCGCATGAAATTCTGGGTATAGCTTCAACTTACCATCAGTGTATAAAGTTTCCCCATCCTAGCGGTGTTGGGGTTATAAATGGAGACTGGATGGAAGGAAAAAAATGTTACGAGGTTGTTGTGGAGTTGCGAGGAAAGAGCTGCAAAAAGGAAGGGATGGAATCAAAATATAAAAGATGAACAAAGAAGAGAAAGGTTGATAGTGGATACCATAGATACAAGAGGTAAAGATACATCGCGAAGCAAGTGCATGAAGACAGTTGAAAATTGTGATGGAAAGGAACCATTAAGAGGTTTGAATGGTGTAGAGGCAGAGAGCAGCAGGAGCAAAAGGTGTAAGAAATGAATAGTTGTTATTATCAAAATTAGTGACAAAGGCATATCAAGAGTAGGAGGAAGAAATAATAATTGAAGAAGAAATGCGCGAGAATCTCGCTATCAAGAATGTATGAAAATCGATTGAAAGAATTGGAATGAGATTACAACAAACAAAGCAAGATTGTGCGATAGCTTTGCAAACAAAATAACAAGAGATAACTAAAAATGAGTGATTGAGTGAATTAACAAAAATGAAAGAGTGAGTGAATGGGACGAACCTTTATGGCGTACACCCTTTCGCAAGAGGCAAATGTAAGACCTAAAGTGCGTCATATAAGGGGTATCTCTTGACATGGCTCAGGGAAAAGGTTACACCGCTCCCGGAACCCGAGTCATGGAGATTTGGGGCCCATGAAAGCCTATCCGGGAGAGATACCTTGGATTTCCAACTATATATATAAGGTTATACCCCGGTTGGGACGCCCGAGGGTCTCTTCCAAGGAGTCGATGTATGACTCAAGGCGCCGAGGTACACGGTTGAGCCAAGAGTGCCAGGGCATTTAAAGTGTCTCGGCCATTCTTGGCAAGTCTTGGCACATCCGCACTCGCCGAAGAAAACTCCACTTAGGGTGCGATCTCGTAACCATAAACCATATAGGTATAAGGGATAAGAGGCTGCAAAACAACCGGTTGTTGTTAAGACCGGATGGGAGGAGCTAGTCTTGTATGGCCGATGTCGCCTCCTTGAAGGGGCAACCGGGGAGATGATAAGGGCGGCACCCTCCATTAGGAGATGATAAGTGTCTTAAGACGCAAATGTCATGAGGCTCCATTTTCGCAAGGAAAATTTAGCCTTGTCATATTTGTGCGATGATCTGAAGAGGCAAAAATACTAAAGAAATGATAAGACGAGATCAATGGGTTTTACATGAAAGTGTAAGGACGTCCTGCGATTTCGTCGCAAGACGACAATGTCATAGGGCTGTAAATTTGCAAGAACTTGCAGGCATGTCATATTGTCGCAAGTAAAATATCCTGCAGAGGCAAAACTACTAAAAAAATGATAAGACAAGATCAATGGGTCGTTACATAAAAGTGTAACGTCGTCTTGCGATTTTGTCGTAATGAGAGGTGGCAAAATAAGACCTTTAATTAGGAAGGCATAATAAGACCACACAAAAATAATGATAAGGCAAGATCAATGGGTCATTACATGAAAATGTGAAGACATCTTGCGATCTTGTCGAGATGAATTTAACATAAATAAAAAAAAGACCCTTACAAGAAATTGAGTAAGCAAATAAACATGCAAGGATGGATATACTTCTAAATTTATTTAAGAGTTAGCATGTTACGGCGAAAACAAAGACGTATTATTACTTAAAGATTATTGTTTAAATCTCTCATTTGAAAATAAATAACGAGGCAAGTATGGGAATGAATAAGTCAAAATCTTGTTATTCATTTTCATATGACAGATTTACGCATTCATAATTGGTCAATTATATTACAAAGGGAAGAATTGATTGATATGTGCAAATAAAAGAAACAAAGGTTGAATTCATATTTGAAGATCCAAGAAGTTTACAATAAGGATTACAAAATGGAAGATTAAAAGGGTATATATACAAGATATTACAAGAAGCAAAAGGAGAAAATGAAGTTATTTCTTTGTTGATTCTTCTTCTTCTTTGTCAGATCCTTCAATTTCGTCATTCTCTTCGCCAGACTCCTCTTCTTCGCTAACATCACTATCAGAGACATCCAAAAAAGATATATTCTCAGGAATCTCTTCAAGGAGACAAAGATAAGAAGAAAGAGGTATATTATGATCTTCGAAGACTATCCTAATAGTTTGATTGCGAAAATGGACAACGTCATTATTGAAATTCGCTCAAAAAGAGATTGCAATTTGCTTCTTCAACTTGGAATATTTGTCATTGCGAAGAGAGAAGTCTTAGCGATTTGCTCTTTTCGGATTCAAGTTCTTTAATTCTTGTATGAAATCTCTTCTCGGCTTCTGCAAACATGTGACAATGAGTTAATAACTTAATAGTAATACTACAGAAAAAAGAGGCAGTAAAGTACAAAAGAATAATAAACAACCTTCTCTGTAAGAAATCATATCTTTAACCAAGGCAGTATGCTCATCATGAAGACTAACATCAACACCTAAGTTATTTCTGGCATTATATAGAACTTTCGAAGCCCAAGCGAATTCATCATCATCATTTATGACAAGAAGAGAACGAATTTGATTTTCTCGCTGGTTAAGCATGGCATTTTGACGAAGAGACTCATCCCGTTTAATTTGAACTTCAAGAAGAGTCTTTTGGAATCTCGCTAATGCTTGGGCACCTTCATTAGCAATGCGATCTTTGTCATCTATAAGGCTACTAATTTTCTTCCTTAAAATATTGGTTTTCTCATGGGAATCAAGATATAGACGTTTAAATCGGTTGGCTAAACCTAAACTAGATTTATGCTCAATTTCTAAGAGACGATATTTGGTTTGAAGTTCATTTAACGGAAGAGAATTAATTTTGTTTGACGAACTACTTAAAGACTCGTTGAGATAAGCGATAAGAACATCATTATCCATAGGCTCAGGAAATGAATGGAGAAGAATGGCTTCTTCAGAAAGATTATATATGTCTGCGAAAATGATAAGTCAGGCAAAGAAAAATAAATGACAAAATAAAAACAAGGAAAAAAGAAGAATTTTGTACCATATAGTTGTTGATTAGCGCTTTGAAGAGTATAAATTTTGTCCTTCTGAGTAGATAACTCAGTTTCCAATTGTTGGATTCTTTCGCGAAGAGCAGCAGTCTCATCTTCATTCTTCTTGCGAGATGTCGCAACTTCAACTTCTAATTCTTCGCTCTTTTTGCGAAGTTGAGTATTCTTCTTCAATTGAGTGTTGCATCTCCTTTCAAGATCAGAGGCAACAACAAAAGAAGCTCTCCCAGCCTACAAAGAAAAGATAAAGAAACTGTCAAGATATGATTTTAAATTAAAATTATAAGAAAAATAGAAATTCGGGCATACCAAGGCGCTAAGTGCATTCAAGAAGCTGGGAGATACAGATCTGGAAACCCCTTTAAAAGAATCATTGCCTTCTAGCAAAGTAGCATCACACACATTTGCGAGAGCCTCGCATGTACTAGAAAGGTAATCATCCCCAATTCCTTGCATGGAGTCCGAAAAATGTTGGACAATTGCTCCATAGGGGATTCATTTGATTGACCCTCCTTTGCGAAAGAAGTGCTTACATCGTTATCATCTTCATCAGATGTTTCACTAGATGAAGGACTTGAGTGAGAAGAAGACTGAACTTTTTCGTTTTTTGGAAGGTGGGACAGTGGATTTCCCCTTGCGAAGAGGACCTTTGCCTTTTCCTTTTACCTTCGCAATTTCGGGAGATTCTTCTCCTTCGATAATTTCGACACCAACCTTCGCACACGAATGAAGATAAGAAACAGAGGCAACAATATTGTTAAAAATAAAAAAAGAAAATATTTTTTAATTAATCAGTGATAGATCGGAGTATCGCCAAAGTACTTTCCTTTGGACGTCTTTTATAACTCCTCCTTAATTTAATAATCTGAAAGTTTTACAAGCCTAGTAAATATAAGAGGAAGGAAGTACCGCAAAGCAAACCAAAAATAGGAAACATACCTCTTTTGCCTTTTCGGGCCACTTAAACTCCCAAGGACGGTAACCTGCGAGATTCGCAGGGAATATATGAGAACCCGCAATGTAAGGACCGCTCAAAAATAGCGGAACAACACACCACTTCTCATCTTTGGAGTATCGAGGAACATTATTTTTGCCCGAGTGCCAGTCAATATCTTGCATGAGCAGTTTATCACTGGGAATATTATCTTTTCTCTTCAATCGAGCACCCCAGCGAGATTTATCATTTCTCATATTTATCACTTCATAATTCTCAAAAAAAGTTTTCTACGGTATACTTTTCAACGACTATTTCTAAATTTGCGAATTTAGGATCTTTGACATCATCAGGATATAAAGACCCCTTACCAGTGCCACGATTGGCGAATTCAAGCATTAGACGAATGCAATCACCACTTAATTGATAAATAGCTCGCGAGAATTTCTCGTGAGCAAGAATTTCATAGAATAAAGGTATCTCGGGATTGTAGAGAGGAATGGGAAGGCCCGCGAGGATTTGACCTAACGAGATTATGATTTTCTGATCATCACATTGATGATCAGAAAACAACTTTGCAGAAAGAATAGGTGAAGGTTCTTGATCAGGAATGGCTGATAGGGTGAAGCCCTTCTCTTGTAAATTCTTTTGAGCTTCATTAAAAAGGGGTTTATATATACGACCAATTGAAGCCATTTTTAGAGTATGTGAATTAATAGGGAATTAAAGACCAAGAGAAAGGGAAAATTTAGAGTAGCAGAAACGCAAATTGCGGAGAAGGAGAAGTGAAGAAAAGTTGCAGAGAGAAAGTAAAAAAGAAGAAGAAGAGGGTGAGAAGATTATATACAGAGAGAAATATTATCGAAAAGATAAATGCATTAAATGCGAGAGGGGACGTGAATGGTCAAGAATAAACGGTTGAGAAAAACGTGTCAAGAAAAGAGTGGAAGAAGAAACAAGCGTAATCAATTCTGTGAAGGAATATGGAGTCATAATAGAGAAACATGAACAGTTGCGGCATTTTAAAATTATTAGTTCTCATGACATTCTCTTCTTCGCAGAGAAGACATGAGAAGAGGCAAGATGTAGGATCAGAATATCGCAATAACAATACCTCGCGATATCAACAAACAACGATATTGCGAGAGCGTCGCAGAAGAATAATATAAATGACGCAATGGATGACGACATCCAGAACATGAGAAAAGCGTGAAGATTTAGCGAGAGTTAGGAATGTTGCGAGGTTATATATTTGTACACTTGCGATATTTCGCAAGTCATTCCCGAAAATAAAGGACAGCTTAGCTGTCATCCATTATGTAATACCCTATATAAAGAGTTGATCACACCGAGTGAAGAGGAGGTTCTTTTTGAAGTGTGAGGCAAGTTAGTAGGAGAGATAAAATTTATAGTAATTGTAATTTCTTTAGCTCTGTTCTATCCTCTCTTGTAAACGTTTCAAGAAAATAATCAATAAAATTCATAGTTATTCATCTTCTAATGGATTAGTTGTGTGAATACTAGTGAGGGGTGTAGTGTAGGATTTCCTGCAACTACAATAGTGGTCCACTCACGGCCAAGTTTCGATCTCGTAGTCAGGTTATGCATACAATATGCCAGAATAGGGAAGGTTTAGGTTTCGAGAATATTCCAAAGGAATGTTACATGTAAATGGATAGATTCATTGTTCTTAACAAGTTTCCGACTTATATTGGTCCACTCATGATCAGGTTTCGATCTCGGAGCCATGTTATGCATACAATATGCCAGAATAGGGTTTGTTTAAGGTTTCAGGTAATATTCTAAAGAAATCTTACAAGAAAATGGAGGGATTCATCGTTCTTACCAACTCTTCGGATTATACTAATCCACTCCCGGTCAGGTTTCGATCTCGGAGCCGGGGTATGCGTATAATGTGATGTGACAAACCCATCATGACACGGTAAGGATTTGGACCCATAGACTCGAAAATGATTAAGAGACCCCGGATTTTTACACCAAAAGTTATACACCACTATGTGTTAACTTTTGGTTGGTTCACTCCTTTAAATAAGGACCCTTGTTTTTCCTGGTGGGGTAGAGTCGGAAGAAATCAACGGTTGATATAGGCGCCACATAGTGGTGTAAGATAGTGGTGTATAAATCCGGTGTCCCTGTAGCACTGTCGACATAGTACTTATTACTAGATTTCTAGGTCTATACTGGGGTATCTTCTCTCTAGATGAAACGACAAGACCCTTCCAGGCATAGTACTTATTACTAGATTTTTAGGTCGTAGTCTGCCCCTATGATCATCCGAAAAGACATTTGCTTTCCTCCCTCTCTTTTTTTCGATTTCAGCTTCCTATGGGTAGGAGAAGCTTCCGAGTGAGGGGTCCTCCGAGATGTCAACATCGTAGATGGTGGTAGTATTTAGTTATGGGACATGGCTAATAACTAACTAATAGGTCTAGGATTTGACGGACTTTTAGAGAGAGAATTTATCCTCCCCGTTGATAAGGGATGATTATGTAAGCCTCCTCCATCGTTGCCTTAAAATGCTGCAAAGGATGATGGGAAGTTGGAAATTATAGAGTCGGAGATCCACGTTCATCATTTCAGGGTTACAAAAAGAAAGGGCAGAAAGATAAATGCTATACACACTTACATTATAATTTTACATTTGTATTTGATGTTTAATGTGCAAAATAAGCCAGTCACTTTGTATTTTCATGTACAATATTAGCTAATCACTTCGTACTTTCGTAATGATTGATGGGAACGTTAAGTTTTCCTCTTTGTAGGTATATGCTCTTATTAGCACGATTCAGCCATATAGGACAAAAGGATCTCAGGAAATCCTTAACCGTTAATCCTTAAAAAAATCTCGCAATGAAGTCCATCAATTTAACCGTTATCTTAATTAAATTTTCGTATAAGTGATTATTTTAATTAAACTTTCGTACAAGAGAGATAGCCTAACCTCGATAAACGAATATTTGACAAATGAACAACCTCATCAACTTTAATAATTTTTCTCTGTTATTACTTGGATAAAGGGGCTAAATGAATATCTTCTTTAAATGCATAATTAATTAAAAGGAATTTACTCCTTAAAGGCCCAATGAAAATATAAATGAATAGTCACTAAATTTCATATATATATAAACTAAAATACTATATCCAGTCAATAATGCTCGTATAAGAAGTCATTTATTCTTAAGAAAATGCATCAAAAGTTGATTGTTTTTTCCTTACGCCTTGTTATCATTGTAAAATTTCGGTACCTTTATAAAAGTAAATGTGGAAATACAAATTTTCACCTAACATAGGTGAAAAAATAAGTTTCCACACACAACCTTATAAAAATGGTGAAACACAGTGTAATCAATAGCGTCTTTGACTCTTTGTTATAAAAATGGTGGAACACAGTGTAATAAATAGATGAAACGAAAATGATAAACTTACCGACATATTCTCCCGACCATAACCCGCAAGAGACATTCAATGGGTCCCACTTCAGGCTTTACCCATCGAGATGTTGAGAGGAGCGGCCCAGATTAAATTGGTTCCCGTTCGGGATATCACTCGGGAGAATAATCGTTGAGTGTAGCAGCTCCCGAGATGATAGTAGATGAATATAATAATGACTTATCAAAAGAGGTTTGCTTTTCCCTATTTTTGACTAATCTAGTCTCGATACATGTTTTCTAACTATTTCTCCTTCTAGGAGCAGACTTCAGAAGAGTTGCAACAAACCCTACGTGCACGTTGATTGAGAAGTCATATTTTGGCGAAAAAACATTATAATGAAGTCGTATTTGTTTTTTGGTGGTGGCAAGTTAAATTGATAAGTGAAATATAAATATATCCTCTTAAACATACCAAAGTGGAAAATCATTATGATGTAGTATAGTCTGTATTTCGGTGGTGGCATGTTGAATTGGGAAGTGAGATATATATTATATACACGCCATTACTTAGTTGATGGGTTGCTGGTTTACTGACGGTGTATATGGCTAATTTTTTTTTATGTATCATGGATATTATTTTGGCTTACCTTGGACAGTTGGACTTGTTCCGAGACAAAAGGCTTTTGGTTTTGGTTTTGTTTTTTTGATATTATTTCGGCTTGAAAAAAAATGGAATTGAAGTTTGAAAGGCCGGGAGAAAATATCAAATGCAGCGTTGTTACAGCACTGGTTATACTTATATCCAAGTAAGGCCGGGAAAAATCAGACAATGCCTTTCGGCTTTCGGATACATAGATTTTTTAGGTTGAAATTTCCATAAATTCTGGGTCTCCATCATGTACAACCATAACAACCAATGTGGTGTGAGAAATCCATCATGACATGGTAAGGAGTTGGACCCATAGATTAATGTCTGCTTGTCAGTTCCCCCTCGTCTATACTAGGGTCTCTTCTATCTAGATGACACGACAAGACCCTTCCAGGCATAGTACTTATTAGATAGTATCGAGGTCGTAGTCTGCTCCCTATGATCATCAGAAAAGACATTTGCTTTTCTCCCTCTTTTTTTTTCGATTTCTACTTCCTAGGAGCAGCTTCGAGTGAGTGGGGCCCTTGAGATGTCAACCTCAGTAGATAATGGTATTATTTGGTTCTGAGACATGGATAATAACTAATAGGTCTAGGATTTGACGGACTTTTAGAGAGAGAATTTATCCTCTGCATTGATAAGGTATGATTATGTAAGCCTCCTTCATCGTTGCCTTAAAATGCTGCAAAGGATGATGGGAAGTTGGAAATTATAGAGTCGGAAATCCACGTTCATCATTTCAGGGTTACAAAAAGAAAGGGCTGAAAGATAAATGTTATACACACTTACATTATAATTTTACATTTGTATTTGATGTTTAATGTGCAAAATAAGCAGTCACTTTGTATTTTCATGTGCAATATTAGCTAATCACTTCGTACTTTCGTAATAATTGATGGGCACGTTAAGTTTTCCTCTTTGTAGGTATAGGCTCTTATTAGCACGATTCAGCCATATAGGACAAAAAGATCTCGGGCAATCCTTAACCGTTAATCCTTAAAAAAAAAAATCTCGCAATGAAGTCCATCAATTTAACCGTTATCTTAATTGAATTTTCGTATAAGTGATTATTTTAATTAAAATTTCGTACAAGAGATATAGCCTAACCTCAATAAACGAATATTCGACAAATGAACAACCTCATCAAATTAATAATTTTCTCTGGTCCTACTTGGATAAAGGGGCTAAATGAATATCTTCGTTAAATGCATAATGAATTAAAAGGAATTTACTCCTTAAAGGCCCAATGAAAATATAAATGAATAGTCACTAAATTCATATGAATATATATATATATATATATATATATATATATATATATATATAAACTAAAATACTTTATCCAGTCAATAATGCTCCTATAACAAGTCATTTATTCTTAAGAAAATGCATCAAAAGTTGATTGTTTTTTCCTTACGCCTTGTTATAATT
Organism: Papaver armeniacum; assembly: GCA_023531295.1. NCBI lineage: Eukaryota > Viridiplantae > Streptophyta > Magnoliopsida > Ranunculales > Papaveraceae > Papaver > Papaver armeniacum. The sequence goes on from JAJJWW010009988.1 coordinate 86,627, forward strand.
GTAAAATTTCGGTATCTTTATAAAAGTAAATGTGGAAATACAAATCTTCACCTAACATAGGTGAAAAAATAAGTTTCCACACATAACCTTATAAAAATGGTGAAACACAGTGTAATCAATAGCGTCTTTGACTCTTTGTTATAAAAATGGTGGAACACAGTGTAATAAATAGATGAAACGAAAATGATAAACTTGCCGACATATTCTCCCGACCATTATTCCGCAAGAGACATGAAATGGGTCCCACTTCAGGCTTTACCCATCGAGATGTTGAAAGGAGCGGCCCAGATTAAATTGGTTCCCGTTCGGGATATCACTCGGGAGAATAATCGTTGAGTGTATTAGCTCCCGAGATGATAGTAGATGAATATAATAATGACTTATCAAAAGAGGTTTGCTTTTCCCTATTTTTGACTAATCTAGTCTCGATCCATGTTTTCTAACTATTTCTCCTTCTAGGAGCGGACTTCAGAAGAGTTGCAACAAACCCTACGTGCACGGTGATTGAGAAGTCATATTTTGGCGAAAAAACATTATAATGAAGTCGTATTTGTTTTTTGGTGGTGGCAAGTTAAATTGAGAAGTGAAATATAAATATATCCGCTTGAACATACCAAAGTGTAAAAACATTATGATGTAGTATAATCCGTATTTTGGTGGTGACAAGTTGAATTGGGAAGTGAGATATATATTATATACACGCCATTACTTAGTTGATGGGTTGCTGGTTTACTGACGATGTATATGGATAATTTTTTTATGTATCATGGATATTATTTTGGCTTACATTGGACAGTTGGACTTGTTCTGAGACAAATGGCTTTTGGTTTTGGTTTTGTTTTTTTATATTATTTCAGCTTGAAAAAAAAATATGGAATTGAAGTTTGAAAGGCCGGGAGAAAATATCAAACGCAGCGTCGTTACAGCACTGGTTATACTTATATCCAAGTAAGGCCGGGAAAAATAAGACAATGCCTTTCGGCTTTCGGATACATAGATTTTTTAGGTTGAAATTTCCATAAATTCTGGGTCTCCATCATGTACAACCAGAACAACCAATGTGGTGTGAGAAATCCATCATGACACGGTAAGGAGTTGGACCCATAGATTAATGTCTACCGGTTGCCGGCCTCAGTCTATACTAGGGACTCTTCTATTTAGATGACACGACAAGACCCTTCCAGGAATAATACTTATTAGATAGTATCGAGGTCGTAGGCTGCTCCCTATGATCATCAGAAAAGACATTTTCTTTTCTCCCTCTTTTTTTTTTTTTTTGATTTCTACTTCCTAGGAGTAGCTTTCGAGTGAGTGGGGCCCTTGAGATGTCAACCTCAGTAGATAATGGTAGTATTTGGTTCTGGGACATGGCTAATAACTACTAGGTCTAGGATTTGACGGACCTTTAGAGAGAGAATCAAAGGCCTTAACATCTTATCCTCTCGTATTTATAAGGGATGATTATGTAAGCCTCCTCCATCGGTGCCTTAAAATGCTGCAAAGGATGATGGGAAGTTGGAACTTTTAGAGTTGGAGATCCACGTTCATCATTTCATGGTTAAAAAATGAAAGGGAAGAAAAGTAAATGATATACACACTTAGATTATAATTTTACATTTGTATTTGATGTTTAATGTGCAAAATAAGCTAGTCAGTTTCTATTTTCATGTGCAATATTAGCTAATCACTTCGTACTTTCGTAATATAGTCAAACATCTCCGGAAGAATACTCCACATAGGAATAAACTCCATATAAGAATAAAAATTCCCGGTCCCAATTTGGGCCATTTATATTTAAGAATAAACTCCATATTAGAATAATTCATTATTTTTTCCGGTCCCCTCTTAAGGAACCTACCTTCATATATGAATAATTGACAGTATAACATAAATAATATAGGTCATGTAATACATCAACGAAAATGATTGATGAACCGTGAATTGTGCACCGTGGTCAGCACCGTGTGAGATGGGGGTGGGGCCCACTCATGCACCACCCCTGTCCCAATGCAGAGAGGGTGACATTTAGGCCGTCGGGGATCCTCTCGGTGCACATCACGGACCGAATGACGGTGTGTGTATCATTGCTCATACATCAAAGCTTAAGATGAAGAGATTCTTACAACCATTTTACAAGATTGCTAGTAGGGGGACTGGTTTTGCTTGGGGTGTACCAAATGCTAATAAGACAAAACATGATTTGCCTTGGGGTTGGTACACCCCCAAGCAAATTGGTACCCCCGTTAGCAGCCTTGCCATTTTACATGATCATTTTACTTCAAAGTGGCACCTATGCTTTTTTTTTTGTACAACTTAATACAAATCTCTGTCAACTTAATAAAAGTTGAGTTTTATGTGGATTGATTCATATATACATACATGTAAAATAAAATACTCATTTAAATAGTATTTATGTTTACATATATACATTTTTGGGTTTCCTATGCATATGTATGTATGTTCCGAAGTACATGTACGGAATTTTTTCTTCGGGTCTATTCAAGATAAACCTCCATATAAGAATAGCCCCCATATAATCTTTTTTTGGTCCCTAGGATATTTTTATGCAGAGGTTTTACTGTAATTGATGTGCACGTTAAGTTTTCCTCTTTGTAGGTATAGGCTTTTATTAACACAATTTATCCATATAGGACAAAAGGATACTAGGCAATCCTTAAAAAAATCTCGCAATGAAATCCATCAATTGAACCATTATCTTAATTAAATTTTCGTATAAGTGATTATTTTAATTAAATTTCAGTACAAGAGATATAGTCTAACCTCGATAAATGAATGTTCGACAAATGAATAACCTCGTCAAATGAATAGTTTGTCTCTATTCCTACTTGGATAATGGGGCTAAATGCCAAAATAATTGGGTAAAGGGTATAAATGATTAACTTCGTTAAATACATTAATGAATTAAAAGGAATTTACTCCTTATAGGACCAATGAAAATATAAATGAATAATCACTAAATTTTATATATATATATACCAAAATACTTTATCCAATCAATAATGCTCGTATAAGAAGTCATTTATTCTTAAGAAATTGCATCAAAAGTTGATTGTTTTTTCCTTATGCCTTGTTATAACTGTAAAATTTCGGTATCTTTATAAAAGTAAAAATAAATATGAATATACTTATTCCACTTCAATCAACCTCGATATTAGTAACCCAAATATGTACAATCGCAAAAATCATCATGTATGGTTATCCGATCTTGTTTCAGTTTCCCATGAGACAACGCAGATCTTTTGGTACATTGCTAAATATATAGTCCCCTGATATATATTATGAGTAATCATACACCAAACTAGGCATTTTCAAGTTCACACTGCTCGGTATCGTGCCCTAGGTTATACATTCCACTTTATTTGATGTTGGACAAAGCAGATTATTTTTGACCTGTTAAATATATAATATCGAGAAAGGTATAACGAGTAATCATATATCGAACAATGCATGTGTAAGTTCACACTACGTGGTATTGACATTCGACATACATTCTGATCTTCCATATATTGAGCATAATATATCTTTTGGTACATTCCATATATTTAGGGTCTCGAGGTAGATATTATGAGTAATCTTATACCGAGTGATGCATGTTTAGGTTCACACTGCTCGATATTATTGAATTTTAGGTTCACACTGCTCGATACCTCCGTCATACATTCCATTCTACCAGATATGGGACAAAACATATCTTTTCTTATATTCCTAGATAGAGTCTCGATACATGTATTGTGAGTAGTCATAAACGCTTCGATGCATGTTTATGTTCACACTGCTTGGTATTGAACTCCGTCATACATCCCGATCTACCAGATATGGGACAAAGCATACATTTGGTACATTAATAGATTAAGAGTCATCTGGAAGATATTATGAGTAATCATAGACGCGACGAAGCATGTCTAGGTCACAATATTCGGTATTGATCTTCGTCATATATTTTGAAGTTTACAGATATTGGAAAAAGCCCTAATCTTTTGGTATATTCGCAGATATTTTAGTGCATGATAGATATTACGAGTAATCATTAACGCGACGAGGCATGTTCACGTCCACACTGCTCGGATTGGTCTCCATCATACATTGTGATATACTAGATATGAAAAAAAGCAGATCTTTTGGAGCAATGCTACATTTAGAGTCTCGAGGTATATATTATGAGTAATCATTGATGGAAAGATGCATCTTTGGTTTCAAACTGCTCCATATTGACATTTGACATACATTCCAGTCTTCCAGATATAGACCAAAACATATCTTTTGGCATTCCTAGATTTAGAGTCTCGAGGTTGATATTATGAGTAGTCATTGATGGATCGATGCATGTTTAGTTTCTTTTCCTAGATTTCCAGATTTAGAGTCCCGGGATAAGTATTGTGAGTAGTCATAGACGCAGCGATGCATGCTTCGGTTCACACTGTTAGGTATTGAACACAATTCCGATCTACTGGATATGAGCCAAAACAGATCTTTTGGTACATTTCTAGATTCAGGGTCTCAAGATAGATATATTAAGAGTAATCATAGACGCGACGATGTATGTTTAGGTTCACACTGCTCGATATTGACCTCCATCATACATTTCGATCTACCAAATATGGGACAAAACATATCTTTTGGTACATTCCCAGATTTAAAGTCTCGAGATAGATATTATGAGTAATCGTAGACGCGAAGATGCATGTCTAGGTTCGCAGTATTTGGTATTGATATTCGACATACATTTCGATATTTCAAATATTGTACAAAGCCTTAAGCCTTTGGTACATTGTCAGATTTATAATCGAGGATAGATATTACGACTAATCATAAACGCAACGAGGCATGCTCCAGTTCACACTGCTCGGATTGACCTCCATCAAACATTCTGATATACTAGATACGAAACAGAGCAGATATTCTGGTACAATGCTAGATTTAGGTTCTCGAGGTAGATATTGTGAGTAATTATTGACGGAATGATGCATGTTTAGGGTCACTCTACTAGGTACTGACCTCCGTCATACATTTCGTTCAAGCAGACAAAACCTATCTTTTCCTACATTCCCAAATTTAGAGTCTCGGGATAGATATTGTGAGTAATAATAGACGCGAAGATGTATGTTTAGGTTCACACTGCTCTGTATTGACCTCCTTCATATTTCGATCTACCAGATATGGGACAAAACATATCTTTTGGTACATTCCCATATTTAGAGTCTGGAGATAGATCTGACGGGTAATCATAGGCACTTAAACACATGGCTAGGTTCCCAATTCTCGGTATTGGCATTCAATATACATTATGATCTATAAGATACTGGATAAAGCCCTAATCATTTCGGACATTGCTAGATTTATAGTCCATGCTAGATATTACGACTAATCATCAAAGCGACGAGGCATGTTCCGGTTCACACTGCTCGGATTGACCTCCATCATACATTCTGATATACTCTAATAGATACGAGAACAAGACAGATCTGTTGGTACAACATTAGATTTAGAATCACGAGGTAGATACAAACCTAAAGGTGAAACCTAAATTAGAGTATAAATTCAAACCTAAAGTTGAAACCCTAGACTTTCTTCATTTCCTTTTCTACCTGCGTTGCACACTAACTCTCCGAAGTACAACTGCACTGAACCTAGGTCTCCAAATCCGAACCCCAAAATAATTGGGAGAAAACTCACTAAAAAATATTGATCTACCTCCTACAATCCAAGCACTCGATATGAATTTCTTCAGGTGTGTCATGAAATCACGAAAACTAGCAAAACCGCAACTAACACTTCTGTCAACATTGGAAGGTAAGAATATTAGTGTATCATTAGTTTTTGGTGTGTGATTCTTTTCTATTTCTGGTGTATGTATTGGGTTCATGTGCATTTTATTTTACCTTCTTAACCTAATCACCACCGACAATAACACATATCTGAGTTTTGAAGGTAATGAATCTAATGGTTTAACTATTTGTTATTAGGACGATTACGCAAATTGAATTCTGATTCGGTTGTTTTAAATCTTCCCAACAAGTTGAAGTCGGTTTTCAATTGACGAGATAACCCTATACCCATTTCTGGAGTTGAACGACATTATGTAGAGTAGTTTCATAAATTTCAAATAAACCTGTACAGATAGGAACCGGTTTCTGGATTAGTTGTTGTCTAAACTGGAATAACTCTTCCCCTTTGCAAGTCACTAAGCTTTCATATTCTTTTTATTTTTTTGCACACCCATTTGGGTTCTCTCATGTATACTAAGTAGCATTTGTGTTAGCATTACTACTTTTTCCAGTTTTTGTATCGTATTTTGTTGAACATTTGCTTTGATTATTATGTAGATGTTGATGGTGGATTTTCTTTCAAGGTTGAGTTTGTAAAAAACCAGAAAAATCATGCGCTGACATCTTGTAAAAGATAAAGCCATTTATAAGTGTTGGATACTCCCTCACTTAATTCAAACCTTGTATTTCCGTACTCATTATCGGGTGTGGCATGATGACCGAGTGTTACTCTTATAGAGTAACACGAACCTCTAACACTATAATGAATCATTATCGCATGTGGCATGAGACCGAGTGTTACTCATCTGAGTAACACGAACCTCCAAGCACTATAATGAAACCATGTACGAAATACCCGCATACAAAGTTGATTCTCGGTGTGTTATACTAGCCCGAGCCCTCTCGGTGTGTTATACTAGCCCGATTGAGCCCCTCTCGGTGTGTTATACTAGCTCCGATTGAGCATCAGGACTTGATCAGATCGAGTCTCCGGATATGATTCGATCGCAGTCATCCAACTCCACAAGCATGATTGGATGACCACAGATCAATTCCATCACCCTAAGCATGGTATGGAATACCCACGGCCTTAGCTTGCCGGATATGATTCGATCGCAGTCATCCAACTCCGCAAGCATGATTGGACGACCCCCGAGATCAATCCATCACCCCCAAGCGTGTATGGAATACACACGGCCGACCCCGCATGGTCGACCATTGGCCTTTGCTTGCCAAAAAACCGTCCATACCAAGCATTATGAGCGGAAAACCATAAATTAGGGTTTGCGGCATATTACATGTGCCGCAAAACGGTCTCAACCATCCATCTTCGCATGGTATAGATGGAGGGTGTGATGTAGACTCAAAGGGCCCGGAGCATGTCGACACAATCACCATATGACCGCCTACACGCTTGACCACCGGTCAAAAACCAACCACGGTTGGTTACAACACATTCGTCCGCCTCGAAATAGCATGGTCGCGCGGCTTTGAAAGCCAAAATTAGGGTTCAAGCCATCACGCGCGTCCATCTTCTCCCAGACGAATGGAGGGTCCTGATTAGATTACAGTCCGGTCATACCAAAGATGACCACCGTGGGCCTATCTACCTCTTCATGCGGTCGGCCAAGGCATATCATGCCTGGCCAATCCAAAACGCCCGCTCAAACATGCGTAGTTACACTTCCCAAATTGCAAATCGATCTCGACCACTCAACTTCACCGGACGAATTGGGTGGCTTAGATCACGTTTTCATGGGACGGCGAGACATGGGCGTGAACATCAGCCTACCATCTTCACGCCAAGCCAACCGGCCAAGACCGACCAAGCTAGGTCGTCTTGGAAAACGCGCCGAAAAAGAGTATGGCGCGCGGCTTCTCATGTATCAAACTCTTATCGCAAAATCGATCTCGACCACTCCTCTTTGCTTCTGGCCAAATTGAGTGGCCCAGATCGCGCTTTCATGAGGGAACGGAATACAAGCGCCTACACCATCATGCCGTCAATACGCATGTATGGTCGGTCCTCTCCAAAATCCTTCCCATGCTTGGTTCTCGACTAAGTCAAGAGTGATGCTTGCACACCTCTTCAAAAACCCTAGTATTCATTAACGGTCGCAGATGAGTGTCTCAAAGCTCATCTCATCCGTCCAACTTCACCAGCTTGGTTATACAACCCTGGTCAGGAATCAATTGGTCAGTAAGGCGCCATTACCCATCGCCTTACCACACCACAATGCGGTACCTGCATAAAATACACACGATACTTTACAAGTATCAACTTCCTCAATAACGCAGTTATTCAATCCAAAGATTACATGCTACCTTTCGTGGATCCACGATCCACATTCCAGACATCAATCATGTCACAAAGCGGGGGATACATATCGGGGTATTGGTCTGGCGGTTTACAGCGTGCAGCGTGCAACGCGCCATCACAAGAACGTGTTAGGAAGTCATGGGCGGTTAGAGATGAACAGGAGAAGTGGGCAAGACTGGTCGTGTATCACCGACACACAACTCCACTACTCCATCATTCCACTACCTCCACTTCCCACGAGAAACGTGAATGAGGCTCAATGACTTGTATAAATAGGTTCTCCGCCCTATTTCAAACAAGAGATTTAACAACACAAGTTCAGATTTACATGAAATCAAGTGTTAATACAAAAACCGTATTCAAACACTCAGAGCCTGCTTGCATCAACCGTAAGCTTGCTCATCTTTCTGTTACAAGTCATAAGCAAGCCAACACCTTCACAATCTCAACACCTTCTTCGCTTCCCTTCCTAAGATCAACCCCATCTCCTTCAATTTGTGACCGAAACAAGTCTGGAACGGCCATTTCTTGGTTTAGGCCGGACTTGCACAGATTGATCTCTCGAATCTACAAGCACTCACCGCGCAGTGCATTTGTTGAAGGTTTAGATTCATTCCTCATCCACACCCCAAATTACCAAATTCTGCAGGAGTAGTTTTCACCCATAAACAATTGGCGACCACGGTGGGAGATTGATCTCTCGGTTACAAGAATCGAATTCTCAATTGTTTCGTCTCACGATGTATCCTCACTCGGAATCCGGCAGTGGTTCGGATATCATGGGAAGCATAGCTAGAATGCTTTTGGAGGATGTCTTGCAAATCAAGTCGGTATCACCGGAAGGCAGAGCGAGACATTTCGCCTTTTGAATGATATGGCGGCACAATTACAAGAAGCATCGACTGTGCATCCACTCGGGCATTGCAGAATCTTTAACCAGAGTCACATCTTTACCGGTGGAGAAGCAAAAGGGCGCGCAACCGCAGAGACCTGTGGAAGATGAACAACATGGTCCGGTCAACAATGGAGACCCGATGCAACTCCACAGAGAGGAGACTTATCCGTAATGCTACGATGTCTGCCGATAAAGAAGGGGAACCCCGCAGCCTATGGAGCCTTGCCGGAGGATTTATACCTCAAAGCTCTTCCGAAGCCCTAAGATCGTCCAATCCGCGTCGGCCTTTCCAACCAACAAGAAACGCTTGAGGAATGAGAAATCAATCAAGAAATGCTCGAATACGCAGGATGGGAGCGTTCAATCCGGTCACTCAAGCAGTGACATTACGACACCTTCTACATCCCTCTACTTAGGAAGACAATCCGCGCACATGATGGCGCTCGCAAGTCTTCCAACTTCATCTCCGTTCCATATCAAAGCCACGGGAGACATCGCAACGCCTCGCTAACGCAGAAAAGCTCGGACACAAGGTACTTACATTTCCCCTTCCCAATGAAGAAGATTCTCGAGCTACCGGAGACGTGGGTACGAAACGGAGAGATAAAGCTACCCCCGATACGGCGCCCACCTACCGGGTCAAGAACTAATGGACCCGAGGTACTGTCATTACCACCGGTCCCTTCATCACCCCACCAGTGAGTGCAACGCTTTGAAGCGCATTGTTCAGGAGAATCTTGGCTCAGAGGGATAGCTTTGAGAAGTTAGTGCGGAGGATTTTCTTGGAGAGGCTACTCCGGTTTGATACAAATGAGGCTTCAAAAGCAAAAAAAAATCATTCACCAAACTATCTCAAAATGAACCAATTCAATTACCTATTAATTCAAAACCGGTAGTCAAAGGAATCCTCACTATCACTCAAAAACAAGAGCATCTAAAAAGACAAGTAGGTAGCTACGATCCTTCAAGGAAAGTCCTTCAAAAAGAACTCATCCTTCTCGGGGCAAGAGACTTTCATCCTTTGAAGTACACAACCGTCGAGCCTTCAATTCCTTAGGCAACTTTTCAACCTCTTCTTCCGGCGAAAGTAACACAAAGATACGAAGGGGCTCCGTCCTATAATTTCCGGAGCTACCGTGGTCAATACACCTTATGCAGTCATTGTCACTTCTACCACCGGTGCCAGGCGAGCAGGAGATGTTCCAGAAGTGTAACACCTCCCGTCACCGCAGTCGAAACTCCGCAAATCCCGACAACTCCTCAAGCGTAACGCCTACGGTAGTCACCGAGCAACAACTTTCACTCCCGAATCGGGACGAGGAGCCGGAGGGACGAGAGGAGGACCACCATCCATTACCATTTCAGACTTGATGGAGAAGAAGGAAGTTCTTGCTAAGACTCAAACGGATATGGCCGCAACTCAGAAAGAGGTATTTCAGCCACGCGGACCTACGTGGACCTGATAAAATGAGCGACATCAGATATGAACGGTCCTGTCATGGAGATTCCTACACTGGGGACTGATCCTCACAACGATCCTCCCCCGGGTCAACAGATTTACTACGAACCGAGACCGGTGGATTAGGAAGAGGCATCTCTAGTGGAAAGTTTGTGTGAACTCTTGCGCCTCTCAAAGAATCAACGTGCAGAGATGTTTCCTGTAATTAATAAAATAGCTCTGGACGTACACCTGACTCCTTCACGTCCAGAAGTCTTAACTGCATCGAAAATACCTGTAAATAATGTTACATTTACAGAAGACGACATGATGGCAGAAAAAGATCACGACCGGCCCTACATGTTACCGCACACATCAAGGGTTCGAGTTCAGGAGGGCCCTCGTCGACACAGAGCATCCTCCAATGTGATTTCTCTCAAGACTCTCGGGACGGCCAAGGTTAGCCCATGCAAGATTGTGCGTCATCCCACCACAATGACGGACTTCAAGGAAACCAGACCAAGCATATACGGTGAAGCTTCAACCCATACTCACACCAAAAGGGGACGCACTTTCGAAGCAAGACGTGATTAGAAGGGGAAGACAATATACGGGGCGTCATTTGTTAGCAGGGCCAGCGGAGAGACCGACACCGGTCTCTCCGCCCAATGGAATGTTCCAAAAGCGATTCTCCTCTACCGAACATCGACATGTTAGTAGATGCAACCAATGGACACGGCATGTTCTCCTCCATGGATGGATGTAGCGGCTACAACCAGATAAGGATGTACGAGCGTGACGCAAGGGCATATATCTCACCAACGGGCGATACAACCTTGACCTTACGTAGCGGTTCTGAAGCAGAAGGGGAAAACCACCGAGATACAATATTCTCGCGTGTCCGCCAACTCCAACTCCAGTGCCACATGTACGACTCCCGCAATGATGCAACAACGTTCGAGATATTCCATACCAGGCTCGACAAAAACCACTACGAACAAACCATGTAAACCACGCTTGGGGACTGAGGCTCGGCATGAAGTTCCTTCACCGTCAGTCAAGGACTTCTTCAACACGAGAAATATGGTCTGTCAAGAATCATGGAATTCGCAAGGGTAAATCGAACCGAGAGGAAGCCACTTCAACTCTCCTCAGAAGCTGCTTCAATAGTCTATTCAAGAGACGCCTCAATGCTCTCTCCGGGACCCCTGTTCGCTTCGGAATCCTGCTTCAACACTCTCTCCAGGATCTACCTCAACGTTCGCACCAGAAACCACTTTAACATCCTCTCGAGTCGTTTCAACACTCAAGCTACATCAATAATCTGCACTCTAAGTTATCTTTGATGTACTCATTGCTTAAACGTACGTCTCATCCATCCTTCATGAGGACCCAGCGGAGCATGAAGAACCCTAAAGTCGATATGAGGTGGGTTATCCGGTGGAACGAATATTTTCATAGTTGAAAGGGCGCGGTGAACAGCTCATCATCAACGTTCGGCATATCTTTGAAGCTATCAACACTTCCTGACTTGACACCAGCATTATCTCCAGAAGACATCTCAACAGGATTCTTTCTACCGCAATGAAATAAAATACAGGAGTTAGAACTTGTATGAAAGCATATGAGAAGTGTCGCCACACACGGCAAGACACAACTCACACAATGGCCAGTCCAAACATCATTCAAGTCCGGTATTGATCAAGCTTCGTAATTTACAAGCCTCAAGTCCGGTATTGCTCAAGTCAAAAGGCCTGGGTATTGCTCAAGTCGCAAAGGTGGTGTTAATCACGACATAAAGCCGGTATAATAGGCGCACACAAGCAGGGTCGGTTTCAAATCGAAGCACATGGACGACGTTTGAAGCATGTACACAAAGAGACCCACTTTCAACCAAGCAGACACAACAAGCCCACGTTCGATCAAGCAGCGCAAGAACCCCACGAACGAAGCAGGCGCAACAGTCATCAATTAGGCACATCCCACAATTGAACGAAACAGCGCAATAGCCCCTCGACCGAAGCAGTCATAGAAGGTCGATCGAAGCAGCAAAGACCGACATCATGCTAGGGAACACTTTTACGGACGTCTCATGAACGTGACATGCTCGAAGGACAGACGACCCGCCTCTCCCGGTAACATCTAACATTGTCTCATAAGTTTTATCTTTAACTGGTCACCATCTCATGCCTACACACAATAGTGTAACCATTGTGTGCTAGGCAGGGACTTAATGTTGATGGTGGATTTTCGTTCAAGGTTGAGTTTGTAAAAAAACCCGGAAAAATCATGCGTGACATCTTGTAAAAGATAAAGCCATTTATAAGTGTTGGATACTCCTCACTTAATTCACACCTTGTATTTCCTGTACTCATTATCGGTGTGGCATGATGATCGAGTGTTACTCTTATAGAGTAACACGAACCTCAAGCACTATAATGAATCATTATCGGTGTGGCATGAGACCGAGTGTTACTCATATAGAGTAACACGAACCTCCAAGCACTATAATGAAACCATGTACGAAATACCCGTACAGCTGATTCTCTGTGTTATACTAGCCCGAGCCCTCGGTGTGTTATACTAGCCCGATTGAGCCCTCTCGGTGTGTTATACTAGCCCGATTGAGCATCCGGACTTGATCGTATCGTCTCCGGATATGATTCGATCGCAGTCATCCAACTCCACAAGCATGATTGGATGACCACAGATCAATTCCATCACCCTAAGCATGGTATGGAATACCCACGGCCTTAGCTTGCCGGATATGATCCGATCGCAGTCATCCAACTCCGCAAGCATGATTGGACGACCCTGCATCAATTCCATCACCCCCAAAAGCGGTATGGAATACACACGGACGACCCCGCATGGTCGACCATTGGCCTTTGCTTGCCAAGAAACCGTCCATACCAAGCATTATGAGCGGAAAACCCTAAATTAGGGTTTGCGGCATATTACATGTGCCGCAAAACGGTCTCAACCATCCATCTTCGCAGGTATAGATGGAGGGTGTAGATGTAGACTCAAAGGGCCCGGAGCATGTCGACACAATCACCATGTGACCGCCTACACGCTTGACCAATCGGTCAAAACCAACCACGGTTGGTTACAACACATTCGTCCGCCTGAAATAGCATGGTCGCGCGGCTTTGAAAGCCAAAATTAGGGTTCAAGCCATCGCGCGTCCATCTTCTCCGCACGAATGGAGGGTCACAGATTAGATTAGCAGTCCGGTCATACCAGCATGACCACCGTGGGCCCATCTACCTCTTCATGCGGTCGGCCAAGGCATATCATGCCTGGCCAATCCAAAACGCCCGCTCAAACATGCGTAGTTACACTTCCCAAATTGCAAATCGATCTCGACCACTCAACTTCACCGGACGAATTGGGTGGCTTAGATCACGTTTTCATGGGACGGCGAGACATGGGCGTGAACATCCCTACCATCTTCACGCAAGCCAACCGGCCAAGACCGACCAAGCTAGGTCGTCTTGGAAAACGCGCCGGAAAAGAGTATAGCGCGCGGCTTCTCGCGGTATCAAACTATTATCGCAAAATCGATCTCGACCACTCCTCTTTGTCGGTCAAATTGAGTAGCCCAGATCGCGCTTTCATGAGGGAACGGAATACAGGCGCCTACACCATCATGCCGTCAACAAGCATGTATGGTCGGTCCTCTCCAAAATCCTTCCCATGCTTGGTTTCGACTAAGTCAAGAGTGATGCTTGCACACCTCTTCAAAAACCCTAGTATTCATTAACGGCCGTGCATGAGTGTCTCAAAGCTCATCTCATCCGTCCAACTTCACCAGCTTGGTTATACAACCCTGGTCAGGAGTCAATTGGTCAGTAAGGCGTCATTACCCATCGCCTTACCACACCACAATGCGGTACCTGCATAAAATACACACGATACTTTACAAGTATCAACTTCCTCAATAACGCAGATTATTCAATCCAGCAGATTACATGCTACCTTTCGTGGATCCACGATCCACATTCCGTACATCAATCATGTCACAAACCGGGGATACATACCGGGGTATTGGTCTGGCGGTTTACAGCTGCAACGCGCCATCACAAGAACGTGTTAGGAAGTCATGGGCGGTTAGAGATGAACAGGAGAAGTGGGCAAGACTGGGTCGTGTATCACCGACACCCAACTCCACTACTCCATCATTCCACTACCTCCACTTCCCACGAGAAACGTGAATGAGGCTCAATGACTTGTATAAATAGGTTCTCCGCCCTATTTCAAACAAGAGACAGAACAACACAAGTTCGGATTTACGTAAATCAAGTGTTAATACAAAAACCGTATTCAAACACTCATTCGCTTGCATCAACCGTAAGCTTGCTCATCTTTCATTACAAGTCATAAGCAAGCCAACACCTTCACAATCTCAACACCTTCTTCGCTTCCCTCCCTAAGATCAACCCCATCTCCTTCACTTTGTGACCGAAACAAGTCTGGAACGGCCATTTCTTGGTTTAGGCCGGACTTGCACAGTATTGATCTCTCGAATCTACAAGCACTCACCGCGCAAAGGCATTTGTTGAAGGTTTAGATTCATTCCTCATCCACACCCCAAATTACCAAATTCTGCAGGAGTAGTTTTCACCCATCAACAGTAGAGTGTTAAAATCACTTGCGTAGAAGGTGATGATTATTGGTCACTTGATCCTAGATGTTCGCCACCACACCTCAAGGTAATCAAATTCAAAAATTTCGAAGGGAAATCAATAAAGCTAAATGTAATTAATCTCTTTCTGAAGTATGTCCGATTTCTTGAGAGTGTAACCATTGTAGCTTCTCTAAGGCTATCCGAAGACCATCTGGAACAAAACAGTGTTATGAAGCAGCTTCTAATGTTTCCGAAGCCCCGAAATTGTGTGGTTAAGTTCTTCACAAGCTCTGAAGACACTTAACAGTTCTTCCAAAATGTCAATGTTGATAAGGTAGTGTTTGTGAGGATATTTAAGAAATCTTATGTGGGTTTTTGGTACTGTCAGTTTTATTACTAATTTACTATTTCAAGGTTTTGAATGCACCATCTAAAATAATCACTTTCATTACTATTTCAAGTTTTTTAAGCATACATAATGTACCAACATGTACTCACCACCCTGTTTCAAGTTTTTTTCACTTCACTTGATATCGGGCTGTTTAACACATACTCACAAATGGGCACGAGAGTTGCAAACCAATTGTCAGAAAATCTTGATCCATCTGTTACTCCAAATCACATTATCTGAAATTGCTCAGCTCAGTCAACAAATCACGAAAACTAACAACAACAATTCAATCAACATCTTAGAAGGTGAGATTGTTAGTTTTCTTTATTGTAATTTTTTTTTTGTAGTTTCATTCATTTCTGGTTAGGGGTTTTAGTTTTGTGATTCTTTTCAGTTTCTGGTGTAAGGTATTGCGTTCCAACGGAGTTTAATCTATGATATTAATCCAATCTTCCTCAACAATAACTCCACTGGAAAAAATCAGTGACTTTGAAAGGTAATCATTATGGAACTTTTGTAGTATCAGTTTTTATCTTACTCATTTCTCAGTGGTTCTAAACAGACAACATAATAAACCACACAAAAACCGAATTCTAAAAAGCTCTCACAGTTTTTTATGTGGGTCCCATGGGCCCCGCGGAGAACAGCAGGGGGGCCGGGCGTTTGTGCGAGCTTTTTTTCTCGGTTTTTTTCAGGCGGTTTTTTTCTTAGTCTGTTAAGACTTTTTGCTCATTTCTGGTATGCGTCATTATTGTAGATGATTCTTTTAATTTATTATGTTGCTGTGAAGCATTTTGGTTGTAGGAGTTGAGGAACCAATCTGATTAGATGGCAACATCTAAAGAGTCTATTCATAAAAGCACAGAGCTCAGGTGTTAGAAATAACATGATAGTTTCACCATATCTCGTTGAGTCCTTTTCACTGTTTTTATTTTGTTCTTTGTGAACTATGTTTCTCTAAGTGATTAGGTGGGGCCCACGAATCAAGTTGTTACCAATGCTAGGGTGAATTAGAGTGATTGAGATACAAAAAAAAAAAAAAAACCAGACCATCGAGACCAACCGAATAAATTCAATAAAGTCGACCACCGGAACCCTTGTATATGCCGGTTGTGTTGACCTAGAGTTAGGATTATCGACCACTTTGGTTCCCTTGTATATGCCAAAGTGTGTTGATATTAGTCAGACTAGTATCTCAGTCCATTAGGATAGGTTCATTTTGGCAGAGGCCTTCAGACAGATATGGGAAACACCGTTCACTTAGTAAACATCAAAACCATCTATGTTTTTCTATATCCATCTTCTTGATCTATCCATGTGATTAGTTTTGACTCCGGTATTGATGTCCATAGTGCGACTATCCGAGTAGAGCTCGTGACTTATATATGAATTTTAGTATGCTTGAGTGCAAACTCGTGTACAAACAATTGGAATTTCGCATCAGGGTACTTCCTCCCGTAGTCAATAAGTATGCCAACCAAGGAGATTCTTTAGTGCCTTCCAAGGTTCTGTGTAGATAGCTAGGGTCTGGAGTAAAGGTTTTGTGGGTACACCTCTGGTAAACCCTCCGGAGACAACACTCCGCCACTAGGGCCACCTAGGGGTTCAAATGATTTTTATTTTTGCTCGAGGACTAGCAAACAATAAGTTTGGGGGTATTTGATAGACACATTTTTTGTGTCTGAATTGTCCTCAGTGCTGGTATTGTTGGAACTCGATTTTTGTACTAATATTGTGTTTTTATGCATTTTTAGGTATTTTTGAAATAAATATTTTTTGGAAAAATCGGCTCGAAAAGTTGCGCGGAACACCCCGGAGGACATTTGATATTCGGACTCTCGTCTTTGGATAAGGGGTAACCCATTTGCTAAGGGGCACCCCAAGGAGGCACTCGCTATTCGCACCCCAAAACAGATAGGGGACTTCATCTTCTCCATTTGAAAATCGGGTTTTGGCATGGAACTCATGCAAACTCACCCAATTTTAGGGTTTGGATTATGGAGGCCATTAAAGGAGACTAAAGTAATGGGAATTGTTTAGGTACTCTAATATGGGCTAGACAGGATGATATAGGAGTTGGTTTCGATCCAGCTTGGGCCGGAATTGCTGCGAGAAGCAAACAGAGCAAACTTACACGTACACGGGTCCGCTTGGGTTTTGAAGTTTTTTTGAACGTGTTATGTGCTTGATTATTGGCTCGAGCAACCACCAGAGAGCGTGTAAGAGATAAACAAGGATATATTTCATTTGGCAAAGGTGCCAGAAACAAAAATGGAAAGAAAATATATTTTCTTCACTGCCGAGTGATGGGAGGATTATACGCAATTATAATGTGATATTTTGCCGCTGTCGAGTATAAAAAGGTTGGCTGGGACTCAGGGAAGGATTACAGAGAGATTGGGGAGGTGTTAGAACGCTAGAAGAGCCGAAAATCAAAGTACCAGAGAAGACCATTTTCTGCTGCTGCATCTCTGAAGATCGTGAAGGCAGACCATCTTAGGAGATGCCCGTTTTTCAACAAAGGAAAACGACTACTGTAACGTGGTCACACTGTTGTCTGAATAGCGCACTTTATCTCTATCGTAGTTCGTAACGGTGTTTGCAACAACTATAACCGTTGCAAACCCTTTTTCATCATTCTCCTTTGTTCATCATTTGTAACCATTTTTTGAGCAATAATAATCAATTTTGAGCGTGTTTCCAATATGATGAGCGGCTAATTCTCCCACAACCAAGGCAATGAGGAAGCTATTTACGCATGAATAAGTGGTAACTATTCTATTTGCTCTAATTTATAATTTATAATTCACTCAATCACCGTTTTTGCAGTAGTTTTAAATTAATTTCTGCAAAATTCTTTTCATTAGTTGTGATTCAATTAGATAGGTTATGCTTTGTATTAAGATAATCTATGCTTAGGGATACAATTAATTTTAGAATTTGTCTGATTATTTGTGAATTAAGAAACAAGGGATCTAAAAGATAATTAGAGTTTTGGGTTATTTACCGTTATTCATTCATGTGTTATAGTGGAATCAGTGTCTTGGTTATTCTCTCATATCTTGAATCAAATTTTTGTTAAGTTTTCTTTATTATTAATTTTTATAAGTCTAAAATCTTTTGCTTTCACAAGTCTCAACGGACTTATTACTACAACATTATTGAGTCACATCAATTTTTGCGTATTTTCGGGACTTGTCTTTAGGCTAGAGTTTTTATAAATTTTTTTTTTAGGTTTTTATTTGTTTTTATTTTTATTTGTTCTTCTTTACGTTTTTTGGGTTTTTGTCTTTTCCTTTCAGATTTTGGGATTTGGAGCGAAAGAAATATTTGCCAAAGCTTTTGGTGGATACTTAAAGATTTGGAGTTAAAGACAAAGCAAAAGGAGTGAAAGAAGAAGATTTTTTTATATTTTATAAAAGAGAGAAAAAAAAAGAGAGGCATTTTTATTTATTTTTTAGATATTTATTTATTTTTTTATTTTTTTTTTAGACTTTCCTTTCCTTTTCTTTTTACTTTTTGGACTTGGACATTTGGACATCTGGACATTTCTTATTTTTTTTAAAAACCCTACTAAGGGTAGTATTAAATATCAAATCAAATTGCAGAGAAGGACGGTGATTACGATATCACCTCGGCCCCTCGTCTGTGACATGGACATATGAGTCGTGGGCCCGAGTCGACTGTAACGGCTTCATCCTCTGCCTGTACGGAGGTAAGTTTGTTTAAACACTCGCGAATCCTCGCTAGCGAGTTACCGTCTTCCTTCGTGTGAATATATGCTGAGACCCAAAACTACTGCTTTTTAATTTCCTAGTAAAGGGCAAGGATGGCCATATAAGATAAGGGTTCGATTTCATCACCGTTTCTCTTCTTGCCCGCCTTAGGGAAAACAATACTTAACGCAAAACCTAAGCCTTAAAACTGAATAGAACGAGACCGATAGGGTAACGAGCTTAGTAGGAAAGTTTTCCAAAAATATTGGTTACTTTTTTAGCATACTTTGAAGTTCATGATGGTCTGTAGTTGAATGCGTGACTGCGCCGCCTTGTAATAAGCGGTAAGGCCTTGGGTATCAAAGCTCCACCGAGCTTCCCTCGCCTTGATTCAACTTACTTTGACCTTCGAATTGATCCGGAGGGGTTTGCTTAAATTGTAACGAATTCCCTTCGGACGATTAGTAGTTTGCCCAAAACAATCTAAGTGGATCCATCATGATTTTTGTTTGTTGGGATATCATTAGGTTTGTTTGTGGTGGAGCCACTTTGTTTGTGCTTGCATAGAACTTCCCTTCCTTTTAGGATTTTTCTTATCTGTTTTGATTCTTCGTTTTTTTTTTTTTTTTTGATCTCGTCATGTATGGTTAGAGTTTTGAAGAAAGATTTTGATTTTTTTTTTTGTTTTATTTTTTTAGTGTATGCCCGAGGTCTTTAGAGAACGGGCTTGGAAAAGAAACACTCTAGGTCGTTTGATTAGTGACAAACCTAGTAGTTCTTCTTGTGAAAGCTGGGAACCTAGAAGACTCTTCTTTTGAGAGCCCCGTTTTGGGAAACTTCGATTTGAAAATGTCTCTTAGTGAGGAAAGTACCCCTAGTACTTTAGTTGTGCCAACGATGGCAACTTTGAAAGATTACATGTTCCCAACTGGACCAACCGAGAGTCATATTAAATGCATTAAATTGCCTCTGATAACCCGAGATAAAAGCTAGTATCCTTCGGGGATGATCCCTATATTCTTAGGAAAAGAGGATGAGAACCCTTATTTTCATATTAGGGACTTTGAGGAAATTTGTGGGACGAGTTAGAATAAAAGACCTTACCGATGAAGTTTTTGAAACTTAAGATGTTCCCATTTTCCTTAAAAGATAAAGCCAAGACAGCTAAAAAACAACCTACCATATGGATCCATTGAAACATGGCAGAACTTATTCTTTGCTTTCTACATGAAATTCTACCCTAAGCATAAACCGCAGTGTTAGTAGGCGTAAAATTAGTGCTAGTGTGCAACAAGAGGGAGAGTCTCTTTATAGGTTTTTAGAGAGATTCAATGATCTCCTATCTCGGTGTCCTCACCATGGATTTGATAAGATGAAACTTGTAGGGATTATTTATGATGGTTTAGACTATTCGACCAAAGCCATAATTAGAAGTCGATGTATCTTTGGTGAGTTCACTAATAAAAGTGTTGAGGATGCCTTCACCTTCTTAGGAGTTGTTGCCGAGAAATCCCAAAGTGGGAGTCTTGTGTTGAACCCCCTAAAAAGACTCTTGGTTAATAGAAATAGCACCAATATGGTAGATACAAGCTTCGGGTCCGATCTTAAGTTTGCTGCTTTTGTCCGAAGGTTAGAAAGCTTTGGAAATGGGTCGGTCTAAAAATAGATCCTTTGGGTGAACCTAATAGAACCTCTCAAGTATCTAGTTGTGGAATAGAGCCGATAACTCGTTTTGGGAAGGTCATGTTAGTGAGGAGCAAGCTCATGCTGCCTATAACAATGATCTTAGGGTTTGAGAACCGATCTAAGTATGACCCATACTCGGAGACCTACAACCACGGTTGGAGAAACCACCCTAATTTCTCTTGGTCTAAGGGCGGAATCAAGGTCGATCTAGTAATTCTCGGCCTCCCCCGGGTTTTGGTTATAATAAGAGTTCTTCAAAGTCAAACACGGTTCTTAACCCTTCCGAGAATAGAATGACTAGCTTAGAGGAATCTTTTAGTATACTAAAAAGAGCCGGGATATGTTAGCACAAAGCCAGGAAATGTTAGTAAAGAGCCGGGTAATTTTTTAAGAGGAAACCAAGCGAATTTTAGAATAATTCCCAGTCTCTTGCTAAACTAGAACTTCAAGTCGGCCAAATTGCTAAGTTCCTTAGTGAGAGAGAAGATGGAAGGTTCCCTAGTCATACTAATCCTAACCCTAAAGGAGAGAAATCGTACAATCATGTGAATTCTATTACAACCCTTAGGAGTGGAAAGAAAGTTGACAATAAGGTCGCCATGCACAAAGTGAACATCTTTGTAGTTCACCCCAGGACCAGAAAATGAGGAGGTGATAGAGTCTCTAATGAGACCAATGAGGGTCATATTGAACCGAGGCTTTGTTCCCAAAGCCCCGTTCCCTGACTGCTAGTTCCAACTAAGAGGAGTCCAACTTTAATGATATATTGGAGGTTTTTTTTAAAAGTTACTATCAACCTCCCATTGTTGGATGCGATTAAGCAGATTCGCTTATGCCAAGTTTCTTAAGGACTTTGTACACGAAAAGCGTAAGCTTAGTGTTGAAGAAAGCCTTCCTAGCTAGTCACGTGAGTTCCATTATTCGAATACCACTACTCCTAAGTATAAGGACCCGGGGTCCCCCTACCATTTCTTGCACAATAGGTAAATACCGTGTTGAGAAAGCTTTGCTTGACTTAGGAGCCAGTGTGAACCTACTTCATACCATGTGTACCTTAAGCTAGGACTTGGTGAGATGAAACCTACCCGGATGACTCTTCGTTAGGCGACAGGTCCAGATTAAAATTCCTCGGGGTGTGATCGGGGATGTTCTCATAAAGGTCGACAAGTTTATTTATCCGGTGGATTTTGTTATCCTAGATACCCAACTTTGTCCCCGACCCGAGAGAACCGAGATATTAGGTAATTTTAGGTCTTGTTTTTAGCTACATCCAATGCGATCATTAAGCTGCCGCACTGGTATTATGAATTTGTCTTTTGGTAATATGACTATTGAGCTAAACGTTTTCCATATTAGTAAGCTACCATCTGAACTAGATGACTCAAGCATAGAAGAGGTGAACATGATAGGAACATTAGTCGAGGAGTCATTACCAAACACTTTGTTAGAAGATCCTTTAGAGAAAAATGCCTAGCTCACTTTGGGATTGATTTTGATGATGATGATGTGATTAATGAGGTGAATGCCTTGTTAGATTCAACCCCTTTGATAGACACTACTAATGGTACGAAACCCAAGTTCGAACCTCTACCGGTTTCTAAGTCTACCTAGTTCCTTCGTTAGAAGAGCCTCCTAAGTTGGACCTAAAACCATTGCCAGATACCTTTTGAAGTATGTGTTTTTAGGCCCATACGAAACTTTACCCGTGATTATTGCTTCCAACCCGGATAGTGATCGGGAAAATAGGCTAGTAATCGTCCTTCAAAACAACAAGGAAGCTTTAGGGTGGACCATAGCAGGACATTAAGGGTATAAGTCCTACTTGTTTGTATGCATCGGATTTATTTAGAGGAAGATACCAAACCTTCTAGGGAGATGCAACGAAGACTAAACCCTAATATGAAAGAAGTAGTTCGAACCGAGGTTCTTAAGCTATTAGATGCGAGGCATTATCTACCCCATTTCGGGCATGAAGTGGGTCAGCCCGTTCGGGTTGTTCCCAAGAAACAGGTATTCTTGTAGTCCGAGAATGATAACAATGAGTTAATCCCCACCCGAGTGACCACGGGTTGGCGTGTTTGTATTGACTATAGGAAATTGAACAAGGTCACTAGGAAGGACCACTTTCCCCTTCCCTTCATCGACTGGGATGCTAGGAGAGAGATTAGTGGACATAGTTATTCTTGCTTTTTAGATGGCTACTCCAGGTATAATCAGGATCGTTGTGCCCCTGAAGACCGGAGAAAACCACTTACCTGTCCCTTTGGTACCTTTGCGTACGGGGACGCATGCCTTTCGGGC
The DNA here is from genome assembly GCA_023531295.1 of Papaver armeniacum. NCBI lineage: Eukaryota > Viridiplantae > Streptophyta > Magnoliopsida > Ranunculales > Papaveraceae > Papaver > Papaver armeniacum. The sequence goes on from JAJJWW010009988.1 coordinate 109,790, forward strand.
TATGTAACGCCCCCGCAACTATTCGGCGTTGCATGATGAGCATATTTTCGGATATGGTAGAGCGGTTCTTGGAGGTCTTTATGGATGATTTTTTAGTGTTTGGTTCGTCTTTCGATGAATGCTTGCATCATTTGTCATTAGTGTTGACTAGATGTAAGGAAAAGAATCTAGTGCTTAATTGGGAGAAATGTCACTTCATGGTTCAATCAGGAATTGTTTTAGGGCATATCGTATCTTCTAAGGTATAGAGGTAGATAAATCCAAAGTTAACCTTATCAAGACTTTACAGGTCCCAAAACCGTAAAAGATATTAGGTCATTCTTAGGGGCATCTTTGGTTTTATCAATCGATTCATTAAGGATTTAGCTTTTGATTTCTAGAACCTCTTTGCAATTTGCTTGCATGGATGTTAAGTTTGTCTTTGATGATGCTTGTTTAGAGGCTTTTGAGAAGCTTAAGACTCTACTCACTACCGCACCCGTAGTAGCAGGTTTTCCCACACTACACCCCTCACTATATTTTGGTTAATTAGTTCATTGAAAGTTGCATAATTGAGAATGTTTATTGATTGATTTCATGAGTTATCTACACAGGGAAAAATGGAATTACACTTAGAAGTTAAAACACTCTTAAACTTTCTCTCTCCTAATGACTTGCCTAACAATTCCAAAAAGATCTCTCCCTACAACAGACTCACTCGACCCTTTATATAGGGTAATACATAGTGGATGACAGCTAAGCTATCCTTTATTTTCGGGAATGCCTCGCGAAGTGTCGCCAGTGTACAACTATTCAATCTCGCGACACTTCTTAACCCTCGCCAGATCTCACGTCTTCTTTATGTCTCGCCTGTCGTTATTCTTTGCGTCGTTTATTTTAGCTCTCTGCGACTGCCTCGCGACATCGTTGTTTATTAACCCCGCGAGTCCTGTACGTTGCGATATTATGGTCCTACATCTTGCCTCTTTTTCCTTGAATATTGCTTGAGGAGCGATCTTTAAGGAAAAATCTGTTGTTGCAATAATCTTTGGTCTTTGCTGATGAGGGAATGAGCAGAAGAATACTGTTCTTGAAAAGTACGTACTTGCCTCTATTCTTTTGCGAAATTCCAAAGCTCCTATATTCGAAGTGTCATTTCTTGCCTCATGTGTTACAGAGAATAATTGGTTTCGCAATCTCTTCTCGCCTATTAGGAAATATGCCATATATTTGAATTCTGCTAAATCAAGTTTCCTTGGATTTGGGTAATGACCGTTAACACGTGTCTATATTTGCCTCTTTTACCGGCGCATTTAATGTTATCCGGTCGTAATATCTTTTTCTCATCTATTTATAGGAGTGTTCCTTGTGAAAAAATTTCTTTTTTCTCTTTCATCTTCTTCATCGTCTGCAAGTTTTCCTCTTCTTCATCGTTCTGCAATCATTCTGCAAGTATTTGCCTGCTGTTTTCCTTCTTCATCCTCTTCTCTTCTTCTGCTACTTCTTATCAGTTGTCATTCTCATGGCATCCAGGTTTGTTAATCTTGCCATATCTAATTTGATCTTGTGGTTAATTGCTTTGAAGTTAGTTTTTCTTGTTAAGATCACACTGGTATGCTTAACTTTATAGTTCTTTTCCTGCCATTGTTGTTTAGCAAAAACCAACCCAAAACCAGATTTACCGTGAAGGACCCTTTTCTTTCTTTGGGCTCGCCATCGGAACCCTCTTCGCAACAAGAATCTCCGTGACCAAAGCCTACTTCGCGAACAAAATCTATAGTTAACAAAGAAAGCTGCAGTGACAAGGTATTTAAGAAACATTTCCTTTTTTATGAGCAATATATTGTTGCCTCTGTTTCTTACTTAACTTGTTACTCGCGGGATGACGGAAATCTTTGCGAGAACTCCTAAAAGGCTTCGCCAACCCAAACTGTTACTCCCAGTGTTCCATTTCCTTCTTTCAAACCTTCTTCTCCTTCTGCGAAATCTTCGCAGGATAATTTCATGCCTCTTTCTTCTGATATCATTACTTGCGACAATGCTTCTATGCCTCAACTCATAGACCAAGTTCCTCATAATTCCCCTACTACAAACGATCCCATACCTCCTCCTGTTACCAAGGTCCTTGCCATTTCTCCAATCACTCCTCTTCCTGAAACTTCCTCTTCTCACGAGGTTCCTTTGACGAAGGACGACTCATCTTCTTTGGTTGAACAAATTCCTCTAAGCTGCAGAAAATTTGGAGGGGATAGATGTGGCCTTTAAGGTTCTTTCGATCTCGTGAGTGATGCCAAACAGACTTTCCTTGATCCTATTAAATCTCATGTTTGCGAGATTTTTAAGTAAGCACCTTGGTCTGTGAGAACCTCACAAGCTTCTTTGATTCAAGAAATTAATAAGCTGAAGGATGATCTCCAAGTTATGACTGCGAAGTGTAATAATCTTCACCTTGAAAATCAAAAATTTCACAACATCTCGTTAGATCGTGATAACCTTCGCAAGAAGAATGAAGAATTAAAAGGTATGTTCTCGCCACTCTCCTTTTTTTCTCCTTTTTTCTCTCTTTTTTTTTTTTCTTTTTTTTTCTTTTTTTTTTTTTTTTTTTTTTTTACAACTCAAATTCCCTGTTCGTTCTCCAAGCATTAAACCAGAAACGAATAATGGAGATATATCAGATGGAGTCCATTGTTGAAGAAGTTCGAGTTGAGAGAGATGGTTGGATGGAGCAATATAATCTCTTAGATAATCTTCACACTTATGCAGCTGATCAAATAAATAACTTGTCGAAAGAAAACTTTAATTTATCGCAAAAGCAAGACTTGTTAAGTAATGATTTATCTCGCCTCTCTTATGCTTTGACTAAATCTGATTTGGAGTTGCAAACTTTATCAGATGAGAATCGAACTCTTTCACAAGAGAAACGTTCTCTGTTGAATAAGGTGGCGGGGCTACTACTTGTGGTATGATGTTTGCCAAAAATTATGTGAAGACCAAGAGCAAGCCAATCATTCTTTGAAAAACCAACTCGAAGTAATTACTGCCGAGAGAGATAAACTTATTCAAGGCAGAATAACTTTGAGTGTAAAAGCGAAGCAATTCCAAGAACAATGTGTCAATTTAGAAAAATCCAACTCTACTCTGGCGAACGAAAACTCCATACTTGTCTCCAATGAAAAGAATTTGCGTTCTCGATTGAAAGGTTTAGTGGGAGATTCATTTGATGATGTCATGAACCGCCTGGGGAATAATTTGCAGACTTTAATTCAACATCTTTCTTCTCAAAAGGAAGGTAGTCAATTTATTTGACTATCTTAGTTCATGTGCTTATTCCATGAATGCTTTACTACCCTGAAAATGTCGATAATGTTCGATAAGAATTTTCTCTGATCTTGTGTATTTGTTATGCAGATTCTGAGAGAAAGCTTCGCTCCACTATTTCCACCCTCAGGTCTGATTATTCCAAAATTCGCAAGGAAAATGGACTACTCACTTCGCATCTTGCTCGTTCTCGTGACCGTGCAGAGCGAAGACTTGATTATATGTCTCATTGTAAGGACATTGATAGTAAGAATCGTCAAAAGGCATTACTTCGCCGAGTTCCCTCTAAAGGCGGAAGTTCTTGTGAATAACATTTTCTTTGTCGAAGTCTCTTGATCCTATTCACGTCGCTCCTTTGGAAGTAAGTGATGATGAAGTTCACGATGCTCCGGATAGTGATTATGACTATGAAAGCGGCGAAGACGTCGCGCTAATCTTGAAGTTATCAACAAAGATCGTGAAAAGTTTTCGATGAGAATCCACCAATTGGCGAGAATAAAGATCTTTGAAAATATCTCGGAAGAACGTCCATTGATTGGCGAAGGTGAAGGTGAGAAGGTAGTTGGTGAAGACGATAAAATTGATGTAGAGAATTAACTGTTTGATAACTCTTGCTACAATCTGTCCTGTTTGTTTTGAAAGATTAAATCCCTTGTTGGATAATCCTCTTATTTTCTTCTTCTTAATTATGACTATAATCTCGCAAGCTTATTCGCTTACATTTTGATGAAATGATTTTTACTTAGTCATCATCATCTTTGCATTGTATTCTTCGCTGATGTCGAATTTGTATTGCGACGAGGTCGCAGGCATCTCCATGAGTGAAGAAACCTACTTTTCTCGTTTTATCATTTTGGTAGTCTTTATTTTATCTCTTCTTGTGGCGACAAGGTCGTGACCGCCTTACATTTTCATGCAATGGCTCATTGACCTTGCCTTATCAATTTTGTGTGGTCTTCGAGTTAGACCTCCCTAATTAGAGGTCTTCCCTCGCCACCTTTTATGGCGACAAAATCGCAGGGACGTCCTTACACTTGCATGTAAAGACCCATTGATCTTGTCTTATCATTTTTCAAGTATTTTTGCCTCTGCGCAGGATGTTTTTGTTGCGACAATATGACGAGGCCTAGATATCCTTGCGAACATAAAGTCCCATGACATTGCCGTCGTGCGACGAAATCGCAGGACGTCCGTACACTTTCGTGTAAAGACCCATTGATCTCGCCTTACCCTCGCGTTAGTATTATTGCCTCTGCAGGATCATTGCACAAATATGACAAGCCTAAGTCTCCTTGCGAAAACAAAGCCTCATGACATTTGCGTCTGTTTTGACACTCCCCTAATGGGGAGTCGCCCTTATCATCTCCCCGGTTGCCCCTTCAAGGAGGCGAAACATCGGCCATACAAGACTAGCTCCTCCCATCCGGTCTTGACAACAACTTGATTGTTTTCGCAGTCTCTTATCCCTTATACCTATAGGGTTTATGGTTACGAGACTGCACCCTAAGTGGAGTTTTCTTCGGGCGAGTGCAACGCATGCCAAGACTTGCCAAGAATGGCCAGGTAGGTTCATCCATCCCGGCACTCGGCTCAACCGTGTACCTCGGCGCCTTGTGCATACACCGACTCCTAAGAAGAGACCCTCGGTCGCCCAACCAGGGTATAACCTACATATATAGTTGGGAATCCAAGGTACCTCTTAGGATAGGCTTTCATGGGCCCCAAATTTTCATGGTTCGGGCTTCGGGAGCGGTGTAACCTTCCCCGAACCACGGCGAGAGATACCCCCTTATATGACGCACTTTAGGTCTTACATTTGCCTCTTACGAAATGTTATTCGCGAACTAGGTGTACGCCATAAAGGTTCGTCCCATTCATTTGCGCATTTATATTTGTTAAATCATTCAATCATTCATTTTTCATTATTTGTCGATATTTGTTTTGAAGTATTCGCAAAGTTCATTTCACTTGTTGCATTTCACTTTTCTTTCTTAGTCGTATTCTCATTTTTACTCTTTGCTGCGAGATTCTCGCACATCCTTACTTCAAGTTGTTACTTTTCATCTTGCTTTTATTGATTATTCATTTCTTATGCCTTTTGTTCCTCATATCCTTTGCTTCTTTACTACCATAATATTGGCTTCGTTTCTAGGCATTCACCTCGCGAGGTATGTTCAGCCCTTACTTCTATAGCATCCACCATTAGTTTTTCCTTTCTCTGTTCATCTCTCACATGTTGTTTCCAACCCTTTCTTTTGGCATTCCTTTCTTCACAATTTTCTATATCAACCTCATGACATTGTTGCGACTCCTTCCAATCTCCTGTATGATACCAATGCCATTTGGATGTGGGAATTTAATACATTGATGATATGTCGACGCGACTCCCAAGATTTCATGAAGCCATGGCCTCCCAATCAGCGCATTGTATGGAGATTCCACATCAACCACACGAGAATAAAATATCAGTGGATAATCCTTGTAGAGGTATTCTCATGTGAACCTCTCCTTTTGGTTTGTTTGCAGTGCCGTTAAAGCCATATATCTTGTATGTCGAGGGAATTAAATCCTCATCTTTTCCGCCCATCGTCTTGTAAGTATGGTAGAAGAGAATATTCACTGAACTTCCGGTGTCGATTAGAATTCGGTTGATCGCCCAACAAGCTTCACGCCTCATCATCTTCTCCATCAACCTGGTTTCGGGTTAATCTCTAGTTTCACAACCAACGGGCTATCGTGTGTTTCTCTTCCTTTTGGTACTTCATCTGCGAGAGAAAGAAATAGTCTTCAACTGCCACTTTTCTAACTGCGTTGTTCTCGCCCAGACTCATTATTTCTTTATCATTAGCATCTCTCGCAAAGACTCTACTGAGCACGTTGTCATGAAAATCTTCGATGGTGCGATAGGAGTGGACGATAGAGTTGCAATTCAAATTCTTAGCTTTGGTTCCTACTTCTATCACAAATGTTTCCTTTCCTTTCGCTGACACTGTTCTATGCATCTCTCCGGTGGTGGTGGTAATGTCCGACTGTTTCTTCTCCCTTTAGAAAGTGATTGACTTCCCCCGATCAATCATCCACGAGAATAATTCTTTTTATGTTTCTACAATCGTTTGTTTGATGCCCATGGAAGCGATGGTAAGAACAAAACTCATGACTTCTATCTCCGGCGGTGGTTCCATTCCAACATTCCAAGGTCTTTGGTACATTTTCCATCACAAGTATAGCTTCCCAGATCTTTTCAACGCTAGCATTCAGTGGAGGCATCTTAATTTGTTCCCATACTGTTCTATGATTTCTCTGCCCTCCACGGTTATTTTGCCTTCGTCCACCATAAGTTTCTTGCACATGATCTAGCCTCTGAATCTTATTATTGCTGATTACGGTTATAGTAATTCCTTTCTCGTTCAAACTCTTCTTGATCATGGCTTCCCATGGCTACTATCTTCTCTCATTTGTCCCTCATCGGCTCTCCTTGCCTGCTGTCCTTGCGAAGTGCTCGCCACTGTATTGATGGCGAGGTAACAAGCTTGCGTTCGCAGCATTCGAGTTTGTGTTCGCGACTGGATAAGAATTCATTTCATTCTGTCTTTCTTCTAAGGCGATATATTCTTCCCTGTAATTCTCAGATTCGCCGCCATCGTGATTGTATTTTTGACTCTAAAAATTTGAATGTATAACAAGTTGGTCGCAAAGAGAGCATTCACAAATGAGAGGATGAGATATCTCTCCTCAACCCGTCCTGCCATTTCGCTACACATGGTTCTCCATCTCATTGTCAATTGCCTTAAGCTCTCGCCAACCCTTTGTTTCAACTCCGAATACATCTTGATACACCGGTCGTGAAGAGTTGTTACTTATGTATGCTCCCGGGAATGTGGCTTGTAAATGGTGAAATGATGTAATTGTATTCCTTGGTAGACTTTCAAACCACTTTAGTGCTTCTCCTATTAAGCTTGTGCGAAATATTTGCACAATATAGCATCATGGTTCTCCCATTGTAACATACATCTCATATAAGCCTTAATATGTTGTATCGCACAAGGTTGTTCCATCAAAGATGTTGGTTAATGCAGGTAGATTGCACTTAGGAGGTATTCCTCCCATTTGTACTTCTAGCGTGAAGGGATTCTTGGCGGCTTCGCAATGGCTTCGTCCGGTTGTCTCCTTCCTCCTTCTCTTCTATTGTTCGTAATCCTCTCATTTCAGCTAGTTCTCTTAAGATTTGTTCATTTGCCTCGAAATTTGATTCTCTTGGTCTTTTTAGCTCTGCTTCTCTCCTTCTTTGCTCGTGCCTATTTTGACCTTCTGCTCATTATTTTCTCCTCTTCTTTCCTCGCGACGCTCTTCTTCGTTTCCTTCATTAATTCGCACGCCATTATATCGTTGTTGTTCTCTCTTCTTGGCTGCCTCTCAGCTCTCATCATTTGCACCCTTTCATATTCTTCATTAATATTTCTATTAGTACGATTCTGTTCCCTTCTTCTTTCGCGGTTATCATGGTTATTTTGTCGGATTGCCTCCTCCATCTCTTGATTTTCCATTTCTTCTCTTAGCCTTTCTCTCTCGCGAGCTAGTCGCGCTTGTTCAATGTAGTGTCTCTCAATGTCATCCTCGATCTCTCGGTTTCTTCTCAATTCTTCTCTCCCGCGTAGGATTATTCTTCCTTCAGCAGCTGGGTCATTCTGCCCTTGGAGTTGCATGTTTTCTTGATTTTCCCTATTTTGCTCATTTTGAAGATTTTCTGGCTGAGGAATATAACGATCTTCTATTTCTCCTCTTCTCTCGCCATACCCTGCGTCTGGATCTTGTGTCTCTTCCTCGGTATTCTCTGTTGGTAAAACTCTTCTTCTTTCTTCTCTGTTCGATTTAGAACTTGATCTCACGCTACTTCTAGATCTCCTACTTTGCAATCTCATATTTTCCATCCTCAATTCATGATTTTGTCTTGTCAAGTTTGCTCGCTCTTCTGCCTCTAGCCGTCTCTCCTCATGTATTGTTTGTCTCAATCTTTCTAACTTAGCCATTTCTTCGTTTCCTGGATTCATTTCTCCATTCATTCCTTGTTCTCCTTGTCCATTGTTCACCAGCTGCTGCTCCTCTTCTCTCTCGTCTTCAGAATCAGATCTCCAAGTATGCACACTTACTCTATCATAATCCACAGCCGCGTTTGCCACTAGGGAGATTGGTGGTTGGTTTTGACCTTCTTCATCATTTCTCATGTTCATTCTTGATGATTCTCCTGTTTCATTCCTCCTTTCTCGGCAAGTCTCCCACTTCTTCTTACAATCGTTGGTTGCTCCTGTACGTTTCTTCTTCTAGCCATCTTTCTTTTTCAATGAATTCTTGAGTATCTTTTCCAAATCTCTTCTCTGTTAATCCAAATTCTTTCCAATTTCTTCGTCAATCACTGCTCGTCCCTGTTTCTAGCGCATATGTAGTAGCAGGTTTTCCCACACTACACCCCTCACTATATTTTGGTTAATTAGTTCATTGAAAACTGCATAATTGAAAATGTTTATTGATTGATTTCATGAGTTATCTACACAGGGAAAAATGGAATTACACTTAGAAGTTAAAACACTCTTAAACTTTCTCTCTCCTAATGACTTGCCTAACAATTCTAAAAGATCTCTCCCCTACAATGAGACTCACTCGACCCTTTATATAGGGTAATACATAGTGGATGACTGACTAAGCTATCCTTTATTTTAGGGAATGCCTGCGAAGTGTCGCCGAGTGTACAACTATTCAATCTCGCGACACTTCTTAACCCTCGCCGGATCTCACGTCTTCTTTATGTCTCGCTTTGTCGTTATTCTTTGCGTCGTTTATTTTAGCTCTCTGCGATCGCCTCGCTGACATCGTTGTTTATTAACCCCGCGAGTCCATGCGTTGCGATATTATGGTCCTACACACCCATAGTCCAGGGCACCTAACCTGGAACCTACCCTTTGAGATCATGTGCGATGCAGATTATGCTATTGGTGTTGTGCTAGGTCAGCGAGAAAACAAATTACTTCATGTGATTTCTTATGCTAGCAAAACTCCGAATGATGCCCAGTTGAACTATACCACTACGAGAGAAAGAAGGCGATTAGCCATTGTGTTTGCCTTAGACAAATTTACTATCTCTTAGGTTCTAAGATCGTAATCTATACCGATCATCCGCTTTGAAATACCTTTTGTCTAAGAAGGATACCAAACCTAGATTGATTAGATGGATCCTTTTATTACAAGAATTTTGTCAGGACATTAGAGACAAAAAAGGTGCGAGAAAATGTAATGTGCAGACCACTTGTCTAGGCTAGTTGTTAGTTCCCTGATGATTCCTTCATATAAGGGATAGCTTTCTGATGAACAATTGTTCTCTGTTTCCCAATCACCTTGGTATGCAAATATAGTGAATTATCTTGTGGATCGGTCGAATGCCCCAACATTGGGGTAAACAAGATCGTTTCTAGGTTTTTAGCCGAGGTTAAGCACTTCTTTTGGGATGATCCTTATTTATTTAAGTATTGTCGGACCAGATTATTAGGAGATGTATACACAGAGTGACAGTCCGGTATTATTTCCTTTTGTCATGATCATGCTTGTGGGGGTCACTTTAGTGCTAAGAAGACTGTTGCTAAGATATTGCGGTGTGGATTTCTACGGCCGTCGTTGTTTAAAGACTCCCCGATTCTTGTGTTACTTGTGAACGTTGCCAGAAATTAGGAACCATTTCCCGTAGGAACATGATGCCCTTGAACCCTATTTTAATAGTTGAGGTCTTTGATGTGTGGGGTATTGACTTTATGGGTCCGTTTCCTAATTCCTTTGGTAACCTATACATTCTTGTCGCCGTAGACTATGTCTCTAAGTGGATTGAGGCGGTTGCGTGTAAAACCAATGACCATAGGGTTGTGATTGAGTTCTTGAAAAATAATATACTTACACGTTTTGGTACACCGCGTGCTATAATTAGTGATGGAGGTCGCACTTTTGTAATGGACCTTTTAAGCTTTTGATGAAGAAATATGGTATTACACATAAGGTAGCTACCCCATATCATCCATGAGACTAGTGGTCGGGTAGAGGTTTCCAATAGGGAGATAAACGTATATTAGAGAAAACGAGTTAATCTAATCGGAAAGACTGGTCGTCTGAAGCTTCTTGATGCCTTATAAAGCTTACCGCATCTGCGTTTAAAACCCTATTGGAATGTCGCCTTATCGGATTGTTTATGGCAAGGCATGTCATTTTGTTGAGTTAGAACATAGAGCTTATTGGGCTGTTAGCAGCTAAATTTTCACTTGACAAGCGAGAGCCCATAGGAAACTCGACTCAATGAGTTGGACGAGATTAGATATAGATGCTTTACGATAGTGCGAAGGAGTATAAGAACAAAATGAAACTTGTGCATGATAGAAATATTTTACGGAAGTCATTTTCTCCAGTCAAAAAGTTCTTGTATGATACCCGCTTGCATCTTTTCCCGAGGAGATTTACGTTCTCGGTGGACGGGTCCTTTTATTGTTCGCATTTGTATTTCCTCATGGAGCTGTTGAGATCGAGACAGGATGGTAGTAGTTCTTCGAAGGTTAACGGTCGGAGATTGAAACCCTTTTTAGAGCCCTTTCCTACGGGTGATGTTGAGGAGGTCCCTGCGGAGGACCTGTTTACCCTTGATTGACCATCGAGGCGATTGTATGTTGTATATTAGTTTTTGATTTCTCTTGTTCACCCATGTACTATCTTTCAGACTTCTCTCTTTCTTGATTCCTCATGTTACTTTACTTTTGGTATTGCTCTTTCATTAGAAACATTGAGGACAATGTTAGATTTAAGTTTGGGTGTGGGAAGAAACTTCTTGTTAGTTTTTAGTTGCTTGATAAATAAACTCCGCAGCCTAGAAATTTATGTTTATTAAGGTCGGCACTAACCAATCTAAGTGTATGGAAGCATTTTGGTTGTAGGAGTTGAGGAACCAATCTGATTAGATGGAAACATCTAAAGAGTCTATTCATAAAAGCACAGAGCTCAGGTGTTAGAAATAACATGATAGTTTACCATATCTCGTTGAGTCCTTTTCACTTCTGTTTTTATTTTGTTCTTTGTGAACTATGTTTCTCTAAGTGATTAGGTGGGGCCACGAATCAAGTTGTTACCAATGCTAGGGTGAATTAGAGTGATTGAGATACGAGAAAAAAAAAAAAAAAAAAATGTCAGGACCATCGCACCAACCTAATAAATTCAATAAAGTCGACCACTGGAACCCTTGTATATGCCGGTTGTGTTTGACCTAGAGTTAGGATTATCGACCTTTGGTTCCCTTGTATATGCCGGTGTGTTGATATTAGTCGAACTAGTATCTCGGTCCATTAGGATAGGTTCATTTTGGCGGTGGCCTTGGTGAGATATGGGAAACACCGTTCACTTAGTAAACATCAAAACCATCTATGTTTTTCTATATCCATCTTCTTGATCTATCCATGTGATTAGTTTTGACTCGGGTATTGATGTCCATAGTGGACTATACGAGTAGAGCTCGTGACTTATATATGAATTTTAGTATGCTTCGAGTGCAAACTCGTGTACAAGAATTGGAATTTCGCATCGTGGTACTTCCTCTGTAGTCAATAAGTATGCCAACCAAGGAGATTCTTTAGTGCCTTCCCAAGGTTACGTAGTAGATAGCTAGGGTGCTGGAGTAAAGGTTTTGTGGGTACACCTCTGGTAAACCCTCCCAGGAGACAACACTCCGCCACTAGGGCCACCTAGGGGTTCAAATGATTTTTATTTTTGCTCGAGACTAGCAAACAATAAGTTTGGGGGTATTTGATAGGCACATTTTTGTGTCAGAATTGTCCTCGATCTTTGGCATTGTTGGAACTCGATTTTTGTACTAATATTGTGTTTTTATGCATTTTTAGGTATTTTTGAAATAAATATTTTTGGAAAAATCGGCTCGAAAAGTTGCAGAACACCCCGGAGGACATTTGATATTCGGACTCTCGTCTTTGGATAAGGGGTAACCCATTTGCTAAGGGGCACCCCAAGGAGGCACCTGCTATTCACACCCAGAACGGGATAGGGGACTTCATCTTCTCCATTTCAAAATTCGAGTTTTTGCAGCGGGAACTCATGCAAACTCAGGCAGTTTTAGGGTTTGGATTTTTGGAGGCGATTAAAGGAGACTAAAGGGCTGGAATTGTTTTGGGTACTCTAATATGGGCTAGACAGGGGATGATATAGAGTTGGTTTCGATCCAGTTGGGCTGGAATTGCCGCGAGAAGCAAGCAGAAGCAAACTTACACGTGCGCGGTCCGCTTAAGGTTTTGAAGTTTTTGAACGTGTTATGTGCTTGATTATTGGCTCGAGCAACCACCAGAGCGTGTAAGAGATAAACAAGGATATATTTCAGTTGTGACGCGTGCGGGAAACAAAAATGGAAAGAAAATATATTTTCTTCCAAAAGTGATGGGAGGATTATACGCAATTATAATGTGATATTTTGCAGCTATCGAGTATAAAAAGGTTGGTTTGGGACTCGGGGAAGGATTACGAGAGAGATTGGGGAGGTGTTAGGAACGCTAGAAGAGCCGAAAATCAAAGTACCGAGAGAAGACCATTTTGCCGTGAGATCTCTCAAGATCGTGAAGAACAGACCATCTACGATCGTTTTTAAAAACGGAGCGTGGTCGAGTGTTATGCTGTGCCACTTATCTCTATCGTAGTCTGTAACGGTGTTTGCAACAACTATAACTGTTGCAAACCCGGTTTTCATCATTCTCCTTTGTTCATCATTTGTAACCATTTTTTGAGCAATAATAATCAATTTTGAGCGTGTTTCCAATATGATGAGCGGCTAATTCTCCCACAACCAAGGCAATGAGGAAGCTATTTACGCATGAATAAGTGGTAACTATTCTATTTGCTCTAATTTATAATTTATAATTCACTCAATCTTGTTTTTGCAAGAGTTTTAAATTGTTCGCAAAATTCTTTTCATTAGTTTTGATTCAATTAGATAGGTTATGCTTTGTATTAAGATAATCTATGCTTAGGGATACAATTAATTTTTGAGAATTTGTCTGATTATTTGTGAATTAAGAAACAAGGGATCTAAAAGATAATTAGAGTTTTGGGTTATTTACCGTTATTCATTCATGTGTTATAGTGGAATCGGTGTCTTGGTTATTCTCTTATATCTTGAATCAAATTTTTGTTAAGTTTTCTTTATTATTAATTTTTATAAGTCTAAAATCTTTTGCTTTCACAAGTCTCAACGAACTTATTACTACAACATTATTGAGCCACATCAGAGCGACACTTAAAATAAGATATGAAAGTCCTTATAGCTTTTGTTGGGGTTTAAATGGACTATATCCGAGTCAGATGACTCAAAATGCTATTATATTAAGAGCTTCACTAATGGTCATTGTCTGTGTTTCCTAGGTGGCAACACAAATGAGACACCCGCAATCTATATTTCCTTAAAATTAGGGAGAGAGAAAAATCCATCTCCAATAGTATTGCATTAACCTCCTATTTAATTAGTGTAAATTTTATTTTCCATAATTAAGATCTTATTAGAGCTAAAAATGGTTAGTTAATATATTAAAGTTAATTCAATTAAGTAAAAGCTGACTAGGATGGTAGACAATATAAAGGAAATGTCTAAAATTGGAATTCACCTTGACAATGTTTACCTAAAGATGACTAGGTTAGTATACAATATCCACGGAAATGTCTAAAACTAGACATTCACCTTGACAATGTCTACCTAAACTTATCTATAATTTGGTTGGTTTAAGACATTAGGGTGGGAGAATGATTTTAGAGAAAATGGACGTGTATCCCAGGTGGATTTTGACATATATCTAATGATAGTGTCGCACATAAATTTAGGATACGAAAAGTATTAATTGGGAAGACACTACCCGTCTTGGTATTGTTACATGCTTTTCAAATATATATGACCTGCTTTTCGCGATACAAATGCGACATAAATTTAGGATACAAACGGTATTAATAAGAAAGATACTACCCGTCTTGGGCAACTTCTAAAGATGCCCAATACCACGGCTTGGAAAATTGCCCAAGCCGGTTAGTATCTTTCTTATTAATACCGTTTGTATCCTAAATTTATGTCGCATTTGTATCGCGAAAAGCATGTCATATATATTTGAAAATCATGTAACATTTTCATGTAAACCGGAAGAGGATAAATAAAAGGAATTCAATCATAATAAATAGAAACGATACGATGAGAAGGATGGTCTTAAAGGGTATGATTTGGAAGATGATCTGAGTCAGACAAGACTAAGTGATTCAGGCATTGTAGATATTGCGTCGCATTTTTCTTCAACTTGTCGCTATTGCGTCGCGTTTTTACTCGGCTTGTAGCTAATATGTCGCAATGGTCCTAAGAATTGGTGGTACATTTTTTAAGAGCCGAGATGATTTACTCGGCTCGTAGCTCTAATGTCGCACAAGGTTCTAAGAATGCGTGGTATATCATCTCGGCTCTTAAAAATATACCATGCATTCTTAGAACCTTGTGCGATATTAGAGTTACAAGCCGAGTAAATCATCTCGGCTCTTAAAAATATACCATCAATTCTTAGAACCATTTCTGGAGTTGAACGACATTATGTAGAGTAGTTTCATAAATTTCAAATAAACCTGTACAGATTGGGGATTATTCAAAGATTGTGATAGTTTATACAACCAGTTTTAAGTACTGTCAGTTTTAAGGAACCGGTTGTATAAACTATCATAAGCTTTGATTAATCCCCTAGCCGGGCAGTGTCTTTATCATTAATACCGTGCATATCCAAAATTATCGTCGCAACATAGTCGCGTTAAACTATGGCCATATAAATTTGAAAAGAGGTCAATCTAGAAAAGAAAATCTCTCTCCTATCTCTCCCAGATGAACCCTCTTTTTTTGGACAAAAATCATAGTCTTGTTTGGTGTTATCGTCAAAGACAATAAATCGTTGGCTGGTTATTTAAAATTAGGTCTATCTCTTTCAATTTTCATTTCATCCCGCTGGAATTTCCAAATTATTGAAATCCCTAAATCAAAACCCTAGAAAACATCACCATGGAGAAAACCATACAAAAACTTATCCTTCCCGGATCTCTCGATCTACACAAGTAACAACGGTCTTTTCTGAAGCGTTTTAATCGTAAGACATGTCACTAGGTGAATTTCTTAATTGTTTTATCGATTTTCCGATAACAAATGGGATAAATTCGTGGTTTAATTTACGATGATTTGGTTGATAAGTATTGTCAATTGTTTAATTAACGGGGTTGTTGTGGCTTGAGAGGTAGAAAAGTTATGAGCAGAGATGGCCATTCCGAAGAGCATGAGTCATTATTGGTGATACGGGTCAGTAAGATAGGAGTCCGTGAATACTTTATAATCACTTTATATTTTTGTTAGTTTCATCTCAGTAGTATAGTCCATAATTTGCATTGTAGTATTACCAGCATCATTGCCACAACTAGTTCGAGTAATTTGCATCTATAGTTCATAGTATCTGGTATGATACTGTAAGTCATTTGTAGCATTACTATGTTAGCATATCTAGATTTAGGTTAGTGAGTCTGTAGCTGTCTTCTATTCAATACAATATTAATGGGTGAAATATTTTGTGCCAAGTTCCTTTATTACTCTTTTCGTGTGAAAAGTTATTTTTGCACTCCTTTTCACCCTTCTCCGGAATGTCGTTTTACCGGTTATATGCTCTTATTGCCTTCTCTGTGTTTCTGAATATGCCGAGTTATGCTCTTGCATATTTGCAGGTCCATCTGGGATTTTCAGATTGTCACTAGAACTTTTTCGAAAAAGCTAAGAGTGGACACCAATTTGGTGTAACAATTTTCTACACGGTTAGATTAGGATGTTGGGTCCCACTTCGTGATTTAAAACCTATCTCTACTAATCTGTGGCACATACGAGTGCCACCTCATGGTCCTCCTTGGGCACCAAGGATTGGTCCGCCCCTACAAGACGCCTCCTAACTTTTTCATCTATTTTAGTTCGAAATTGTTTTAATTTCGAATGAAGTCAGGTAATAACAAACCCGCATGTCGCAACATTCTTTCTTCACCCTTTATTACGTGAAAAGTTATTCTTGCACCCTTTAATCTATGATATTTTCCCGTGCAAAGTTCGTTTAACACTCTTTTTATGTGAAAAGTTATTTTTGCGCCCCCATTTCCCCCTTTTCTGGAATGTCAGCTTCTTAAGTTATATGCTTGTATTGTCATTTCCATGTTTCTGAAAGCTTGTTCAGTTATATGCTCATATTGCCATTTCCATGTTTCTGAATGTTCTGAGTTATGTTCTTGTGTATTTGCAGGTCATTCTGGGATTGTCAGGCTACCACTAGACCTTTTGCAATGGATACAGGCATACTGGTGAACAAATTTGGAAAACCTTTCTCTTGGATTACATCCTTATCAGTTGCTGCATAATATTGCTTTCATTATAGATACCTTTACTAGAATTAGAGCAACAAATATTTCGAGAACTGTGAGAATGATATTACCCTGAAATTCCAACACAATAACTGGAAAGCGTCTAATGTAGAATAAATTCGTAAAACTCCATCTGATAGTTGACAATTTGATTTTGTATATAAATATTCTAGAAACAACAATAGCAAACATGCTTAATGGTGCAAAAGTGATGAAAGAGATTAGCATTGATTGATATTATAGTTAAGAATAATAAAGATTGGATAATGTTGATGCAAATTGGTATACATAGATTTGTTTAAAAATTTTATTTCACAAACCATGGGTCGATCATTTCAAGTACAAATTTTGTGTTTCTGTTTTTTAGCATCTCATCTCCAACCGAGGCAAATTTGACCAAATTTGATGTCAACATAAAGCGTGCCCAAAAATACACCAATGGGCATGGTTAGACAAATAAAGATCAAAATGAACAAAATTAATAAAAACATGGTTAGAGAAAAAAATTATAAATTATAATTTTGGAGATCAACTTGTCGCTAGGCTTCCATCTAGTTACTTGTAGACCCTATTTATCAATAAAAAAATTCAGTTATTTTTATTTATTGAAGAAAAATGAGAAATTAGTGAGGCGGGAAGGAAAAAATTAATCTTTTAAACAAATTATTTTTAAAAGTTCTATTTTGTTATGGGCTAAAATTATTTGGGCTGGAAATCACACTAGCTACTTCTAGTTTCAGGTGGGCTTGACACATATTTAATCAATTTTTACAACAATTTTGTTTGACCAAAGAGGACTCGGCTATAGCCCGGGTTAGCCTCTTACTAGGCGCGTCCCGACTTTCCGATTGCCAATTAGACATTAGGTACAATAAAAGGATAGGACTAAAGAATCTTGGATCGGGGCGGTGGTTCCAAAGTGTTCAATATGTAGTGATCTACGCTACAAATTGGCCTCAGAAACAACTCAAGATCTCTAAGGATAGATATAGACTATATGAGAAGAGAATTTTGAGAGAGAAAAGCAAATTTTGATTATTCTTTTTTTTTCATGAACTACAACAACCGGGGGTAATGGGAATATAAACTCTAACCTAAGCGGTGAAGACGCGTGCGACTCACGACCGGCTGCTAAACCTCATTATCAACTAATAAAAAGATATTTAACTAATAACTATTAGGTGCCTCTAGTAACAAGGTCAGCCTTTTAACAACTCGGGAACTGTGGACAACAGTGTTCATGACAAATCCCACTCCTTCAAATCATCCTTGTCCTCAAGATGGGAGTTGAAAAAAAGAAACATGGTTGTCGTCCGTTGAACTCCTTCACGAGTACTATTGGAGGGTGAACGAGACCTTGATAAACTTTACACCCCGTTCGGAACCAATCACTAGAATTGGGTATCAAGCTTGGTTGTAGTCCTTCAAGAATAGCCAATGTACCACCTTTTCAAAGATCGAGAGGACTTTCACTACGACCACGGTTGAAGGCGAAAACAAGCATCTTCATGTTAACATCTTTGTAAATAACCTGCGTGTTGATTTCTAATTGTAGGCAATTTCCCACTCCTTCCTCAGAAAGCTTCACCTGCCAATCTTTTCTTGGGGAGACAATTTCTTCATTTCTGCCATGTAGCTCCAACTTTTCACCATTCTCAATCGTCACTTGACTGTAGCCCCTCCTCAAACCCATTTGTATAATGGCAGTGACAAAAACTAATTTATCAAGAAAGCGATAAGTGACACTTCTACTGTCAACTATGTAAACTGAAGCTGGGAGACTGAATAATAAGAGAGGGCAACGCTGGCTATTGGCAATAAGATATTATCCAATAGTATTACAGCTCCCAACACCAACCACTTCAATACACATTTTACTGAACAACTTATACAATTTGTCTTCTCTATTCAAACCATCCAAGACAACCCAAGTAATTATTGCATGCCCTCTCTTGATTTCCACTCTCCTTTCCTGAAGTTTAACTCTCCTACAATGGCTCTTGTCATGAAATAACAACCAAAACCCTCGACTGTGACAAGAAGGGTGGTTTAGAATAATAACCAAGGTGTGAATACCAATCAGAGTATAGTTCCGAATTGTCTTAGTCATCTTCTTGGTTACCTGCAATGGTCCTTCATAGGAAACTCCTCCATCCATAATAAACCAATCATTTATCTGCACTCCTGCAAAGTAACCTTCCACACACAGAGGTCTCACAACTAGCTTGCTATGCATCGTGGAATACAAATCTGCCATTAAAACCGTCTCACGCCTTGAAAAACTTCTGCAGGCTTCAGATGTGAGCCAATATAGTAGTACAAGAAAAACACGAGTCTTGAGAGATAAATTTAGCTCTAGCACCTGTGAACAGACAATGGAAGCACTGAAAGAACTTTAAACTCCCTGGAAATTATATGAAGCACATGATTCCCCAATTCCAAAGACAACACTCTCAACCATGTTAACAAATAACGTATGCGCCATCACATGAACCCACAATTTAATAGTAAACAAATCCTTCACAAAAAATCTAATGTGCCCATTCCATCATTCCTGGGTTTAAGCACTTTCCCTCTATCAAACAACACACGACAACTGCTCAAATAGGCAGGTGCTCCAAGTAACTCGACAACAAGCCATATAGTACGTAATCTCGTGATAATGGCTGCAAGTGGATTATTGGTTTCAGCATTACAAAGCACATTTCTTCGAGAAGTCCATTTTTTTACAAAGCCAAAAACTGAGAAATGAACTCACATTTGAACACTTCACGCACTCCATACGCCTTGGGTTGAACCAATCTAGATTTCCACCTCAAGTATCCTACCTGCAGCAGCATTTTAAGAATCTGAAATACCAAGACTAAGATCTGAGTTCCCATCATAATATTAGATGGCATCGTTATATAGCGTCTGCCATTTCCCATACTCCACAACCCAAAAGAGAACGAGGTAAGTTGAAACCCAATTAGGAGAACCAAAAGTTTGTGATCTGTTGGAGTAAGAAAACTGATGTCTCCAACCACCCCTTGATCAAACAACTCTTGTACTTTGCCAAACTCACTGCCCTATCATTCACATAATCAAAATCTTCGGAGAACAATCACTTGTCGCACCATTTCATGAAACAACTTGGATACATCATCATTTGTACCTCTCTATCAAACAAGCACACATTTGAAATGGAAAGTAAAAGTATAAAATGATATTTGTTTAGAAATTAGCTCCAGAACAAGACTGCATTCGAATTATGCATTAAATTCAACACATTGGACAATCAAGCCAAAATTAAGTGTACAGAATCCGAAACGAGCACCGCTTGTATGGTGATAAGAATACCTCTGATAGATTCGAACAACTTCCCTCGATCAAAGAGCATTCTATCAACAACCAGGCTATCATAGGATCAGCTTTCATAACTTGCACACATAAGAACTGATCTCAATTCCATTATTCCGGTGTACTTATGGAGAATATGAATTAAGACCCAAAATGAAGCATTAAATCCTTTCGATTGAGAACTCCCACATGTATGGTTTCACTCATACTTCCTCTACCAAGCAATATAACACCATACCTAGTGATACTATCACTTTGTGACACTTTCAAAACAATTCCCAAGCAACACAATTGTCACAATTTTTAACAACTACAAGCACAATTGAATTCATAAACCTTGAAACCACTTTGTACCCCTTTCACAGAACAAGCTCATAATTGATTGTAGAGTTACCCACAACACAATAACAATACCTTTTAATAACTTCAAACTCTCTTCCCGATCAAATATGACTCGAACAACATCAAAATTAAGTAATACAATACATTCGAGACTTAATTGAGATATATGCTTCTAAAAACACCTTGAATGATTTGAATAAGTAAGAATCAAATTGATTAAAGTTGTCGACAGTGACAAACTTCCAATCTTCAAATTTTTGAAGTTCATTTACCTCAGGGGTTCCAGCTCTTTTAATTCGAAAATCCACCACCAAATTAGTATCAGGACTGAAAGTTTTACCTTCTTGATAGTGTAGAAAGGTTGAATTTCCATTGCATTCCTGAACTTCAACCTCAAAACTAGCTTTATCCCAGTTCGAGAATTGAGTTTTGGTAGATCTACAATTTCCTTCACCTGCTAGATTTGAATCTACCGAAATTGAAGAATGGAGGTTGAAATTAATCACCGATTTTGACTCAATAAGAATTACTTCCAAATCGATATTGACTTTGGGTGTGAATCCAGATGAGAGTTCCGGCAAGCTTTCATCTATTTTAACTTTGCTCAAACGATCTTGTACATCCCTCAATTCAGCAGATAAATTCTTGATGTTGGTGATAAGCTGTGGTGAAGGATTGTTGTAATTATCCTTCAATTCCCTAACTAAGTCTTGCTGAATGCTCATCAGAGAATCAACCTTCATAGCTAAGTCATCAAATTCTTTTAGATTCTCCATTGTAACCAGGTCACTCAGGAAAGAATGTTCTTATACCATTTGTAGTGATCTACACTACAAATTGGCCTCGGAAACAACTCAAGATCTCTAAGGATAGAGATAGGGCTGGATGGAAGAGAATTTTGAGAGAAAAGCAAATTTTGATTATTCTTTTTTTTTTCATGAACTACAACAACTAGGGAAATGGGAATATAAACTCTAACCTAAGCCCAGACGTGTGACTCACATGACCGCCGCTAAACCTCATTATCAACTAATAAAAAGATATTTAACTAATAACTATTAGGTGCCTTTAGTAACAAGGTCAGCCCTTAACAACTCAGGAACTGTGACAACAGGTTCATGACACAATATGTTAACTTGATATCAAACCTAAAGACCATTCTGAACCATATATGCTCCAAAAAAAGGAGAAATACAAAACCCTTACAAGAATATACACGAAACCATATGTTGATTATTGATTCTTGGTTTTTGATTTATCTCATTGCGTTTTGATTTTGCTGGTAAGAGTTTGGAGCTGTGAACCAAATAGCAAGCATGGGTTTTTCTGATAAGACTCGGCTTATGCATCCATTAACTAAGTACGAGAACCTTGACTTCTTAAGTTTCATTAAGTCACTGCTTACGCGACTGTTATAACTGAACAAGTTGAAGCTTACTGGTGTAACATTAAGATGTTACTTTTGTTTTTTCTTCTACTATTGTTGTTTACTTTGAACTCGTGTTTCAAGCAACTAGAATTTGTCATTTGGAGCTCTCTTATATGCAAAAACATAAAGACAATTTCTTTAAAGGCGATATGCAACGTCTAAATTGCTTCTTTTCAAAATTATGGGATATAGTTATAACCATTTTTGGTATAAATTCTACAGCTATGCGTTACAAGAGCGAACCTGTTGATATGAGGCTAACCCCAAATCAACATTGCATTAGGTATCAATTAGTGTGGATGAGAAAACCAAACATTAGCAGATCAATGTTACACAATAACAAATGAAACCCGTCATCATCCAACCCCCATCGTTCCAACATGCTGCACTACTACCAATAACATTGCCACCGCTAGATTCAACGGCTACCAAGAAGAAACCCATAGCCAGCGGAAGTTATTGAATCCTATAGACACTATCAGAAACAGGAAAAAAAAAAGGACTTCATGCCAAGAAAAATAAACCTGCACGGAGATCCAACCATGACAAAATAAATAAATTGCGAAAGACACCAAGAAAAAAGTCACAGAAGAAAGTTTGCTTCTAACTATATTTTTACATCCGTTGCCCACATAAACACCCAACTACTATATCCACCCTCCTAACTATATTTTGGGGCTTGAATGAATTTTGTGACTTTACACTCCCAAACCTTTAAAAAAACTTTTTTGCAAACTTACAAAAGTTGCTTCCAACATTTCTACACGATTCATGGAATATAATCCCGCACCAAAAAATAGGTAAGTGGTATTACCTACAATATCATTGTTGCTATTCACTTCTACATGTACTTACCTCGATACTTGTATTGTTGTGTATAATCGAACAACAAACCTCCTACGATAAGCCTTAATAATATCTTTGTCTTGCAATCGGTCTAGAGAAACTCCCTTTATCAAACACAGATGAAGCACAATGCATACACTCGCAATCACCGGAACTAAACCAATAAAAATAGAAGTGTCAATTTCAGATTACCAATTGCACCATCTAGGATGTTGGTCTGCCCATATAACGAGATCTCAAAGAACTAACCTCGAGCTTTGTTTAGGGACCACTTGATCAAAGTCTGCGTAGTCGCAATTTCATTCTCCATTCTCTAGGATTGTCCTCAGAGTGTCGCAGATAGCGATGACCTCGGATGGGTTCCCCGCTGTCCGGTGGATCTTTTAAGCTTTTGATGATTGTATAGGGAATCGTAGATACAAATCTTCTGTGTCCTCAAGAGGATTTCAATTGCTACCCAATGATTGACGTTCACCAGCACCGGAGCGTAAACCACATCAACCTCGGACCATGGTTTACCATCAATGCCGTATTTCCCCGCCATGTGCAATTTTGTATAATATAATTGTTGCTTTTCTTTGGTCTTGGATCTCAGTGTTTGATCTCTAGCGTGCCGCTATTTTTCAAGACAATGTTTAATAGAACGTGAGAAACCGCACATTACAAGCCATCGTTAACATGTACAAAATATAAGTATGTTTATAGTGCAAATGTGATAAGTTTCATAGTTTTCATATAATACTCACAGCGAAGTAACTACCAATTTTGGTCCACCGAGTTTTCTTGGTGAATTCAGGGTGTTTGCTCATCGAGTGCAATATACAATTAACAATCTGCAAGAGGTCTCAAAATAGATAAGTTGACGAGTAAATTCATAAAATATCATGAACATAAACTATAATAAAACAATCTACTTACGGTGTCTCATAACCGATGGACTGTGGTTGTGATGTTCCTCCTAATAACTTGACATATTCATACCATTTCAATCTTTATTCTCGGTCTTCTACAATCTCTCCTCGTGAGATTTCTTAGGACGTGGTCGTTTTCCTTCTTGGTTTCCTTTGGATCCACATTTTCCCTGCGCATTTTAACGATCATGAGATAATGACTTTCGAGTAAAATATTGTAAATAAGCGATAGACACTTGCCTTGTCCATATGTAAATGTTCGAGATTCCTTTACTGATTATTTGAGATACCTTGATCCTCAATATTTTCCCCCAGCATAGTCATTTTAGATTTTTTTGGTAAGTGAGGCTTGCATACAGAGATGAGATATGAGGTCCCGCATTTACGATTCTACGCCTCTTTAAGTTGGGTACGTCAGGGGATTTAGATGTTTCTACATCCGCACCCACTGGAGAATTAGATGTTTCATCTCCTATATTGGTTTCTTCTTCTTTTTGTTCCATCCCTTTACCGTCATCATCTGGAGTACTTACTTTCTTTACCGTTTCTTGATTTTAAAAGCGCTTGATGTAATGACTGAGTCCATCTGTGTGGAAGCCGCTGCTACGTTACCCAGATCTTGATAGGGTGTAGAATACATCCTATTTACTATCTATTGTTTATGCTTTCTTTGCTATTTTTCTTGTAAATTATGTATTTTATGCTTGTTTTGAGTTTTATAGCTACTTTGAGTCGCACGGAGGAAAAGAGGAAGAAAGCACCCAATTTGAGCCAAAAGGGGCAAAAGGTCATTTACGGGCGAAGACTATTTGGAGCCCAGGAGGTGGTTAAGGGGCTCTCATTCGGTGGTACCCTTATCACTTTCAGTGGGTGTTACTAACACTTAGGGTAGCCCTTATCCGGAGGATGGTTATCGCTGGATAGCATCCAATTGGGTCGGTCCTATCCATGGCTTAGATCCGGATCCAAACCCGAAACCGGATCCAAACCCACTTCACCCAAATTATTACCCAACCCTATATTCATGAGATATTATATCTCAATCATTCAGTTCTGAAATTGAGAAACAAACAGCGGCTGTGTCTGAAAACCGAGAGAGTGAGATCGATCGAGAGATGAGAAAATCAGAGATTCGAAGGAGAGATCGAGAGTTATTTTGTGGTGATGAACTGTAGAAGATGAATCGGGAACTTAGGGTTCATTATTGATACAAATCGAGAGATTTAGAGAAGAACGACACTGTGATGAAGATGGGTTTAAAATCGAGTTGAAATCAGAGGAGGGGATGACGTTCATAGCTCATGGAGAGAAGAAATCAGTCAGGCCTATTGCTGCAATCGGTTAACAGGAAGGGTATGGGCCTGGTCTCTGCAAAAACCGATAGAACAAGGTGATGCTTGATGTTGATCGAGAAATTTGGGTTGCTCTCTCGATTTGGGTTTGAGATTCAATTGAGTTTCATGGGTTGGTGGTACTGTTGAAGAATTGAGAATAGGGTTTTTGTGTTCGAATTAAGAAACCCCAGAGTTAGGCATCGAGATCCAGATAAAGAGATGAAGGTTAGGATTTAATCGACGAAACGTTCTTCTTTGCTTTTCAATCGATTCTCTGATGAGTTCCATGGGATTGAGGTCGATCTCGATAAGAAGTGGAGACAGAGATGAGTATGTTGGTTGAACAGATTGAGCCGAGATGTTGGTAGCAATGGATTCTCGGAATTACGACAGAATTGGGTTAGTTAAGATGGAACAAATGGATAATGGGTTGTGGAGTGATCAAACCTTGAGCTCTTAATGTATGAAGAAAGAAGATGTGTGGCGCCCGAGGTTCAAGATGAAAGCAAGATGGGAATGATTGAAATGTGCTTGAGATGGAGATAGGAAGAATCACTTGATGTCTTTCTTGTTATGGGTTGTGTATGAACTTGATGAATTTGTGTTGATTGAATAAAGCTAGATGTATGTTAGGTTCTTATCGGGTGAAGAAATGAATGGCTCCGAAACAACGGCGGAAAGTCTCAAATAGCCGAAACTCGGCCAAATCATCCCTCCCATGAGTCAGCTGAAAGTGTCGGCAATGAGCCGATCCAATGCCTTGATGACTCGGACGATCAAGACGACTTCGGCCAATCGGACCGGCCGACTCATTGTCTAACTCGCTCTCCCCCTTGATCCGTTGACTAACTGTTGACTGACGGTTTGACCTTTGACCGTTAGTCCTAACTGTGGACCGGACGGAATATTCCCTCGAGGCCGACGTAATTTTCAGATGGCCTGCAATGACTTATTATGGCGGATTAGGCCATAATACGATTTCCTGGGCGAGCCAAAAATTCCAGACTTTTCTATGGACTTCTCTCATGGGTGTGAAGACTTGGACTAGGAATTGGATGGAGAATTGGGTTCAAATTTGGAAAGAGAAGATGGAAGAAGAGAAAGACTTGAATTTGGAAATTGAATTGCTAAAGGAAAAGGATTCTAATCCTTGGAAGATTTGGGAGAATATTGAAGCCTATAAATAGAGAAGTTTTCTACATCTTCCACACACCTCTCTACACACATAACACTTTTCTTTCTTATTCTTTGTGTGAACTCTTAAGCATGAGTAGCTAATTTTATTATTGATTGAGGATGAATTCTAGTTCTTAATATATGTTTTGAGTTTTGTTTCAATTCTATCTTGAAGTTTTCACATGATTATCATTTGTTTTTACTAATAGGAATGATCTTAAAGACATTCATGGTTGATTGATAGATTGTTTAGGTGGCCAACTAAATTGATTTGTTAATTTGATCTAAAGCTAGTGAAAGTTAGGGGATAAGTAATCGTTTCTTGACTCTTACATAAGTAGCGAACACGAGACCTTGCGGAGGGATTCCGTGGAGCAATTGTGTGTAGAAACAACGCTAGAAAGTAAACCAAGCGAACCGAGTTTAACTACTAGTACTAAACCTAAATTCATAAATCTTAATGCATTGGTGGGAATTACATCTTGTAAGCGAACCTCAAGGTGGTTCTTTTGGATAGAATCTCGATAACTAAGCGGACTTGTTACTCGGTGAAATAAGGGATTTTGGGGCTAGCTAAAGCGGACACCGCTATCCTACGGTTGGTGATAATTTGTGACTAATAACAAGTAGAAAAGAACATAAGTTTAATCATTGTTTTGCAACGAAGAAGGATTCCTTGATCTTGTCTCTCTTATTGATTTCAACTTTATATTTTAATTGATTTGTTTATTTTCTTTTGCTTTATACATCCCCCCTTTTCGTGACAATTTTTACAACTAGAATCTCTTGCTCTCGTAGGAACGAACTTGACTACACTATATTACTTGTTAATTAGGTGGAAAATCTTGAATTAATTTGTTGTGGTACGACACGCATCAAATTTTGGCGCCGTTGCCGGGGAGCAACGGGCGATTTTTAGTTGTTTTTGTTTTTCTTCTTGCTTTATTCTTGCTTTGTTAGATTCTATACCGTATCTAACTTAGTTTTCGAGAATCTTATTTCAGGTGCTATACCTTTGGTGAATGCTTAAAGAGGGCAGACCGAGTCCCATACGTCTTCGATCCGGCACTCAACTAAAGGATTTCATTCGTGCGGTTAACACTCCACTTCCTCCTTCTTCATCAAGTGAATTCACATATTCGGACAAAGAGGAAGAAACAATGGCTGATCGTACACTCAAGGACCTAGCTTCTCACAAGCTTGACACACAACAATGGTGTATCCAAACCGACTCAACCTTCGAGATCAAGCCGGGGTTGATTAGAGAGTTACCAAAGTTCCATGGCATGGTGAATGAGGACCCAAACAAACATCTTATGGACTTTTATACCATAGTCGTGGCTATGCTTCCCCCGGAGACTAATGAGGATGGAGCAATGTTGAAAGCTTTCCCGTTTTCTTTGGCGGGTAATGCTAAGGAATGGTTATATTATTTGCCTTCCGGAAGTATCACAACATGGAATGGGATGAAGAGACTTTTCCTCGAGAGATATTTTCCCGCATCAAAAGCTACTCAAATTCGCAAGGAGATTTGTGGGATGAAGCAAAATGTGGGAGAGTCATTGTATGAATGTTGGGAGCGATATAAGAGATTGGTGGCAAGCTGTCCACATCATCAATTTAGTAACGTTATGATACTCCAATACTTCTACGAAGGACTCCAACCAAGCGATAGATCTCTTCTTGACGCCGCGGGTGGTGGTGCACTAGTGAACAAGATGGGCCGCCCAAGCTACCGAGTTGATTGAAAGTATGGCTGCAAACTCGCAACAATTCTACACAAGAGATGAACCAATGGTTAGGCGAGTGCATGAAGTTAGTGATTCATCTTCACATCTTGATCAAAGGATGAGTAACATGGAGATAATGATTCAAAGGATGGCCGCGGTTATTATTCCAGATAATGAGACCGAACAAGTGAATGCTTTATATCCAAATCAAAGGCCAAGGTACGATCCATACTCGAATACTTACAATCCCGGTGGAAGGATCATCCTAACTTTAGCTATGCAAATAAGCAAGCGGCGGCTCCTAATCCATATGAGCAACAAAGTGGTTTCCAACAATCACGTTTCCAACCTCAACAACAATTCCAACCACAACAAGTCAAGGAACAAGGATCTTCGATAGATGATAAGCTTAATGTCATGATGCAAGGTATTACGTCATTGTTTCAACAAAATCAACAAAAGACCGATTCGGCAATCAAGGATTTACAAATTCAAGTGGGTCAATTGGCGACCGATGTGAACCTATTGAAAGCGCAAGCGTCCACAAAACTTCCTTCACAACCATTTGTTAATCCAGAGAGAGCGTCAATGCGATTACTTTGAGGAGTGGAAAGCAAGTGGAGCAACCAAATCAACAAGATAAGGTGGAAATTGAAACCGCACCAAAGGAGAATACATCCCCAACCAACTTACCCAAGGAGACGGTTCCTACTTTCACAACTCCACCCCCATTTCCTAGCCGATTTGCCAAGTCAAAGAAAGAATTGGACTACATGGATATTTGGGACATCCTTAAGAAAGTACAAGTCAATATTCCACTCATAGAAGCTATTCGTCAAATTCCTCGTTGTGCAAAGTTCTTAAAGGAGTTGTGCATGAAGAAGAAAGGGTTGAAAGGGAATGAAGTCATGAGTGTGGGGGAGAATGCTTGGCGTTTATTCTCAAGAAGCTCCCACCAAAATTAAAGGACCCCGGTAGTTTCAATATACCTTGCACAATTGGTAAAACAAGGTTTACTCGAGCTTTGCTAGATTTGGGAGCATCGGTTAATGTTATGCCTTCCTCGATTTATGATTCTTTGAATCTTGGTCCTCTTAAGGAGACCGGGGTAGTTCTTGAACTTGCTAACCGATCTAATGTTTACCCGAAAGGGATTGTTGAGAATGTTTTGGTGCAGGTTAATGAGCTTGTATTTCCGGACGATTTATATGTCTTAGACATGAATGATGAGAATTCTTCCAAGTCTACACCTTTGATTTTGGGTAGACCATTCTTAAGCACCGCTGGAACGAAGATTGATGTCCAAAATGGCACCTTGACTATGGAGTTTGATGGTACACTCATCCACTTCAATATCTTTAAGACAATGCGATACCTAGTGATGTGAAGTCATGTTTTCCCGTGAAAGAGATTGATCCGGGCTAATGAATCGTGCAAGAGCTAAGTCGGGCCGTCGACTTTAAAACAAGCGCTTCATGGGAGGCAACCCATCGGTTTTGTATTTCTTATCCTTTTGCTTTTTGTTATTTCTTTTTCTTGTTCCTTATCATGTTAATATTTCCCACCTTGACTTTACTAGGAGGATTCAATTACATTGAGGACAATGTAAGGTTTAAGTGTGGGGGAGTGGTTAAGCATGTTTCTAAAAAATTAAAAAAAATTACAAAAAAAAATTAAATTTTTTTTAAAAAAAAAAAAAAAAGTTTTACTTAAAACTCCAACTTTTAAAGATTTTAGAGTCACTAGCATACTTTTAGGTATGTTTACATAGAGATTTTGACCGACATAATTGAACTTGGAAATGTTAGAGAACTACATTCGGATTTCTTATTTGTTAGAGTGTTAAATAATGGATTTAATCATGCGGTGATGCGAATTTGTGCTGGGGAGAAGTGCATTATTAGAGTTGCTGATCAATCATTAGTGGAGACTACCCGTATTCATATAATGTGAGGCACCGACCAGAAATTTTTTTCCATCTACTAAAGAGCTTCTTTTGAGTGTGTGTCACCGTACGTTAATTCCGGGTAGAATGGTGAGCTACCCAACCTCCCACCAATAGAAGCACTGCTCTTTGATCTCTTGAGTGCTAATTTTGTCAATCATAAGGGTGACGTCTATAGATGAAAGCCACCTTCTTGTAGTTCGATTTGCAGTTAGCACCATTCTCTCTCGACAACAACGGATCCATAGAAACACCATCATCATCAACAAGGAGCAACATCAAAATCTACAAGGAAAGTTGGAAAAGTTCAAGGTTTACAAGCAACGGAACGAGAAAAAAAGCAAATTTCAAATTCAAGTAAAGCAACATACAAAGGGCAGATTTTTACATATATGTTGAGGACTTACAAATACAATGAGGTAATTTTATATTCAAGTATGAAGACTTATTCATGAAAGCGAAGAAAATTAAAAGGTGAGAATTTTTGAAGTTTATGATTTCAAGACGATACAAGTTGTGAAGAATCAAGCGGTAAAATCCTTCTCCCACGCCCATGGTTTATTTTTGTATTTTATTTCTCTTGTTTCAAAAAAAAAAAAAAAAAAAAAAAAAAAGAAATATTTGTTTTGTTTTTATTTAATAAGCCGTGGGGAAGGAAAATTTATAAGGAAGTTTCAAGCGACAAGGATTTAAGATAAAAAGGTTACAAATTGTCAAGGATTTATGAAATTCGAGGGTTTATCATCAATAGTTGAAACCGAAGACGAAGACCAAGAAGATCAAGACGAGGAGCGGAAGACGTTTCTATTGGATGCCGTGAGAGTGGTGTTATCATAATTGGCGATCGGATGTGAAGGTGAGTAAGTAATCTCATCCTCAATAATATATGGTTGATTTCCTTTCTTAGAGATCGTCAGAAAAATGTTTTTTTTTCAAAATATTAAAAGATGTGGGTTTTTAAAAGTATTTGGAAGTTATCCTTCCCACCATTCAACGTGTTGCAGGATTTCTCTCTTCATTCCTACGCACACACATGTGAGAACCATAAAAAGTCAGTCTTTTGAGTGCAATTATCATAAAATCCTTTTTGGTGAGGCAGAAGTCGAGGCGAAATGCTTATTGATCGTTTCTCAAACACGCGATCTCTCATTATGGTGTGGTTATTTCTCACTCAACATTTAAGAACGAGAATATGTTCTTTAGTATTTCTAACTTCTTATTACTAGCATGCAGAAACTCTATGTCCTCATAGCTCCTTGGATGCTTGGGACGCTTGAAAGTTTTGAAGTTGTGAGTTTTTAGTTTGATTTGCTCGAGGACTAGCAAAGTCTAAGTGTGGGGGAATTTGATAGGGTGTAGAATACATAAAGCAAAATCCCCCTTTTCTCTAGTTGTAAAAATTGTCACGAAAAGGGGGGATGTATAAAGCAAAAGAAAATAAACAAAGCAATTAAAATATAAAGTTGAAATCAATAAGAGAGACAAGATCAAGGAATCCTTCTTCGTTGCAAAACAATGATTAAAGTTATGTTCTTTTCTACTTGTTATTAGTCCTGATTATCACCAACCGTAGGATAGCTTGTCGCCTTAGCTAGCCCCAAAATCCCTTATTTCACCGAGTAACAAGTCCGCTTAGTTATCGATTCTATCCAAAAGAACCACCTTGAGGTTCGCTTACAAGATGTAATTCCTGAATGCATTAAGATTTATGAATTTAGGTTTAGTACTAGTAGTTAAACTCGGTTCGCTTGGTTTACTTTCTAGCGTTGTTTCTACACACAATTGCTCCACGGAATCCCTCCGCAAGGTCTCGTGTTTGCTACTTATGTAAAGAGTCAAGAAACGATTACTTATCTCCTAACTTTCACTAGCTTTAGATCAAATTAACAAATCAATTTAGTTGGCCACCTAAACAATCTATCAATCAACCATGAATGTCTTTAAGATCATTCCTATTAGTAAAAACAAATGATAATCATGTGAAAAACTTCAAGATAGAATTGAAACAAAACTCAAAACATATATTAAGAACTAGGAATTCATCCTCAATCAATAATAAAATTAGCTACTCATGCTTAAGAGTTCACACAAAGAATAAGAAAAGAAAAGTGTTATGTGTGTAGAGAGGTGTGTGGAAGATGTAGAAAACTTCTCTATTTATAGGCTTCAATATTCTCCAAATCTTCCAAGGATTAGAATCGTTTTCCTTTAGCAATTCAATTTCCAAATTCAAGTCTTTCTCTTCTTCCATCTTCTCTTTCCAAATTTGAACCCAATTCTCCATCCAATTCCTAGTCCAAGTCTTCACACCCATGAGAGAAGTCCATAGAAAATTCTGGAATTTTTGGCTCGCCGGAAAACTGGTATTATGGCCGGAATCCGGCCATAATAAGTCGCCGCCGGCCATCTGAAAATTCTGTCAGTCGAGGGAATATTCCGCCCGGTCCACAGTTAGGACTAACGGTCAAAGGTCAAACCGTCAGTCAACAGTTAGTCAACGGGTCAAGGGGAGAGCGAGTTAGACAACGAGTCAGCAGTCTGATTCGGGCTGAGTCGTCTTAATCGTCTGAGTCACTGCGCTGGATCGGCTCATTGCCGACACCGAGTTGACTCGTCGGAGGGATGATTTGGCCGAGCTTCGGCTATTTACAGGACTTTCCGGCCGTTGTTTCAGGCCATTCATTTCTTCACCTGATAAGAACCTAACATACATCTAGCTTTATTCAATCAACACAGCTTCATCAAGTTCATACACAACCCATAACAGCAGCATCAGTGATTCTTCCTATCTCCATCAGTGATTCTTCCTATCTCCATTTGACTAACGGTTTGACCTTTGACCGTTAGTCCTAACTGTGGACCGGACGGAATAT
Organism: Papaver armeniacum; assembly: GCA_023531295.1. Classification (NCBI taxonomy): domain Eukaryota; kingdom Viridiplantae; phylum Streptophyta; class Magnoliopsida; order Ranunculales; family Papaveraceae; genus Papaver; species Papaver armeniacum. The sequence goes on from JAJJWW010009988.1 coordinate 142,491, forward strand.
TCCCTCGACGGGATGAAATTTTCAGATGGTCATGGCGACTTATTATGGTAGGATTCCGGCCATAATACCGATTTTCCGTGAGCCAAAAATTCTAATTTTCTATGGACTTCTCTCATGGGTGTGAAGACTTGGACTAGGAATTGGATGGAGAATTGGGTTCAAATTTGGAAAGAGAAGATGGAAGAAGAGAAAGACTTGAATTTGGAAATTGAATTGCTAAAGGAAAACGATTCTAATCCTTGGAAGATTTGGAGAATATTGAAGCCTATAAATAGAGAAGTTTTCTACATCTTCCACACACCTCTCTACACACATAACACTTTTCTTTTCTTATTCTTTGTGTGAACTCTTAAGCATGAGTAGCTAATTTTATTATTGATTGAGGATGAATTCCTAGTTCTTAATATATGTTTTGAGTTTTGTTTCAATTCTATCTTGAAGTTTTTCACATGATTATCGTTTGTTTTTACTAATAGGAATGATCTTAAAGACATTCATGGTTGATTGATAGATTGTTTAGGTGGCCAACTAAATTGATTTGTTAATTTGATCTAAAGCTAGTGAAAGTTAGGAGATAAGTAATCGTTTCTTGACTCTTTACATAAGTAGCAAACACGAGACCTCATGAGGGATTCCGTGGAGCAATTGTGTGTAGAAACAACGCTAGAAAGTAAACCAAGCGAACCGAGTTTAACTACTAGTACTAAACCTAAATCTTAATGCATTCGTGGAATTACATCTTGTAAGTTTAACCTCAAGGTGGTTCTTTTGGATAAAATCGATAACTAAGCGGACTTGTTACTCGGTGAAATAAGGGATTTTAGGGCTAGCTAAGCGGACCGCTATCCTACGGTTGGTGATAATCTGTGACTAATAACAAGTAGAAAAGAACATAACTTGAATCATTGTTTTGCAACTAAGAAGGATTCCTTGATCTTGTCTCTCTTATTGATTTCAACTTTATATTTTAATTGCTTTGTTTATTTTCTTTTGATTTATACATCCCCCCTTTTCGTGACAATTTTTACAACTAGAATCTCTTGCTCCTCGTGGGAACGAACTTGACTACACTATATTACTTGTTAATTAGGTGGAAAATCTTGAATTAATTTGTTGTGGTACGACACGCATCAGATCTCCATCACACGATGTCTCCCCCGCTGCGGTGTTTTTATCCACATAACTAACGACGGCTTGAGACAACTTCTCTCGTAAAAAAATAACAAGCATATTTGTTAGCTGGGACTCCGTAAGAGTGTATAAAGTATTTGACCCAGGTCCTACGCCAACCTCCCGCGCAAATTCCTTGGTCGTTTGATGGTTATTTTCAATGATGTTGTAGTGAAAGGTTCGTTCAAGACTTGTGAAAGCGGATTTTTTAGACTTAATTTTTGTAAATAAAAATTACAAGCTCAATTAAAAAGTTGTTGGGAAATTATGGAGAGGCTGGGGCTAGGATTCCACCATTGGTAGATATTAGTGATTTAATAAATAATAATTATGCAACTCAACATTCAAATTGATTCTAATAGTATTGCCTAGACATGTAGATTTTCAAAAGAATAGATGTTAATCCAAGCATAGAATATCAAAACACTAAAGCAAGCATATTCTATCAAGAGAAAATACACCTAACTAATCAAAATCATATAATCAAATTTTAGTTCAGTGCAAAAATCATAATAGAGCTGTTATAATTAATTAAAAGTAGAAATGTATCACTTTACCGAATTAACGGCTTCCTCCATCGCCCCAAGGATTGGGTTTAGCTCTTCATCATGGAAACACACTCAAAAGTTGATTTCATTGCTCAAAAGTGTTTACAAATGATAAAAAGGGAGAAAAAACAATAAAAACGGGTTTGTAACACTTATATTTGTTACAAACCATTTATTCTACAAGAGAACGATAATGATGAACCTGTTGTTGTTGTTGTAGCTCTGCGACCACGCTCGGCGGTCGTTTACACTGTAGCATGAACGATCTGTCCAGTGTGCATCTTATGTTCTTCGTGTTCTTGGTGCAGCAGCAGTAGAAAATAATTTTGTAACTTGATTTTCTCGATCTGTTGATGCTCTGTACCTCTCCCCAACTCTCCGTTCTCCTTCCTGGAATATACCTTCATTATTTATACCTTTCTGCAGCAAGAAAATCACCGAAATAACTCCAAATATTCTCCCATGACTCGGCAGTAAAGGGAAATATTCTGGAGATATTTTTCTTCCCTAGTTTATCTTCTCAGGTTGTTTTCTCGTGTCAAGATACTCCAAACACGTTCTATCCTCTTCTCAGACAACAACAGATACGCTACAACCATGTAAACAGTTCCCAAAATAACGAACAAAATATCCGAGGATAATAACAACCTCTGTTTCATGAGATTCCCACGTATCTTCCTTATTAGTCGAATCCAAGACACATACCTTCCCTGTTTTAGTGAAACAGGTGGATACCAAACAAATCATATGAAGAAATCTCAAGAAATCTTTCCCAAATAATTTCCAAAAATCTGCATATTTTTCATTTCTTCCCTGTTTTCTTCAACGTGATTATCCAGCCCAATTTTATCAATTTCAACGCCCATAACAGACTTGTTATATCAAATAGAGAATACCCAATTAAATTCAGCCATTGAATCTCCCTTAATCGTGTCCAGAATCGACGAGAAAATATCTGCAGGAAATAACCAATTTCCCGCCAAAAACTATTCAAACCGTGGGGAAGAAATGGTTGCCCCTTAACCAGAGATGGGGTGCGGTTAGCATGTGGGTACCCCTTATCCAAAATTGGGAGTTCGAATAACATGTGTCCTCCGGGGTGCCAAAATCAACTTTTCGAGCCGAATTTTCCAAAAAATGTTTATTTCCCAAAAATGCCTACAAACACACAAAACATCATAATAAGTAAAAAATCAAGTACCAACAATACAGAAAATTGAGGACAACTTAGTGTGTCTATCAAATACCCCCAAACTTATTATTTGCTAGTCCTCGAGCAAATTTATTCTAGAAAATAAAATGACTACACTTAGCACGTGCAACAAGCCGTTAAACCGCTAGGTGGCCCTAGCAATGCGTGAGTGATTTCTCCGGAGGGTTTACCAGGTGTACCCACAAAACCATTACTCTGCACCCTAGCTATCTACGCAGAACCTTGGAAGGCACTAAAGAATCTCCTTGGTTGATATACTTATTGACTACAGAGGAAGTACCTTGATACGAAATTCCAATTGCTGTACACGAGTTTGCACTCAAGCATACCAAAATTCATATAAAGTGATGAGCTCTACTCGGATAGTTTATGGACATCATAAACCTGAGTCAACCAATCACATGAAAGATTAAGAAGATGGATGTAGTAAAAAACATAGATGTTGACTAAGGTGAACCTATCCTAATGGACTGAGATACCGGTCTGACTAATATCAACACAACTGGCATATACAAGGGAACCAGTGGTCGATAATCCTAACTCTAAAGTCAACTCAAGTGGCATATACAAGGGTACCAGTGGTCGACTTTATTGAATTTATTCTGGTTGGTCTAATGGTCTGGTCTTTTTTTTTTTTTTTTTTTTTTTTTTTTTTAACTCAGTCACTCTATGTCACCCTAGCAAAGGTAAAAAGAAAAAAATAAGTGATCAGGATTCTTTCGATGTTTACATCACGAGATATGGCGAAACTCCCATGTTTTTTTTTCCTAACATCTGAGATATGTGCTTTTATGAATAGACTCTTTAGATGTTTCCATCTAATCAGATTGGTTCCTCAACTCCTATAACCAAGATGCTTCCATCCACTTAGATTGGTTAGTGCCATCCTTAATAAACAGAAATTTCTAGGCTCTGCAGTTTTTTTTTATTGCAACTAAAAATTTCTCCCATACCCCCAAACTTAAATCTAATATTGTCCTCAATGTTCTAAAGATGAAATTAAAAACATGAACAAGGATAAACTGTTACCATTTGAAGCAAAAGAGATAAGGAATGATATTACCGTGTTGCATGAGCAAGGGATACCTCCCAAGGAGTGCTAAGTTTAAAGTCTTCAGCCAGACATCAAATACCTCAAAAAGGATCTTTACCTTCCAAATTCATACACCAATAAGCCCAGAAATAGTTGTGGGTCCATAAGACCAAATAGAGCTAACACCAATATCGTGCAAGCCGCACCGGTTCGAAAAATGAATAGAAGGAGCACATTCTCATCTACGATGATTCTGTCAAGACAATCGGGGTTTATCCGGGGCACGTTATTGAACTTCATATGTGTGTCTCGATAAATAGGTTCATCCGAAAAATGGGTCTCTAATACTGTGTTACCTCCCGGACAGCTCGGGAGGATCGGGTTGCTGAGTCTGAATAGACTCGAGTAATATCTCAGACGCACATAGCTCATGTCCCAAGTTAGGGACTCTAATTAGGGATACATGACAATCACAAGAACCATCACTGTAGGACCAGAGAATATCGCGACATCAATATTTCGCGAGATCAATAAACGACAGCATTTGCGAAGGTGCCGCAGGGATGTAAGATAAATGACGCAATGGATGATGACAGCCAGAACATGAGAAAGATGTGAAGATTTAGCGAGATTTAGGAGTGTAGCGAGAACAAGCACTTGTACACTCGCGATATTTCGCGAGGTCATTCCCAAAAATAAAGGATAGCTTAGCTGTCCTCCACTATGTACTACCCTATATAAAGGGTTGAGTAAGTCTCTGTTGAGAGAGAGTTCTTTTCGAATAGGAAGCAAGTTATTAGGAGAGAGAAAATTTAGAGTGATTGTAATTTCTTTAGCTCTGTTCTATCTTCCTTTGTAAACATTTCAAGAAAGTAATCAATAAAATTCATAGTTATTCATCTTCAAATGGATTAATTGTGTGAATTCTAGTAAGGGGTGTAGTGTAGGATTTCCTGCAACTACATATGCGCTAGAAACAGGGACTGATGCAAGATTGAAGATAAAAGATTGCAGTTAAAATTATTCGAATCAAGAAAATGAGAGAGAAAAATGTTAAATCAGATGAGGAAGAGAAGTTAGAAAATAAGGAATATGATGAAAATACGGAGTACAATACAATTACAAAAGCAATGATTAATGAATTTCATGAAAACATCAAAGGAAAAATACATAAACGAGATTTTGAAGGGAAGAAGATTATAGATGGGGAGAGGACATTGTCTTTGAAAGAATGGGAAAAGCGAGAAAATAACATTCACATGGCAAAGATACCTAAAGAGGGTTTGAATCATACATCCCCACTAGTGATCACAATAAATGCGTGCAAAAATGGAGAAGAACCGGCAAAAGCAAAGGAAGAACGGGCAAGAAATAGAACTTTGGTGGATACGGGGAGTTTGGTGAGCATCATGTTTTACCATACTTATAAAAAATTAGGATATAAAGATGAAGAAATGATTTCCCAGCGTATTATATCCATGGTTTTAGTAAATCTATAACAAAACCTAAAGGAGAAGTAAAATTACAGTGCAGCTCTTGGAGAAATTGAAACACAGGTGACATTGAGTGTAGTGGATATGGAATCGCCGTACAACGTGTTGTTAGGGAGGCCATGGGTACATGCAATTAAGGCTGTAGCGTCAACATTTCATCAGTGTGTCAAATTTCCTATGCCAACTGGAATTGGTGAAATCAGAGGAGACAGTGATAAAGGAAGAATATATCATCAAGACGAAGTAAAGCATTATGAAGAACGAGTGAAGAAGCGAAAAGATCGCAAGAAGATGGTAAAAGCAATTAAAAAAGAAGAGGAGTTTAGAATTTACATGATAAGAGCAAAGGAAGGAAAAGGAATACCTAAGCGAAATCTCGGGAGAAGAGAATGAACAGAAGGAGATGAAAGGACCAACCCCATGGGAGAATCGAAAGCAAGTTATATGTGCAGCGATAACAAACAATGTATGAATGTTGAACGAAAAAGAACCCAAGATGCTAAAAATTGGGACTAAAATGGAGAGCGAGATGAAGAAAGAAAGACTATTGATTTCTTTGTAGATTACAAAGATATCTTCGCATGGGATATGGATGAAATGCCTGGAATAGATCCGTCATGGCTTGCCATAAATTGGAAATTGACTGAAATATAAGACCATTCAAGCAAAGAATTAGAAAGATCGCAGCAAAGATATCATCCCCAAATAGAAGAAGAATTGCGAAGATGCTAGATACGGGAATTATCAGACAAGCAAAATATCCCGAATGGATAGCAAATATGGTTATAATTCCAAAGAAGAAAAAAGGGATAAGAATTTGCATAGATTTTACTGATCTAAACAAAGCTTGTCCTAAAGATAGCTTTCCATTACCAGATATTCCGCAATTGGTTGAATCAGCAGCAGGAAATGAAAGGATATCATCTCTTGATGGATACAAAGGCTACAATCGATTCCTCTCGTGAAGAAGATCAAGAACATACTGCTTTCTTCGCTCCAAGAGGATTATACTGTTACACAAAAATGCCGTTTGGCTTGCGAAATGCCGGAGAAACATACCAAAGAATGGTAGAAAAGGTGTTTGCGAGATGGATACACAAAACATTAGAGGTATATGTAGATGATATGCTAATAAAAGTAAAAATGAAGACCACATACAAGATCCGAAAAGAAATTTTTGAACAAATGAGACATTTCAATATTAAAGTAAACGAGAAAAATGCACCTTTGGAGTTGCATCTGGAAAATTTTTAGGTTACATTGTATGAAAAGAAGGAATACAGGTTGACCCAGAGAAAGTACAAGCAATTCGCGATATGCCAACACCAGCGACAGTAAAAGATGTGCAGAAGCTAAATGGATTGTTAGCCGCGCTAGGAAGATTCATCTCGCGATCGTCTGATAAATACAAGCATTTTTTCAACATTCTCAAAAAGGGATCGAAATTTAAATGGACAGATGAATGTGAGAAAGCTTTACAAGGGATAAAGGAACATTTAATGGATATATCAATTTTGCAAAAAGCAGAACCAGGAGAAGAATTATTGATTTATCTTGCGACAACCTCGCATGCGTTAAGTGCAGTATTACTACGAATGGACGCCGGGGTAGAGAAACCAATCTATTACATCAACAAAACCTTCAATCTTTGCAGAAAGGAGTTACTCAAAATTGAAAAAAATCGATCTTAGCACTAGTCTATGCAACATTTAAACTTCGCATATACTTCGAGGCACATATAGTTAAAGTGGTGACAAAAATACCCAATCAGTCGGTAATGAAAACTCGAAAAGATCGGGAAGAGTTGAGAGATGGAATGCTCAAATAAGCCATTGCAATATCAAATATGAAATTTTGTCTTCAACAAAATCACAAGTTGTCGCGGACTTTTTAGAAGAATTTCCTTTGGAAGAAGACGAAGCAGTGGAAGAAATGATGGATGTAGAAGAAGAACACGGAGATCCAAAAGACCTGTTAACTGAGCCAAATAGATGGGAAATATTAGTGGACGGATCATCAAACGGAGAAGGTAATGGAGTGGGAATTGTTACGATTTCGCCAGAAGGCAACAAAATAGCTTTTTCTTTCAGATTAGAGTTTGCATCAACCAATAACGAAACGAGAATATGAAGCTATAATACATGCATTGCGATTCGCGATAGAAATGAAGTTGGAAAATGTGAGAATTACCAGTGACTCACAATTGGCTGTTTGCCAGATAAAAGAGGAATATACTACAAATGAACCATCTTTGCAAAAATACAAGAAACTTGTTGTGAGTTGTCGATGCGAGATACCGAGAATAAAATGGAGACATATATCAAGGAGAAATAATAGGCTCGCAGATGCTTTTGCCTTTATATCAAGTATGATGACAGATCCGACTGCGAGAAATATAAAAATACAAACTCTTCTAACACCGTCAATTGATAAAGAGGAAGAGCAAGAAACCGATGTGATGCTAATAGAGGATGGAGCACAAACATTTTGCGAAGAAGATTGGAGAGCAGAACTTCATGCATATATGATGAAAGGGGAAACACCAAGAAATAGATTAGAGGCACACAAATTGAAAAGTCGTGCAACAAATTATGAATTAAGAGATGGAGTACTATATCGGCGATCTTTTAACGGACCTTCATTCAGATGCTTAACAAGGAAGGAAGGGAAATCATATTGAAGATGTTGCATAGTGGGGATCTTTGGTAATCATAGTGGCGGAAGATCTTTAGCACATAAAGCAAAATGCGGGGGCTATTATCGGCCGTATACGCATGAGGATGCGAAACAAGTATCAAGGCGTTGCAGGATTGCCAAAGGCATGGGAAGAAAATACACGCATCAGAGCACCATTAAGTTCTTCAACAAGTGTTTGGCCATTTGGAAAGTGGGGTTTAGACATTGTGGGACCGTTTTACAGGAAGAGGACAGAGAAGATATTTAATTGTCGCTACATATTACTTCACAAAATGGGCAAGAGGTGAAAGCGGTACAACACATTCGCGATAAAGATGTCTTTACTTTCATATTCGAGAATATTATATGCGATTTGGGATTCCTTACAGTTGGTATTTGACAATGGGAAAGCAGTTTGAAGGACAAAATATAGAATTGCCGCTTAATGCATTTCGAGATCTGATGTGGAAAATCAACTCCTCTATACCCGCAGAGCGAATGGCCAGGCGAAGCAACAAACAAAACTTGATTGCGAGACATGCGAAGAAGAAGCTAGAAGGATACTGATAAAGGATGGTGCGAACAAGTGTATAATGCAGTATGGACTTACAATATAACCAGAAGAGAAGCTACAAGAATGCCACCCTTTTGTTTAACATATGGGGTTGAAGCTGTACTCCCAACAGAAGTTATGATTCCAACAACAAAGAAAGAAGCTTGGGAGAAAAATCTTAGTGCGGGTAATATTCTAACCAAGTTAGATGAATTAGAGGAAAAAAGAGAGAGAGCATTACAACATATGGAGAATTATCGGCGAAGATTGGCTAGAGAATATAATAAACGTGTCAAGATACGTGAATTTCAACTGTGTGACTTGGTGCTGCGAGAAACACCTATATATCGGCGAGAAGAAAATGGTGGCAAGTTGGCAAGAAAGTGGGATGGACCTTATATCGTCAAAGAGATAGTTGGCTGATAGGTGTCGTAAAACACCTAATTTTATATATAGTATTTATGCTTTCTTTGCGAGTTTTCTTGTAAATTATGTATCTTATATTGGTTTTGAGTTATCGGGTGTTTTGGAGTCATTTGGAGCAAAAAGAAGTGGAAATGGCTACAAAAAAAGTGAAGCTACTAGTGGAGAAAGGCCAAAGACCAGTTGAAACTCGTTCAAATACAAGATTTCTACTTTTCATTTTGTAGAGGGCGAGAAGATGAAGACAATGGCGAAAGAACAGAGTCATTGAGCTCGTATGAAGAAGTTATGGGCAAAAGAACTCGGAGGAAGACTAAAAGGGCTCAATAGTCATTTTTAAAGGGCAGGTGCTATTGGGACCCCTCTTGTGCATTAAGGGGCAGTCATCATGTTAAGGGATGTCTGTTTCAAAGGAACTCAAGTATGCGATCAAGTCAATTACTAGGGCACCTTCATCTTCATATTTCAACGAAGCCCGGAACTCGACGGAGGTTTGGTTTAGGGAACTATTACAAAGAAAGCAGTCTTCTGCTGCCATTGATGATGGTATACTCTTGGTGATGGATGGAAAGGAAGTTGGGGTTGTTGTTAATGATGGGGTCATTGATGAGGTAACGAGGACAAGATGGTGATATCGGGGAAGAGAGTTGAGAGTCGTGTTGGATATTGCCATTCCCGATGGAGAATATCGACAGTGTTAGCTCACGATGATGCTGTCAATAGAGACGGACGGAGCTCAGAGCTAGGGCTGCTGCTATCGGTGATGCCATGGTGAAGATGGAGCTCGAGTCTGTGGTTATCGGTAATGGTTGGCTGTTATCAGAAGTTGCGAACAGAACCAGGGTCGCTAACACGCTATGATGAGTTGGTTATGGCTGTAATGATAGCTCGAGAGGAAGAGTTTCAGTTGGAGATGGACAATGAAGAAGTCGATGATGATGATTGGCGGAAGAGAAACGTCACAGAGACGAGAATGATTAAGTTCGAGTCCGAGTGAGAGAAAAACGAGACTATCTCGTTTAGGAAGGTTATCAGGGAGATGTGGTTGTGTAAGGAGATATACAGGGAGAATGAGTCGAGCATGCGTTGAATAGAGAAGGAAGGGTCCCTGCTGCCATTTCCAGCGAATGATGATGGAATGGTTGTTCGAGATGGAGTTTAAAAGAGAGAGAGCTAAGACAGGCAATGGCAAATGTTGCCATCGGTGATTGATGATCAAGCTGGGCGGTGAACCCGAGAGATTGAAGTTGAGCATGGCTCGAGTTGGTTTCTGCCATTACATGCCATTACCGGCTGAAGACAGAGATGAAGGATGGTGTTGTTGGTCGTGATGACCGTGATCTAATTTGGTGCAATCGAGTTTGTCATGGTGATGAATGCGGTGGATTGATCGTGCTTCGAGTTTGTGGAGCTATATGAGCAGTGGTTGCTCGCTGGAACTACATAGAGAAGGTGGAACTCGATCTGGGATTCAAATCAGTATGGACTCGAGTTTTGCTGCTGCCGTTGGCGATAAATGAATGAAGGTTTGATGGCAGTGACGATAAAAGATGGAGCATTGAGATGGAGTTCGAGCATGTGGTACACAGAACCAAAGTGAATGAGAGTCTGTGCAGTGGCCGGGTAGAAGAGAGTTCGAGTCCGAGCTGGGTCTGCTACTGAAGTTTGTGGCAGTGACCATGAAAGAATGGTGAAAAGCTCGAGAGAAATTAGTGAGCTGTGCTCGGTGTTGATGGTGTTGAGTTGCCGCTGCTGTTGATGGAACTGACCGAAGAAACTCGATGAAGATGAACGTAGTAGGGAATACTCGGGTAATGGAGAAGAGGACGTGAGTTACGGGTAAGAGTTGACAATCACAGGGAAGCTTACGGACTGAAAGACAATCTGAGGGAGTAAATTACGAGAATAGTCTGTCGATCTCACGTAACCGACAAGCCAATAATGAGAAAATGGGCTGGACTTGGGTGACGTGAGCCCAATTGTTTTGTTTGGAGGCGAGAACGTGACCAGCCTTGGCCGTGAGTTGTGTTAAGGAATTGTGGCGAGTTTTGGCAACTACTTTGCACGGGGTTCGATGCAGGACACAATTCCTAAGGAGATGCTCTTTCCTATTTTTGCTAGGTTTCCTAGTTTCTTCAAGAGGAGGTTATAAAACTCTATATATAAGGAAGCTTAGAGGGATTTTTGGGGATTATCTTTTATCATTCTTTTGCCTCTACTTTGTTTTCTAGGGTTTAGAACCATGAAGACTTTTCTCTTTCTTCTTGTTATGAACTCCATGAATATGAGCTAGAGTTTTATTATTGGTTATGGAATAAATTGGATTTCCAAACATGAGTTTTTGTGCAATTAATTAGTTTTGTCTCCATATTATCGTTTATGATTCACCATCAATATTGTTATATGAGTTGAAAGCTATTTAGTCGAGTCGCGAATCGATTGAGTTTGTTTTCATCTCTCTTGCTAGATTAGGATTTATTATACGCAAAAGTGATAATTAGGATTGCAAGTAGCATAAATATGATTATAGTTTGTAGTGATATATTCTTATGATCATATGTGAGTCATAACCTTTGTTAAATCGGATTAGTGCGCTTTCCACGTTCGATTGCTTTGATTGGTCGATTTCATAGAACTTAATGCATCTAGGGAATTAAACTTGATTAGTGCTTTTACACGTTAGGTTGTTCCTTTAGATATAATTAATATTCGCATCTTTGAATGTGTTTGTTGATGACATGAGGAGATTTTTGCAGGATATACTTACGATCAAGGTATTCTAGGGTCTTTGATAAAAGTTGAGATTAAAATATCAATTCTAGTTATTGTATTGAAAACGTGTTTGTGAATGAAAACGAAATGCATGACCAATACCTTCTTATCCTTGATTTGATTTGTTTGCTTATTTCTTTATTTGCTTTTATTTAGTTTATTATATAAAAATCACAAAACTACCGGTGTTATTTATAGGGAACCGAAACAATTTGACAACCTAGACCTCTCTGTGGGATCGATCCTTTCTTGCCCTTGCTTCATTATATATTTTGAGTAGTAAGAAAGTGTAATTTATATTTGTGTCACCGACAATAGGACAAATTTTGGCGCCGTTGCCGGGGAGGCAGCGGTTGTCACTTGTTTTTGGTTTCTTATTTTTGTTTTTAGTTTTGTTTTTTAGTTTTTCTTATTTTCTGGTTTTAACATAGTTTTGAGAATCTTATTTCAGGTACCAATTACTATGGACGGAGCATATTGGAACTACGGATACGGTTTTCAACAACCTCAACAATACGACAACTACCAATTCCATGGGTATAATCAAAACCAATTCATTGGTTATGACCAATATTCCATGGAACCTTATGGTTTTCCTCAACAACCTTATGGCGGGTATGTGTGTGAACAACCACAAGGATGGGAGGATTCTTACGCTTTCGTGAACAAAAAGTCTCTAACTTTATTGACCAAGTTTCCAACTTTTACAAGAGGAATTTCAAAAGGCTAAAAAGACAACAAACGAGCAACTCCAAGAACTTCGTGAAGGTTTTGCTAGCTTGCGAAGAGGTATTGATCAATACAAGGTATGGATAATTCTAATGTGCATATGGTTTGTGATGAATATTTGATTGATGCTAATGTTGAAAAAGGCCAATCCTTTGGCACTTTCGTTGATAATTGTGTAGTTAACTCAACTCTTGATCTTAATAATGATCATTCACCTATTCAAAAGGATGAGTTTGAGATTAGCAACACTAAATTCAGCAAGGACTCATCTTATGTTGACTATGATAGTGACGGTGATTATGATACATTGCTTGAAACAACTCATGGTGACATCTCCGAGGAGTTATTTTGGGATCAAGATGAAGACGAAGAGGAATATGTCGACACTTGTGTAGATTACTCAAGCATTGATCTTAATAATGATCAAGAGCCTATTCAAAGGGTGGAGCTTGAGGATGATGCATTTTCGAGTGTTCTAGAAAAGTTTCTTTTAATAAAATTTGGATCCCAAAAGAGTATGTGCCTTACAACAAAGAGGAGTATGTTGAGAATGTGACCCCGGTATGACCAATATTGTGGAAGACCCAATTGAGCTTGCATATGATTATAATGATGATGTTAATGTCGAAACTTTGGTTAAGGCAGAAACGGACGAAGAATGGTTGCAAGGTTTGATAGAGGACCATGATATACAAGAGGTGAATAATTCACTTGAGTTTTTCAAGGGTGAAGAGGATTAAAGTAATACAAGAGATTGTGCAAGGTTTGTCTAACCCGTTGCATATTGTTTCTTCTCCTTTACCTCTTATTGGTTTGAATGTATGTGCTTCGAGAGTATTGTTGAATGACTTTGTTTTCGTTTTCCGCCATTAGAGAAACTTGATTCTCATACTATGCAGGTTTGGAACAAGAAACCGTGGAAGTACCCGACTTTTATGTTCTTTATCCACTTCCGAGTGTAAAAAGGACTAAGTGTGGGGGAAACTTTCAAGCTATAAGAATTTCATTATTCATATATTATGCTAATCATTGTGTGAAGTTGTTACTAGAATTGCAGATTATTTTCTGGGCAGACTACCAACTTTTCCGATTGTTGGTATATGGACGATAACAAAAGAGTCGGGCTGATGACTTTAAACCAAGCGCTAAATGGGAGGCAACCCATAGGTTTTGTATCTTAAACCCTTTTATTTATTTATTTTTATAGTTTTCATATCATATTTGCATCCCCATGTTTAATTTCATTGCGTCCGGAATCTATCTTAGAAGAGAATTATGACGAATACCTTTTCGTCAGAAAAATTCAGACTGCACGTAGTTCAGTTTAGAGACCATAACTGTCAGACCGTTTATCGAAACACTGTGCCCTTTTAACAATTTGTAGAAAACACGTAGATGAACAACTTTTGTGAAATGGAATTTTTCCAAATTCCTTACCAATTTGTACAGTTTTTGCGTTTTATCTGCTGTTACGTCAGAATTCAGAATTTTCGGTTTTACACATTGAGGACAATGTGAAGTTTAAGTGTGGGGGAGTCTTTTGCATATAGAGTTTTTAGCCTTTTTGAGTCAAAATTTTCAATTTTTTTGTATATATTTGAATAAAACTCCAACTTGTAGTTAGTTTAGAGTCACATAGTATACATGTCGCTAAGATTACATCGAGAATCTCATACTAGTGACTGAACTTAGAGATGACAGAGAACATGATCGGGTTTCTTAATTGTATGAGAGTTAAAGTTGGATTTAACCATGCCAGTGGCAAATAAGGTGTATATCGAATTCGGTATTAGAGCAGTGATCCCCTATAGTGGAGACTACCCATGTTACATAATGTGAGGCACCAACCTTCAATTCTTTGTACACCTGTCTAAATTTGTGCTTTTAGAGTGTGTGTCACCGTACGTAAATTCCGGGCAGAATGGTGAGCTGTCCAATTTCCCACCATAGAAGCACTATTTTGATCTCTTGAGTGCTATTTTTATCAACCATGTTGGTGACATCGAATTGATAACTTACATACCACTTGTGATCTTGTTCGCAGATTAGCACCATCCACCTTATCTCTCTACACCAACAGGTCCATAGAAACACCATCATCATCAACAAGAGGAGTATCACAAATTTGAAGGAAAGTTGAACACGTTCGAGGTTTACAAGCAACGGTACAAAAATTGAGCAGATTTCAGATTTAAGTAAAGCAACAAAACAAGGAGCAGAATTTTTATAAGTTGAAGACTATTGTACATGAGTGAAAATTATCAAGGATGAGAGTTCGAGAAGTCTATGATATCAAGACATACAAGTTGTGAAGAATCAAGCGGTAAAGTACTTACACCATGGCCTTTGTATTTTATTTTATTTTGTATTTATTTTTCTCTTGTCTTGAAAAAAAAAAAAAAAAAAAAAAAAAAAAAACGAAAAAAAAAAAGAAAGAAAGAGACAAGAGAAAAAATGTTTAGGTTTGTTAATAGTTTTATTATTTTGTTTTATTTTTATTTTTATTTTTATTTTGTATTTGTTTTATTTCTTATTTAAAAAAAAAAGAAAAAAAAAAAAAAGAAAAAAAAAGAAAGAAAAAAATATTTGGGTTTGTATAGTTTGTTTTTAGTTTTGTATTCTTTTAATAAAGCCAAGGGAAAGAAGGAATATGTATAAGAAGTTTCAAGCAACAAGGAATTAGAGGAAAAGAATCACATTGTCAAGATTCTACGAAGTTCAAGAGTTATCATCAAGAGTTGAAGACCGAAGACGAAGATGAAGGCACCGATTGAAGACCAAGAAGACGTTTTCTATGGATGTCGTGAGAGTGGTGCTACTCAACGCCGAACGGATAACGAGGTAAGTAAGCATATTCCCACCTTCGTTAAATGGTTGATTTCCTTTCGAAGAGATCGAGAAAAATGGGTTTTCAAAATTATAAAAGATGTGGGTTTTCAAAATATTTGGAGGGTTTTTACCTTCCTACCATTCAACGTGTCGCAGATTCTCTCTTCATTCCTACGGACACATGTGTGACCCATAAAAAAGCTGTTTATTATTGAGAGCAATATCATAAAACCCTTTCTTGTGAGGCAGAGTCGAGACTTTTGATCACTCCGAACCCGAATTTATGTCGAGAAGGGATAGTTATCTCTCTCTCAACTTTTAAGAATGAGATTGTGTTCATTTATGTGTCTAACTTCTTATGACTAGTGTGCAGAATTTCTATGTCTTCTTAGCGCTTGGATACTATCATTTCGGAGAACTATTAAGTTGGAAAAGTAGGTTTTGTGGGTATATCGCTAGTAAACCCTCACGAGAGTATAACTCGTCCACTAGGGACACCTAGGGGTTTAAAGGCTTGTTATACGTGCTAAGTGTGACCGTAGCCTCGACGACACGGAGTTGTATGTATGTTTTAGAATTGTTTTGTTTGATTCGCTCATGACTAGCAAAGTCTAAGTGTGGGGGAATCTGATAGGTGTCGTAAAACACCTAATTTTATATATAGTATTTATGCTTTCTTTGCGAGTTTTCTTGTAAATTATGTATCTTATATTGGTTTTGAGTTATCAGGTGTTTTGGAGTCATTTGGAGCAAAAAGAAGTGGAAATGGCTACAAAAGTGAAGCTACTAGTGGAGAAAGGCCAAAGACCAATTGAAACTCGTTCAAATACAAGATTTCTACTTTTCATTTTGTAGAGGACGAGAAGATGAAGACAATGGCGAAAGAACGGAGTCATTCAGAGCTCGTATGAAGAAGTTATGGGCAAAAGAACTCGGAAGACTAAAAGGGCTCAATAGTCATTTTTAAAGGGCAGGTGCTATTGGGACCCCTACTGTGCGTTAAGGGGCAGTCATCATGTTAAGGGATGTCCTGTTTCAAAGGAACTGTTAAGGCAGTCAAGTCAATTACTAGGGGCACCTTCATCTTCATATTTCAACAGAACTGGAACTCGACGGAGGTTTGGTTCCCGGGAACTATTACAGCAAAACAGGTCGCTGCTGCCATTGATGATGGTATACTCTTCGGTGATGGATGGAAAGGAAGCTGGGGTTGTTGTTAATGATGGGGCTGTTGACAGAGGTAACGAGGACAAGATGGTGATATCAGGGAAGAGAGTTGAGCTGTGTTGGATATTGCCATTCCCGATGGAGAATATCGACAGTGTTAGCTCACGATGATGCTGTCAATAGAGACGGACGGAGCTCAGAGCTAGGGCTGCTGCTATTGGTGATGCCATGGTGAAGATGGAGCTCGAGTCTGTGGTTATCGGTAATGGTTGGCTGTTATCAAGTTGCGACGAGAGAACTGTGGTCGGCCCGACATGCTATGATGAGTTGGTTATGGCTGTAATGATAGCTCGAGAGGAAGAGTTTCAGTTGGAGATGGACAATGAAGAAGTCGATGATGATGATTGGCAGAGAACGATGCCGGCAGAGACGAGAATGATTAAGTTCGAGTCCGAGTGAGAGAAGAAACGAGACTATCTCGTTTAGGAAGGTTATCAGGGAGATGTGGTTGTGTAAGGAGATATACAGGGAGAATGAGTCGAGCATGCGTTGAATAGAGAAGGAAGGGTCCCTGCTGCCATTTCCAGCGAATGATGATGGAATGGTTGTTCGAGATGGAGTTTAAAGAGAGAGAGCTAAGACAGTGCAATGGCAAATGTTGCCATCGGTGATTGATGATCAACTGGCAGTGAACCTGAGAGATTGAAGTTGAGCATGGCTCGAGTTGGTTTCTGCCATTACATGCCATTACCGATGAAGACAGAGATGAAGGATGGTGTTGTTGGTCGTGATGACCGCAGCTGGTGCAATCGAGTTTGTCATGGTGATGAACTGGTGGATTGATCGTGCTCGAGTTTGTGGAGCTATATGAGCAGTGGTTGCTCGCTGGAACTACATAGAGAAGGTGGAACTCGATCTGGGATTCAAATCAGTATGGACTCGAGTTTTGCTGCTGCCGTTGGCGATAAATGAATGAAGGTTTGATGGCAGTGACGATAAAAGATGGAGCATTGAGATGGAGTTCGAGCATGTGGTACACAGAACCAAAGTGAATGAGAGTCTGTGCAGTGGCCGGGAAGAAGAGAGTTCGAGTCCGAGCTGGGTCTGCTACTGAAGTTTGTGGCAGTGACCATGAAAGAATGGTGAAAAGCTCGAGAGAAATTAGTGAGTCAGGTTTCGGTGTTGATGGTGTTGAGTTCTTGCATTTGCTGATGGAACTGGATCAAGAAACTCGATGAAGATGAACGTAGTAGGGAATACTCGGGTAATGGAGAAGAGGACGTGAGTTACGGGTAAGAGTTGACAATCACAGGGAAGCTTACGGACTGAAAGACAATCACGGGGAGTAAATTACGAGAATAATTTTGTCGGTCTCACGTAACCGACAAGCCAATAATGAGAAAATGGGCTGGACTTGGGTGACGTGAGCCCAATTGTTTTGTTTGCCGAACTGAGAACGTGACCAGCCTTGGCCGTGAGTTGTGTTAAGGAATTGTGGCGAGTTTTGGCAACTACTTTGCACGGGGTTCGATGCACGGGACACAATTCCTAAGGAGATGCTCTTTCCTATTTTTGCTAGGTTTCCTAGTTTCTTCAAGAGGAGGTTATAAAACTCTATATATAAGGAAGCTTAGGGGGATTTTTGGGGATTATCTTTTATCATTCTTTTGCCTCTACTTTGTTTTCAGGGTTTAGAACCATGAAGACTTTTCTCTTTCTTCTTGTTATGAACTCCATGAATATGAGCTAGAGTTTTATTATTGGTTATGGAATAAATTGGATTTCCAAACATGAGTTTTTGTGCAATTAATTAGTTTTGTCTCCATATTATCGTTTATGATTCACCATCAATATTGTTATATGAGTTGAAAGCTATTTAGTCGAGTCGCGAATCGATTGAGTTTGTTTTCATCTCTCTTGCTAGATTAGGATTTATTATACGCAAAAGTGATAAATTCCGGATTGCAAGTAGCATAAATATGATTATAGTTTGTAGTGATATATTCTTATGATCATATGTGAGTCATAACCTTTGTTAAATCGGATTAGTGCGCTTTCCACGTTCGATTGCTTTGATTGGTCTGATTTCATAGAACTTAATGCATCTAGGGAATTAAACTTGATTAGTGCTTTTACACGTTAGGTTGTTCCTTTAGATGTAATTAATATTCGCATCTTTGAATGTGTTTGTTGATGACATGAGGAGATTTGCGGGATATACTTGCGATCAAGGTATTCTAGGGTCTTTGATAAAAGTTGAGATTAAAATATCAATTCTAGTTATTGTATTGAAAACGTGTTTGTGAATGAAAACGAAATGCATGACCAATACCTTCTTATCCTTGATTTGATTTGTTTGCTTATTTCTTTATTTGCTTTTATTTAGTTTATTATATAAAAATCACAAAACTACCGGTGTTATTTATAGGGAACCGAAACAATTTGACAACCTAGACCTCTACGTAGGATCGATCCTTTCTTGCCCTTGCTTCATTATATATTTTGAGTAGTAAGAAAGTGTAATTTATATTTGTGTCGGTGACAATAGGACAAATTTTGGCGCCGTTGCGGGGAGGCAGCGGTTGTCACTTGTTTTTGGTTTCTTATTTTTGTTTTTAGTTTTGTTTTTTAGTTTTTCTTATTTTAGTTTTAACATAGTTTTGAGAATCTTATTTCGTGTACCAATTACTATGGGTAGAGCATATTGGAACTACGGATACGGTTTTCAACAACCTCAACAATACGACAACTACCAATTCCATGGGTATAATCAAAACCAATTCATTGGTTATGACCAATATTCCATGGAACCTTATGGTTTTCCTCAACAACCTTATGGCGGGTATGTGTGTGAACAACCACAAGGATGGGAGGATTCTTACGCTCGTGAACAAAAAGTCTCTAACTTTATAGACCAAGTTTCCAACTTTTTACAAGAGGAATTTCAAAAGGCTAAAAAGACAACAAACGAGCAACTCCAAGAACTTCGTGAAGGTTTTGCTAGCTTGCGAAGAGGTATTGATCAATACAAGGTATGGATAATTCTAATGTGCATATGGTTTGTGATGAATATTTGATTGATGCTAATGTTGAAAAAGGCCAATCCTTTGGCACTTTCGTTGATAATTGTGTAGTTAACTCAACTCTTGATCTTAATAATGATCATTCACCTATTCAAAAGGATGAGTTTGAGATTAGCAACACTAAATTCAGCAAACACTCATCTTATGTTGACTATGATAGTGACGGTGATTATGATACATTGCTTGAAACAACTCATGGTGACATCTCCGAGGAGTTATTTTGGGATCAAGATGAAGACGAAGAGGAATACGTCGACACTTGTGTAGATTACTCAAGCATTGATCTTAATAATGATCAAGAGCCTATTCAAAGGGTGGAGCTTGAGGATGATGCATTTTCGAGTGTTCTAGAAAAGTTTCTTTTAATAAAATTTGGATCCGCAAAAGAGTATGTGCCTTACAACAAAGAGGAGTATGTTGAGAATGTGACCGGTATGACCAATATTGTGGAAGACCCAATTGAGCTTGCATATGATTATAATGATGATGTTAATGTCGAAACTTTGGTTAAGGCAGAAACGGACGAAGAATGGTTGCAAGGTTTGATAGAGGACCATGATATACAAGAGGTGAATAATTCACTTGAGTTTTTCAAGGGTGAAGAGGATTCCGTAATACAAGAGATTGTGCAAGGTTTGTCTAACCCGTTGCATATTGTTTCTTCTCCTTTACCTCTTATTGGTTTGAATGTATGTGCTTCGAGAGTATTGTTGAATGACTTTGTTTCTCGTTTTCCGCCATTAGAGAAACTTGATTCTCATACTATGCAGGTTTTGGAACAAGAAACCGTGGAAGTACCCGACTTTTATGTTCTTTATCCACTTCCGAGTGTAAAAAGGACTAAGTGTGGGGGAAACTTTCAAGCTATAAGAATTTCATTATTCATATATTATGCTAATCATTGTGTGAAGTTGTTATTAGAATTGCAGATTATTTTCTGGGCAGACTACCAACTTTTCCGATTGTTGGTATATGGACGATAACAAAAGAGTCGGGCTGACGACTTTAAACCAAGCGCTAAATGGGAGGCAACCCATAGGTTTTGTATCTTAAACCCTTTTATTTATTTATTTTTATAGTTTTCATATCATATTTGCATCCCCATGTTTAATTTCATTGCGTCCGGAATCTATCTTAGAAGAGAATTATGACGAATACCTTTTCGTCAGAAAAATTCAGACTGCACGTAGTTCAGTTTAGAGACCATAACTGTCAGACCGTTTATCGAAACACTGTGCCCTTTTAACACTTTGTAGAAAACACGTAGATGAACAACTTTTGTGAAATGGAATTTTTCCAAATTCCTTACCAATTTGTACAGTTTTTGCGTTTTATCTGCTGTTACGTCAGAATTCAGAATTTTCGGTTTTACACATTGAGGACAATGTGAAGTTTAAGTGTGGGGGAGTCTTTTGCATATAGAGTTTTTAGCCTTTTTTGAGTCAAAATTTTCAATTTTTTTGTATATATTTGAATAAAACTCCAACTTGTAGTTAGTTTAGAGTCACATAGTATACATGTCGCTAAGATTACATCGAGAATCTCATACTAGTGACTGAACTTAGAGATGACAGAGAACATGATCGGGTTTCTTAATTGTATGAGAGTTAAAGTTGGATTTAACCATGCCAGTGGCAAATAAGGTGTAGACTGAATTCGGTATTAGAGCAGTGATCCCCTATAGTGGAGACTACCCATGTTACATAATGTGAGGCACCAACCTTCAATTCTTTGTACCTGTCTAAATTTGTGCTTTTAGAGTGTGTGTCACCGTACGTAAATTCCGGGCAGAATGGTGAGCTGTCCAATTTCCCACCATAGAAGCACTATTTTGATCTCTTGAGTGCTATTTTTATCAACCATGTTGGTGACATCGAATTGATAACTTACATACCACTTGTGATCTTGTTCGCAGTTAGCACCATCCACCTTATCTCTCTCTACACCAACAGGTCCATAGAAACACCATCATCATCAACAAGAGGAGTATCACAAATTTGAAGGAAAGTTGAACACGTTCGAGGTTTACAAGCAACGGTACAAAAATTGAGCAGATTTCAGATTTAAGTAAAGCAACAAAACAAGGGAGCGGGAATTTTAATAAGTTGAAGACTATTGTACATGAGTGAAAATTATCAAGGATGAGAGTTCGAGAAGTCTATGATATCAAGACATACAAGTTGTGAAGAATCAAGCGGTAAAGTACTTACACCATGGCCTTTGTATTTTATTTTATTTTGTATTTATTTTTCTCTTGTCTTGAAAAAAAAAAAAAAAAAAAAAAAAAAACGAAAAAAAAACGAAAAAAAAAGGAAGAAAAAAAGAGACAAGAGAAAATGTTTAGGTTTGTTAATAGTTTTATTATTTTGTTTTATTTTTATTTTTATTTTGTATTTGTTTTATTTCTTATTTAAAAAAAAAAAAAAAAAAAAAAAAAAAAAAAAAAGAAAGAAAAAAAATATTTGGGTTTGTATAGTTTGTTTTTAGTTTTGTATTCTTTTAATAAAGCCAAGGGAAAGAAGGAATATGTATAAGAAGTTTCAAGCAACAAGGAATTAGAGGAAAAGAATCACATTGTCAAGATTCTACGAAGTTCAAGAGTTATCATCAAGAGTTGAAGACCGAAGACGAAGATGAAGGCACCGATTGAAGACCGAAGACGTTTCTATGGATCTTGAGAGTGGTGCTAGTGCACGCCCGAACGGATAACGAGGTAAGTAAGCATATTCCCACCTTCGTTAAATGGTTGATTTCCTTTCGAAGAGATCGTCAGAAAAATGGGTTTTCAAAATTATAAAAGATGTGGGTTTTCAAAATATTTCGGAGGGTTTTTACCTTCCTACCATTCAACGTGTCGCAGGATTCTCTCTTCATTCCTACCTGGACACATGTGTGACCCATAAAAAGCTGTTTATTATTGAGAGCAATATCATAAAACCCTTTCTTGTGAGGCAGAGTCGAGACTTTTGATCACTCCGAACCCGAATTTATGTCGAGAAGGGATAGTTATCTCTCTCTCAACTTTTAAGAATGAGATTGTGTTCATTTATGTGTCTAACTTCTTATGACTAGTGTGCAGAATTTCTATGTCTTCTTAGCGCTTGGATACTATCATTTCGGAGAACTATTAAGTTGGAAAAGTAGGTTTTGTGGGTATATCGCTAGTAAACCCTCACGAGAGTATAACTCGTCCACTAGGGACACCTAGGGGTTTAAAGGCTTGTTATACGTGCTAAGTGTGACCGTAGCCTCGACGACACGGAGTTGTATGTATGTTTTAGAATTGTTTTGTTTGATTCGCTCGCGGACTAGCAAAGTCTAAGTGTGGGGGAATCTGATAGGTGTCGTAAAACACCTAATTTTATATATAGTATTTATGCTTTCTTTGCGAGTTTTCTTGTAAATTATGTATCTTATATTGGTTTTGAGTTTTATAGGTGTTTTGGAGTCATTTGGAGCAAAAAGAAGTGGAAATGGCTACAAAAGTGAAGCTACTAGTGGAGAAAGGCCAAAGACCAATTGAAACTCGTTCAAATACAAGATTTCTACTTTTCATTTTGTAGAGGACGAGAAGATGAAGACAATGGCGAAAGAACGGAGTCATTCAGAGCTCGTATGAAGAAGTTATGGGCAAAAGAACTCGGAAGACTAAAAGGGCTCAATAGTCATTTTTAAAGGGCAGGTGCTATTGGGACCCCTACTGTGCGTTAAGGGGCAGTCATCATGTTAAGGGATGTCCTGTTTCAAAGGAACTGTTAAGGCAGTCAAGTCAATTACTAGGGCACCTTCATCTTCATATTTCAACAGAGGCGGAACTCGACGGAGGTTTGGTTTCAGGAAATATTACAAGAGAAACAGTGTCACGCCATTGATGATGGTATACTCTTCGGTGATGGATGGAAAGGAAGTCTGGGTTGTTGTTAATGATGGGGTCATGGATGAGGTAACGAGGACAAGATGGTGATATCGTGGAAGAGAGTTGAGCTGTGTTGGATATTGCCATTCCCGATGGAGAATATCGACAAAGTGTTAGCTCACGATGATCTTGTCAATAGAGACGGACGCGGAGCTCGAGCTAGGGCTGTCGCTATATCGGTGATGCCATGGTGAAGATGGAGCTCGAAATCAGTGGTTATCGGTAATGGTTGGCTGTTATCAGAAGTTGCGAACAGAACCAGGGTCGCTGACACGCTATGATGAGTTGGTTATGGCTGTAATGATAGCTCGAGAGGAAGAGTTTCAGTTGGAGATGGACAATGAAGAAGTCGATGATGATGATTGGCAGAGAACGATGCCGGCAGAGACGAGAATGATTAAGTTCGAGTCCGAGTGAGAGAAGAAACGAGACTATCTCGTTTAGGAAGGTTATCAGGGAGATGTGGTTGTGTAAGGAGATATACGGGGAGAATGAGTCGAGCATGCGTTGAATAGAGAAGGAAGGGTCCCCCTGCCATTTCGGCGAATGATGATGGAATGGTTGTTCGAGATGGAGTTTAAAAGAGAGAGAGCTAAGACAGGCAATGGCAAATGTTGCCATCGGTGATTGATGATCAACCGCGGTGAACTCGAGAGATTGAAGTTGAGCATGGCTCGAGTTGGTTCTCGCCATTACATGCCATTACCGATGAAGACAGAGATGAAGGATGGTGTTGTTGGTCGTGATGACCGCAAAGCTGGTGCAATCGAGTTTGTCATGGTGATGAATCGGTGGATTGATCGTGCTCGAGTTTGTGGAGCTATATGAGCAGTGGTTGCTCGCCGGAACTACATAGAGAAGGTGGAACTCGATCGGGATTCAAATCGTATGGACTCGAGTTTTCTTTGCCGTTGGCGATAAATGAATGAAGGTTTGATGGCAAGTGATTTGATAAAAGATGGAGCATTGAGATGGAGTTAGAGCATGTGGTACACAGAACCAAAGTGAATGAGAGTCTGTGCAGTGGCCGGGAAGAAGAGAGTTCGAGTCCGAGCTGGGTCTGCTACTGAAGTTTGTGGCAGTGACCATGAAAGAATGGTGAAAAGCTCGAGAGAAATCAGTGAGCTGTGCTCGGTGTTGATGGTGTTGAGTTGTCCGCGCTGTTGATGGAACCGACCAAGAAACTCGATGAAGATGAACGTAGTAGGGAATACTCGGGTAATGGAGAAGAGGACGTGAGTTACTGGGTAAGAGTTGACAATCACGGGGAAGCTTACGGAGGCGAAAGACAATCACGAGGAGTAAATTACGAGAATGAACATCGATCTCACGTAACCGACAAGCCAATAATGAGAAAATGGGCTGGACTTGGGTGACGTGAGCCCAATTGTTTTGTTTGCCGAATCGAGAACGTGACCAGCCTTGGCCGTGAGTTGTGTTAAGGAATTGTGGCGAGTTTTGGCAACTACTTTGCAGGGTTCGATGCACGGACACAATTCCTTAAGGAGATGCTCTTTCCTATTTTTGCTAGGTTTCCTAGTTTCTTCAAGAGGAGGTTATAAAACTCTATATATAAGGAAGCTTAGGGGGATTTTTGGGGATTATCTTTTATCATTCTTTTGCCTCTACTTTGTTTTCTAGGGTTTAGAACCATGAAGACTTTTCTCTTTCTTCTTGTTATGAACTCCATGAATATGAGCTAGAGTTTTATTATTGGTTATGGAATAAATTGGATTTCCAAACATGAGTTTTTGTGCAATTAATTAGTTTTGTCTCCATATTATCGTTTATGATTCACCATCAATATTGTTATATGAGTTGAAAGCTATTTAGTCGAGTCGCGAATCGATTGAGTTTGTTTTCATCTCTCTTGCTAGATTAGGATTTATTATACGCAAAAGTGATAATTCCGGATTGCAAGTAGCATAAATATGATTATAGTTTGTAGTGATATATTCTTATGATCATATGTGAGTCATAACCTTTGTTAAATCGGATTAGTGCGCTTTCCACGTTCGATTGCTTTGATTGGTCTGATTTCATAGAACTTAATGCATCTAGGGAATTAAACTTGATTAGTGCTTTTACACGTTAGGTTGTTCCTTTAGATATAATTAATATTCGCATCTTTGAATGTGTTTGTTGATGACATGAGGAGATTTGCGGGATATACTTGCGATCAAGGTATTCTAGGGTCTTTGATAAAAGTTGAGATTAAAATATCAATTCTAGTTATTGTATTGAAAACGTGTTTGTGAATGAAAACGAAATGCATGACCAATACCTTCTTATCCTTGATTTGATTTGTTTGCTTATTTCTTTATTTGCTTTTATTTAGTTTATTATATAAAAATCACAAAACTACCGGTGTTATTTATAGGGAACCGAAACAATTTGACAACCTAGACCTCTGTGGGATCGATCCTTTCTTGCCCTTGCTTCATTATATATTTTGAGTAGTAAGAAAGTGTAATTTATATTTGTGTCGGCTGACAACCGGACAAATTTTGGCGCCGTTGCCGGGGAGGCAGCGGTTGTCACTTGTTTTTGGTTTCTTATTTTTGTTTTTAGTTTTGTTTTTTAGTTTTTCTTATTTTCTGGTTTTAACATAGTTTTGAGAATCTTATTTCAGTACCAAATACTATGGAAGGGCATATTGGAACTACGGATACGGTTTTCAACAACCTCAACAATACGACAACTACCAATTCCATGGGTATAATCAAAACCAATTCATTGGTTATGACCAATATTCCATGGAACCTTATGGTTTTCCTCAACAACCTTATGGCGGGTATGTGTGTGAACAACCACAAGGATGGGAGGATTCTTACGCTCGTGAACAAAAAGTCTCTAACTTTATAGACCAAGTTTCCAACTTTTTACAAGAGGAATTTCAAAAGGCTAAAAAGACAACAAACGAGCAACTCCAAGAACTTCGTGAAGGTTTTGCTAGCTTGCGAAGAGGTATTGATCAATACAAGGAAGATATGGATAATTCTAATGTGCATATGGTTTGTGATGAATATTTGATTGATGCTAATGTTGAAAAAGGCCAATCCTTTGGCACTTTCGTTGATAATTGTGTAGTTAACTCAACTCTTGATCTTAATAATGATCATTCACCTATTCAAAAGGATGAGTTTGAGATTAGCAACACTAAATTCAGCAAGGACTCATCTTATGTTGACTATGATAGTGACGGTGATTATGATACATTGCTTGAAACAACTCATGGTGACATCTCAGGAGTTATTTTGGGATCAAGATGAAGACGAAGAGGAATACGTCGACACTTGTGTAGATTACTCAAGCATTGATCTTAATAATGATCAAGAGCCTATTCAAAGGGTGGAGCTTGAGGATGATGCATTTTCGAGTGTTCTAGAAAGTTTCTTTTAATAAAATTTGGATCCGCAAAAGAGTATGTGCCTTACAACAAAGAGGAGTATGTTGAGAATGTGACCCAGTATGACCAATATTGTGGAAGACCCAATTGAGCTTGCATATGATTATAATGATGATGTTAATGTCGAAACTTTGGTTAAGGCGAAACGGACGAAGAATGGTTGCAAGGTTTGATAGAGGACCATGATATACAAGAGGTGAATAATTCACTTGAGTTTTCAAGGGTGAAGAGGATTAGTAATACAAGAGATTGTGCAAGGTTTGTCTAACCCGTTGCATATTGTTTCTTCTCCTTTACCTCTTATTGGTTTGAATGTATGTGCTTCGAGAGTATTGTTGAATGACTTTGTTTCTCGTTTTCCGCCATTAGAGAAACTTGATTCTCATACTATGCGAGGTTTTGGAACAAGAAACCGTGGAAGTACCGACTTTTATGTTCTTTATCCACTTAGAGTGTAAAAAGGACTAAGTGTGGGGGAAACTTTCAAGCTATAAGAATTTCATTATTCATATATTATGCTAATCATTGTGTGAAGTTGTTACTAGAATTGCAGATTATTTTCTGGGCAGACTACCAACTTTTCCGATTGTTGGTATATGGACGATAACAAAAGAGTCGGGCTGACGACTTTAAACCAAGCGCTAAATGGGAGGCAACCCATAGGTTTGTATCTTAAACCCTTTTATTTATTTATTTTTATAGTTTTCATATCATATTTGCATCCCCATGTTTAATTTCATTGCGTCCGGAATCTATCTTAGAAGAGAATTATGACGAATACCTTTTCGTCAGAAAAATTCAGACTGCACGTAGTTCAGTTTAGAGACCATAACTGTCAGACCGTTTATCGAAACACTGTGCCCTTTTTAACACTTTGTAGAAAACACGTAGATGAACAACTTTTGTGAAATGGAATTTTCCAAATTCCTTACCAATTTGTACAGTTTTTGCGTTTTATCTGCTGTTACGTCAGAATTCAGAATTTTCGGTTTTACACATTGAGGACAATGTGAAGTTTAAGTGTGGGGAGTCTTTTGCATATAGAGAGTTTTTAGCCTTTTTGAGTCAAAATTTTCAATTTTTGTATATATTTGAATAAAACTCCAACTTGTAGTTAGTTTAGAGTCACATAGTATACATGTCGCTAAGATTACATCGAGAATCTCATACTAGTGACTGAACTTAGAGATGACGAGAGAACATGATCGGGTTTCTTAATTGTATGAGAGTTAAAGTTGGATTTAACCATGCCAGTGGCAAATAAGGTGTAGGCGAATTCGGTATTAGAGCGGTGATCCCTATAGTGGAGACTACCCATGTTACATAATGTGAGGCACCAACCTTCAATTCTTTGTACCTGTCTAAATTTGTGCTTTTAGAGTGTGTGTCACAAATACGTAAATTCCGGGCAGAATGGTGAGCTGTCCAATTTCCCACCATAGAAGCACTATTTTGATCTCTTGAGTGCTATTTTTATCAACCATGTTGGTGACATCGAATTGATAACTTACATACCACTTGTGATCTTGTTCATGATTAGCACCATCCACCTTATCTCTCTACACCAACAGTCCATAGAAACACCATCATCATCAACAAGAGGAGTATCACAAATTTGAAGGAAAGTTGAACACGTTCGAGGTTTACAAGCAACGGTACAAAAATTGAGCAGATTTTAGATTTAAGTAAAGCAACAAAACAAGGAGCAGAATTTTTATAAGTTGAAGACTATTGTACATGAGTGAAAATTATCAAGGATGAGAGTTCGAGAAGTCTATGATATCAAGACATACAAGTTGTGAAGAATTAAGCGGTAAAGTACTTACACCATGGCCTTTGTATTTTATTTTATTTTGTATTTATTTTTCTCTTGTCTTGAAAAAAAAAAAAAAAAAAAAAAAAAAAAACGAAAAAACGAAAAAAAAAGGAAGAAAAAAAGAGACAAGAGAAAATGTTTAGGTTTGTTAATAGTTTTATTATTTTGTTTTATTTTTATTTTTATTTTGTATTTGTTTTATTTCTTATTTAAAAAAAAAAAGAAAAAGAAAAAAAAAAAGAAAAAGAAAAGAAAGAAAAAAAATATTTGGGTTTGTATAGTTTGTTTTTAGTTTTGTATTCTTTTAATAAAGCCAAGGGAAAGAAGGAATATGTATAAGAAGTTTCAAGCAACAAGGAATTAGAGGAAAAGAATCACATTGTCAAGATTCTACGAAGTTCAAGAGTTATCATCAAGAGTTGAAGACCGAAGACGAAGATGAAGGCACCGATTGAAGGCAAAGAAGACGTTTCTATGGATCTTTGTGAGAGTGGTGCTAGGCGCACGCCGAACGGATAACGAGGTAAGTAAGCATATTCCCACCTTCGTTAAATGGTTGATTTCCTTTCGAAGAGATCGTCAGAAAAATGGGTTTTCAAAATTATAAAAGATGTGGGTTTTCAAAATATTTCGGAGGGTTTTTACCTTCCTACCATTCAACGTGTCGCAGGATTCTCTCTTCATTCCTACTGGACACATGTGTGACCCATAAAAAGTTTGTTTATTATTGAGAGCAATATCATAAAACCCTTTCTTGTGAGGCGAGTCGAGACTTTTGATCACTCCGAACCCGAATTTATGTCGAGAAGGGATAGTTATCTCTCTCTCAACTTTTAAGAATGAGATTGTGTTCATTTATGTGTCTAACTTCTTATGACTAGTGTGCAGAATTTCTATGTCTTCTTAGCGCTTGGATACTATCATTTCGGAGAACTATTAAGTTGGAAAAGTAGGTTTTGTGGGTATATCGCTAGTAAACCCTCACGAGAGTATAACTCGTCCACTAGGGACACCTAGGGGTTTAAAGGCTTGTTATACGTGCTAAGTGTGACCGTAGCCTCGACGAAACGGAGTTGTATGTATGTTTTAGAATTGTTTTGTTTGATTCGCTCGCGGACTAGCAAAGTCTAAGTGTGGGGGAATCTGATAGGTGTCGTAAAACACCTAATTTTATATATAGTATTTATGCTTTCTTTGCGAGTTTTCTTGTAAATTATGTATCTTATATTGGTTTTGAGTTATCGGGTGTTTTGGAGTCATTTGGAGCAAAAAGAAGTGGAAATGGCTACAAAAGTGAAGCTACTAGTGGAGAAAGGCCAAAGACCAGGTGAAACTCGTTCAAATACAAGATTTCTACTTTTCATTTTGTAGAGGACGAGAAGATGAAGACAATGGCGAAAAGAACGAGTCATTCGAGCTCGTATGAAGAAGTTATGGGTAAAAGAACTCGGAAGACTAAAAGGGCTCAATAGTCATTTTAAAGGGCGAGTGCTATTGGGACCCCTACTGTGCGTTAGGGGCAGTCATCATGTTAAGGGATGTCCATTTCAAAGGAACTGTTAAGGCAGTCAAGTCAATTACTAGGGGCACCTTAAATCTTCATATTTGAAGCGGGAACTCGACGGAGGTTTGGTTTTCGGGAACTATTACAAAGCAGTCGCCGCCGCTATTGATGATGGTATACTCTTCTGATGGATGGAAAGGAAAGTCGGGGTTGTTGTTAATGATGGGGCTGTTGATGAGGTAACGAGGACAAGATGGTGATATCGGGGGAAGAAAGTTGAAATGTGTTGGATATTGCCATTCCCGATGGAGAATATCGGCAGTGTTAGCTCACGATGATGTCACATCAATGAGACAGGGCGGAGCTCGAGCTAGGGGCTCGCTATCGGTGATGCCATGGTGAAGATGGAGCTCGAGTCCGTGGTTATCTGTAATGGTTGGTCTGTTATCGTAAGTTGCTAACAGAACTGTGGTCGGCGACACGCTATGATGAGTTATGCATGGCCGTAATGATAGCTCGAGAGGAAGAGTTTGGCTGGAGATGGACAATGAAGAAGTCGATTGATGATTGGCAAGAGAACGTACGCCAAGAGACGAGAATGATTAAGTTCGAGTCCGAGTGAGAGAAGAAACGACTATCTCGTTTAGGAAGGTTATCAGAGATGTAGTTGTGTAAGGAGATATACGGGGAGAATGAGTCGAGCATGCGTTGAATAGAGAAGGAAGGTCCCCGCTGCCATTTCCCAGCGAATGATGATGGGAATGGTTGTTCGAGATGGAGTTTAAAAGAGAGAGAGTTGAAGATGTGCAATGGCAAATGTTGCCATCGGTGATTGATGATCAAAGCGTGATGAACCCGAGAGATTGAAGTTAGAGCATGGCTCGAGTTGGCCGCCATTACATGCCATTACCGATGAAGACAGAGATGAAGGATGGTGTT
>JAJJWW010009989.1:0-226541 GCA_023531295.1 Papaver armeniacum
GGCTCGAGGATTAGTTTGCTTGAAATGTAAAACTTCAATATTTATGACTGCTGAAGTTTGACACCAAGGAATTTCCAAAACCGAAAATATTCTTAATATATGCAATATATTTCCAAATTCGGTTTCATAATTCCCCGAAATGCTTTGTCCAAATATTGACCAAAATCTCAAGAGAAAATCTCCAATTAGTAAATGCACATTACCAATTTTTATTTTCTAAAGATATGAATTTTAATTGCTAGAAATTAAAAGCATATAAAACTAAAAACTTAATTAAAAAGATTCTCAATTTATTTCGATCCTAGATTCTCCTTTAGCTATTAAGGAATATCTTTGAACAATAAAAAAGATAAGCGTTATCGCACATGTTCAAAGTATGTCGACATCTTTACTTTGTAAGTTCTTTTTCATACTTAAAATCTTGGAACCGATTTTCCACACTTCCAAACAAGTTTAGAATTGGTTCATCTGACTTCCAAGAGCTATGTGATTGATTATCCTATAAAATTATCAAACATGGGTTTCACGGTTCTACCAAAACAAGTTTCGGTTTTACCTCCATGTGGGTACTAGAATTAGTCACGCTAGTTACCAAAACTTGGTTGACTAGGTACTAGGATCGGTTCCCACATATATATGGTATCTAACTTGTATTTGGTGCACATGTCCATAGGATCGGTTCCCAATAACTAAAAACGTGTTGCACATGTTCATAGGATCGGTTCCTAATAACTAGAAACTTGATGCACCTCTTACAAGGATCGATTCCCCTTTTGTGATCGGTTGCACCTCTTACTAGGATCGGTTCCCCATTGACTAGAGTTGGTCATACCAATTACAACAAATCGATCATACCATCTGGAGTGATTACTTAAGATCGGTTTCACTAATAAAAGTCATACCAATACAAAAGTCAGGCCTTGTGAATAGTTTTACCAAGATACATAAACAAGTTATGAGCGGTTATATTAAAACACATATTGGTAGTTCAAAATATATGCAAATGAATAACAATACCAATAAGCCTAGCGATTTCCCTTTCGATTCACAAAACAAGTTTATGAATGTACTTCCTTTAAACGAATGTAAAAAATTGTTTCCTAGGATGAAATCTTCACTCATACCCATACATAATCACAATAACATTCAAACGATTATGTCGATGTCTTATATACGAAGTTCAAAAGATAAGCGTTTATACTTGTATTGTATTCCTTAATACTATGTCTAACTAGAGTATAATCATTCATAGCTTCAGATTATGTTTTCAATATGCACTAATTGAACATTACGTTAGGGAATGAAACAGCCAAGTCAAATATTACTAACCTCAAGTGGAAGGATGATGTCGTCGTTGTAGCTCCTTACTTATTCACATTCTTCAAGTCTTCATGTAATACTTATAATGTCTCATATCCTAATACTTTCAAGCCAACCTATACGAAGTTGACTCTAGTACATAATCAAGTGACTCTTTAAATGAGTTTTGGTTCACTAAAATATGACAACCAAACTGACATGCCAACGCTGGTGGGTTCAACCGAGCTATGCTCTAACATCTTGTTGTGCCATTTACTTTATTATTCGTATTATAATTAAAGTAAATTGCACTTTTATGTTAGTCCGTATCACTTGATATTGATCCTATAGAGTTTTCGGCTTAATACCGCATCTATTATCAAGTGAACACTCGTTGTCGATCGCCTCGGATCTTGAATCCATAATCAATCACACAAGTGATCTTGTTGTTGTATTGTCTCGATCTTGTATCCATAGACGATCACACGAAGTGTGTACCGAAGTTGTTGTATTGTCTTGACTCTGTCCATAGACGATCACACTTGGTAAAGGACTTATAGGCAGGTTGAAAAATAAAAGATTGTGGTGTATTTAGGTACCCTCGTCTTTTCAATTGGTATCAGAGCAGGTAAATACGAAAAGATCTAACAATCTTTGTTTGGTGCCATCCAACTTATAAGACATGAGTCAAAGTAAGATTAAGTGAAAGCGAAAATTAATGAAAGACTCAGTTAACGTATCGCAAGAGGTTGTCAAACCACTCTCAGAATCAGAGGTTACAGATTCCGAGATGAAACAGGCCCCTGAACAGTTGATTTCTGATGAAATTCACCTAAGTATGTCTCGTGAGTGTATAAAGACACTTAAGGATGATTTGCAATAAAAAAATACTGAGTGTCAAAGGCTTCGACAAGAACTCGAAAAGTTCAGGGAAGATGTTTCTCAACAAAAACAGAGTCTTGAAGACAAAGTAAGTGCCAGTTTTTCTCAAACAGAATTGTTAGAAAAAGATCGTGATGATGCTCTTGAAAAGGTTCATTTGTTGGAAAAGAAACTTGTTGAATCTGATGCAAGTGAAAAAGCGGGGGTCTAACAACCACACCCAATATTTCGTTTAGGCAATATGTATGGACTAACTCCGATATAATTCAAGAGAATCAATCAGACAAAAGACTCAAATTCAATCGATGGAAATATATCCAAGAGTTGTATCTTCATTTCACAATGTAATAAGCAAATCAACGAGATAGAATTCGCGAGCCCGATTATTATGAGAAACAACTTGAATAAGACTAAAGACCAATGTTCGAGTGTCAATCAATTTATATCAAAAACCAAAGGTTGGATTATCTAATTGATTGAACTACGCACAACCTGTGATATTTCAATTATATAAACAAATATAATGTGGAAAAGAAATTATTAGAGCACTGCTCGGTCGAACTCGCAAGCGTTGCTATGTCAAGCTTGTTTGTCAAGTTTAGTTGCCAAAACTATAAGTCTTGATTTCTAGTCTACTTATAGCTATGTCTCGGATTAGGATAGAACGTGTAGTTGAGCTTTATACTTCACGGCGTTCATCAATCAAGACGAAGAACTACTAAGGGAACTTGTGGAACTTCATCAACAAAAGGTATGTGGAGACTTGAACTCATCTATCACTTGGAAAGTCTATTTCTATTCTATCTCATGTTGAGACAAAATTCATATAGCTATATAGACTTCATAATTATACACATTTGGTATTTCGAGCTGAGTTTAACTCGCTTATATTTTCTCGAAATATGTGTTGGTAAGTCTCTTTAACCAAGTTCATCTTTTATTCTTCAAGAAAGTCAAAAGATGATCATGTGAAAATCGCTTGGTAACATCTTATATGATTTGTGTTGAGACAGTCATTTGGTGTAGACGGAATGTTTCAGATTGATCATTTGATCACTTGAAAATTGCTTTGAAGCTAATAGTTTGTGTGAGACAGCTATTGTCGTCTTCTAAGAATGTTTCAATGATTGAAATGGGAGTTTAGGACAATTAACCTTTTATTAGATATAGCACAAGTATGTGTACTTGTATGCTAAGGTTGCAAGTTATTCCAAGTCCAGGAATCAAGTGTGCATACCCGTATGCGTACTCCGATTCAACAGGTTAAAGTCTGGGAACTCTAAGTATGCGTACACGTTTGCATACTAACTCCAATCGAGTCGGTTGTGAACGACAGTATGCGTACACGTTTGCATACTGACGAACACAAAGTTAAGTCCAAACTCTAAGTATGCGTACATGTTTGCATACTTGAGTAGGTTAAGTTCTAAAATCGGCTAAGTCATGAACAAACATATTTATACAATAAGGAATGCAATCTTTTGCAAATTGTGGTTATAATGTTCATGAATTGATTTGAGTGAATCAAAACCGATTTTGCTTCAATTGTGTCTTGTATACTTCTATGAGAATATAAAAAAATGAACAACTCTATAACTAGTTTCATTTTGAGTCATTTGAACTAGTTGTGTTAAGATGAACAAGGTTGATATCAAAGTGTTCATATGGTTAACTTTGGTTAACTATTGTTGAGCCAACTAAGTATACACGTTTAGGTACGGTTATCCATATCTAAATGAAGGTACATTTCATTTGTGTGTAACAAGCTAAGTTAATCTAACAGTTGAAAGATATTAGGTTGAATCTAACCAGGTTTTCATCTAACGGTGAATATTGATTGCTTTGTCCCAAAGTATCAAACCCCGATTTGGAGACTATATAAGGGAGAACTCTAGCAACTCGGTGTGATACTAGTTGCGACTAGAGTCGATTCTCCTTTAACCAAGGTTTTTCCTAAAACCATTATAGGTTAACGACTTAAAGACTTCATTGGGATTGTGAAGCCAGGACCAACTATTTTCTCTATAGTTGCGTGTTCTGATATTACTTTGTTCTATCGTATTGAGTACTATCTTCTCTAAGATTTGCTCGATATTTAATCTCCGATAGGTAAGATAAAAAGTAGTCACAAACATCTTCGTCTCATCGTTTGTGATTCCACAATATCTTGTTCCTCTACCATACGGTTAAGATTATTTTGAGGTGATTGATATTACTTGACTATTCTTTGGGAATATAAGTCCGGTGTATCAATTGGTTCCTGTTCACCTTGATTTATCAAAAGACGGAACAAAACTCGTAAGTATTTATGTGGGAGATAGATTTATCTATTCAATAGACTTTTCTGTGTGAGGCAGATTGGTTTATCAAGTTTTCTACTTTGGGTCGTAGCAACTCTTAGTTGTGGGTGAGATCAGCTAAGGGAATCAAGTGCGCAGAATCCGACGTGGTTCTAGAGGCGTAAGGAACGCGATTGTACATTGATCAATGTGAGATTGGTTAGGGCTAAACTACATTCGAGTCCGAAGTAAACTTGCAGTAGGCTAGTGTCTGTAGCGGCTTAATACAATGTGGTGTTCAAATCGGACTAGTTCCTAGGGTTTTTCTCGCATTTTGCGGTTTCCTCGTTAACAAAATTTACGTGTCCGTGTTATTTATTTTCCCCATTATACTTTCTATATAATTGAAATATCACAGTTGTGCTGTCGAACTCGCAAGCGTTGCTATCTCAAGCTTGTTTGTCAAGTTTAGTTGCAAAAACTATAATCCTTGATTTCTAGTCTCCTTATAGCTAAGTCTCAGATTAGGATAGAATGTGTAATTGAGCTTTATACTTCACGACGTTCATCGATTGAAGACGAAGAACTACTAAGGGGATCTTGTGGAACTTCATCAACAAAAGGTATGTGGAGACTTGAACTCATCTATCACTCAAAAGTCTATCTACTCTATCTCGTATTTGAGACAAAAGTCGTATAGATATATAGACTTCGATTATACACATTTGATATTTCGAGATGAGTTTATCTCGCTTATATATTTATCTAAATATGTGTTGGTTCGCTTAAACCAAGTTCATATTTTATTCTTGACGAAAGTCAAAAGATGATGATGTGAAAAACGTATGGTAACATCTTACATGATTTGTGTGAGACAATCATTTGGTGTAGACTCGGAATATTTTGTATTGATCATTTGATCACTTGAAAATTGCTTTGAAGCTAATAGTTTGTGTGAGACATCTATTGTCGTCTTCTAAGAATGTTTCAAGGATTGAAATGGGAGTTTAGAACAATTGACCTATGATTGGATATAAGCACGATATGCGTACTTTCATATGTGTAAGTCCAAGTCCGGAACCTAGTATGCATACCCGTATGCGTACTGGCGAAGTCAGTTGAAGTCCGGGAACCTTAGTGTGCATACCCGTATGCGTACTGGCGTAATAGTTCAAGTTCGGGAATTCAACTGAGTTTGGATGTGTACAACAATATGCGTACATGTTTGCATACTGGCGAACACAGTCCATGTCCGGCTACTTAGGTATGCATACACGTTTGCATACTTGAGTGGGTTATGTTCTAAAATCGGTTTGTTCATGAACTAATACATATATATATAATAAGGAATGCAATCTTTTACAAACCGTGGCTATAATGTTCATGAATTGTTCGAGTGAATCAAAACCGATTTTGCTTCAATTGTGTCTTGTGAACAACTCTATAACTAGTTTGATTTGAGTCATTTGAACTAGTTATGATAAAGATGAATAAGGTTGATATGAAAGTGTTCATATGGCTAACTTCGGTTAACTATTATTGAGCCAACTAAGTGTACACGTTTAGGTACGGTTACCTTTATATAAATGTAGGTGCATTTCATTTGTGTGTGACAAGCTAAGTTCGATCTAACGGTTGAAAGATATTAGCTTGAGTCTAATCAGGTTTTCATCTAACGGTGAATATTGAATGCATTGTTACCAAGGTAGCATTGATTACAAACCCTGATTTGAAGACTATATAAGAGAGAACTCTAAAAACTAGGAAACCTAATCCCCACACCTCCTGTGTGATACTAGTTGCGACTAGAGTCGATTCTTCTTTAGCCTAGGTTTTTCTAAAACCATTAGGTTAACGACTTGAAGACTTCATTGGGATTGTGAAGCCAGACCCAACTATTTTCTCTATAGTTGCGTGTTCTGATCTTGTTGTATTCTATCGTATTGAGTACTATCTTCTCTAAGATTTGCTCGAGATTTATTCTCCGATGGCAAGATAATAAGTCATGACATCTTCGTCTCATCGTTTTTTGATTCCACAATATCTTGTTTCGCTACCATACGATTAAGATTATTATGAGGTGATCGATATTACTTGGATGTTCTTCAGAATATAAGTCGGTGTATCAATTAGTTCCTGTTCACCTTGGTTTATCGAAAGACGGAACAAAACTCGTAGGTATTTCTGTGGGAGACAAATTTATCTATTCAATAGACTTTTTCGTGTGAGACAACTTTGTTTATCAAGTCTGCGGCTTTGGGTCGTAGCAACTCTTAGTTGTGGGTGAGATCAGCTAAGGGAATCAAGTGCGCAGAATCCGGCGTGGTTTTAGAGGCGTAAGGAATGTGACTGTACCTTGATCAGTGTAAGATTGGTTAGGTCTCAACTACATTCCATTCCTAAGTTAACTTGTAGTAGGCTAGTCTCTGTAGTGGATTAATACAGTGTGGTGTTCAATCTGGACTAGGTACCGGGGTTTTTCTGCATTTGTGGTTTCCTCTTTAACAAAATTTTGTATCCGTTGTTATTTATTTTCCGCATTATATTTGTTTATATAATTGAAATATCACAGTTATTGTGTGTAGCTCAATCAATTAGATAATCCAACCTTTGGTTGTTGATATAAATTGATTGACACTTGAACATTGGTCTTTGGTACCGTTCAAGTTATTTCACATAATAATCGGGCTGTGATTTCTATCGTTTGATTTGCCGATTACATTGTGAAACAAACATACAACTCTTAGATATATTTCCATTGATTGAGTCTGACTGTCTAGTTGATTCTCTTGGAATTATATTGGAGTTTGTCCATAGAGATTGCCTAAACGAAATATTGGGTGAGGTTGTTAGACCCCCGTTTTTTCAATTGGTATCAAAGGACGAACACGATAAACTCCGATAAGTTTGTGTTTGACTAATCCCAAAGTCTTTTCTTATGGGAAATTACTTTGGGAAACTTGTTCTGGGCATCTGTAACGCACGCCGTAATTCCTTAAAGATTATTCAGAGCTTATTATCCACAAGACCTCTGGTCTCTCAAGATAATCTCGCTCAATCTAGTACATTGGAAAACTTAGATAATGTGAATCAGTCTAAAGGAAAAATTAAAAGTTCTTCTAAGAAAAATCGTTCAAGAAAACGTGGTCAAAGCTCAAAGATATGGAATCTCACTAGATTAATTCTTAATCTTTTTGAGGAATACTATCGTGATGGATCAATTGACAAAGATCTATTTGAAGCTTTTTAAAGCGTTTTTAAATTCTTAGAAAAACTTAATTAGATTGAGGAAAAGTATCATTCCGATAAATGTTCCGTACCTGTCAAATCATGTATTCATGATGTGCGAACTAAACTTGCTACCGACTCATGTGAAATTGATAAAAACATTTTCGGTGAGTTTGGCATGGGTTCCAATTGTCGGAAAACGTCATTCCTTGGTCATAAGAAAAAGGGGTTAAAAAATTCTATTAACCCTGACCCTGAGTATCATCATTACTATGATTATACTTCTGGTACATTTCACAAATATCAACCGAAGAAGCTGCATGAGGATCTCTCTGCACATCTTGCCTATTGGTAACAAGCTTTGCTCTACCCCATATGTTTATAACTTGAGATGGGGCAAGTAAAAGTTTGAATATTTTTGTGTTTGGGTTAATTTGCTTTTAATCTTTTTCTTTGAGAAAAACTCCTTGACATATCTTTTCTCCATTTGTCTACCCGAGGTTAAAAAAAGTGACATAGTCTTTCTACTGTCCTTTGTACTGCACTGCATTGATTCTTTCAATGTGCAAACCTTTGAAGGTGAACAGTTTTTAGAAATCCTGCCTTCCTTTTGAAGGTCGCGGTTCATGAACGGGTCCAAGCCCATTATTGGGTGTATAAGAGTTGTGGTACGCATACCCTTCTTCTCATCTCTCTTGACCACGCACGTGAACTTTCTAGGGTTCATGTATCATTTCTATTTAATTCAACTTTGGAGATTCAAAAAGGGCTAAGGGTTTTCTTCATCTTCAAGGAGCATATCAAGTAAGTTTTTCCTTCTCTTAGCTCTCTCAATTTCTAGGTCTCATGAGAAATTTCAAGGTTTCAAAGAAAGTTTCAAAAACTTTGAATTCATCTTCTCCTTCTAGCATGAACATACCTATAGACCAAGCCTCTATTAGAATTAGCTTTGTCAATGATTCTTGTGGTAGGACCTTTGAAAGGATTTATTATAATGGTTTCATCTTAGAAAGGAATCTGGATTTGTCTAGTGGTCATAAGGAAGATTTGGTTTGTTTTGAAAAGTATAATCTTGGAAACATCTTTGATGGTCTTGGTGAAGGTTTTGACACTCTCACAATAATCTTCTATGCTAGCATCCATGATGTTGATCTTGATGACATGGAATTCAAGACCATGATAAATAGAGAAAGGATTCTTGTTAATAGAGAGTTGATTTCAAGGATTACCAAAATTCCATTGGGTAATTTTCTCCTTCCTAGACCAAGTAAAGAAAGACCATCATATGAAACCATCTCGAATGGTCTTTGCAGCAAGAGTGTTGATTGGATTGAAGGAAAATTTTCTACTAATTATCTTAGTCTTGCGTTGATGTCTTTCGGAAAACTTGGTATATCTAATCTTTGTCCCTCCACAATTGAGAATTCTCGGTGGAGTCGTGAGTTTGCGGAGTTGGTTTATTTCCTTGAATTGTGTACTCCATGTCTCGATATTTGTGGATTTATCATTCTTCAAATGGTCTCGATGACGTCATACAACAATAAGTTAGGTTTTCCTTGCTTAATTGAGCAAATTTGTCGTGCACATTCCATTGCTCCCATTGGCAACTCTCTTGGTACTCTCAATCTTGTTCGTCCTTGTAATTTCAAACGTATGAAGGAGAATGCTTCCAAAAGACAATGATGTGATTCCCTTGACGGTTCTTGTGATCCTGCCACCTTGGGTCTTCTTCAAAAAATTCACAAGGGTGTGTGTAAGATCAATTCCAAGGTAAAATGTGTGCAAGAACAATTACGGTTGATTGCAATAAAGTTTCCCGAAATAAAGGAAGATATAGATATTATTCAAGCCTCTTGGATGGTTTCCGATGATGAAGAAGATGATTGAATTCTTTATCTCTTTATTCTTAATGTGTAGGAAACTTCTTATGAGAATTTATTCTTGTGTTTTAAGAAGGATAACTAGGGTTTGGAATAACAATTATTGTGAGTATACATAGCTATTGCCAACGATTTTTTCATCTTGCAATATTTTTAGATTTATTTATTTAAATTCTAAAGTTTATTTGGAGGATGATTTTGCAGTATTAATCTTCATTGGTTTTATATATTGCAAATTTTTATGGGATATGTGTGTTTACGTCAGTGAACTATGATTGTCCCATATATGTCAAAAGTTAAGTCTATTATATGTCTTTATGCAAATATTGATGGAAAATAGAATGAACTTTTGATAACAAAGATTCAGTCATTATGCAAATATTGATGAAAAATAGAATGAATCTTTGAATATTTCACAGTATTGATCTTTCCCTAATCCACTTTATGTGAAAGTACTGTATGGCTCCGTAAGTTTTCTTATGTTGAGCATTTCCGATTAAATTAATCATGGGTTCTCTTGTGGTTAATTTAATTGAGTTTTATGGATACAAATTCATGTCTCATGTAATTTGTTAATGTCCAAAGAAATCCTTCTTTTCTCGTGAAGTAAGGTCGCTCTTGTTGTTCCTTTGCGAATGACATTTTATGGGGGAGAGTTCTTAATTGAACTTGTGCTTAATTTCCAAATCTTTGTGGGGAGTGCGGTTGTGGAATATTGTAGGAGTTATCTTGTATCTTTATAAACTCCTTGATGAATACACTAAGTTTCGACTATGTGAAATCATCGAAACAAAGTTGATATGTTTTTCTCTTTTAGTCATAAAGTATCTCTATGAGAATTTCATTATGATCCCGCTAGTTTTCGTACATTTGCCAATTTATATTGACAAAAAGGGGGAGAATTATTATGTAGTTCAGACTACAAATACATATGGTTTACGGATCATTATGTAAGGGGGAGTGGTTTTCATTGCGAGATGAAGTATTAACTAAGGGGGGGGTGATACATATCACCATAGTATTATTGTCAAAGTTGTGATACAGTTGAGCTTTGATGTTGTGTAATAATACTATGACACTGTATAACAAATACGAAAATATCTTGTTTTTATATATTGTTATAGCTACGGATCTTCAACAACTATGATGCTGAGTTGAACACGTTCAGAATCACTGGAGTACTTGGAAGTGACGAAGATTTCGAGTAATGTTGAAGAACAAGGAAATCAAGCTTTTGGATGAGAAGTTACAAAGTTTATTCATTTTGTAATCCATATGTATTGATAGTTTTGTCACTAAAATTGACGGGGAAGATTGTTAGAGCACTGCTCGGTCGAACTCGCAAGCGTTGATATCTCAAGCTTGTTTGTCAAGTTTAGTTGCCAAAACTATAAGCCTTGATTTCTAGTCTACTATAGCTAAGTCTCGGATTAGGATAGAATGTGTAGTTGAGCTTTAGACTTCACGGCGTTCATCGATTGAAGACGAAGAACTACTAAGGGGAGCTTGTGAAACTTCATCAAC
Organism: Papaver armeniacum; assembly: GCA_023531295.1. NCBI lineage: Eukaryota > Viridiplantae > Streptophyta > Magnoliopsida > Ranunculales > Papaveraceae > Papaver > Papaver armeniacum. The sequence continues at coordinate 11,093 of JAJJWW010009989.1, forward strand.
AAAAGGTATGTGGAGACTTGAACTCATCTATCACTCAAAAGTCTATCTACTCTATCTCCTATTTGAGACAAAAGTCGTATAGCTATATAGACATTGATTATACACCTTTGATATTCCGTCTTTGAGTTTATCTCGCTTATCTAAGCATAATATGCGTACTTGGAGCGTCTGTTCCTTTATAGCCCATACCACGTGTATCACGATGTTCTTTACATGCTCCCAGCATAGTGGATGATTTTGTAGAGCTAGCATTGAATCTTTTCAGATTCTCTTCCACTAATTTGACCTTATTAAGAGCAGCAGTTAGATCAACCTCCAAAAATTTTTCTCTAGCGAGAAAGCCGTTTTATCTGTCATTGAAGCAATTTTGTTGAGGGTCATATCTTGCTTCAGTTTCTGCAAGTCTTTCTTTAAACACAAAGAGATTTCAACGAAGATTATCACATTCAGAGTATTTTGAACGCACATCTTCTTCACGATCTTTCAGAAGAGATTGTAAGAGATTATAACCATAATCGTATCCCTTAAAGAGTTTTCTAATTTTCTTGTTTTCTAGACATAGAGAGTCGAAACTTAGCCAAGCAAGATGTTGACTTTTTTTTCTTTATGAGATGGTCAAAAAGCTTGATATATTGCGAGACTTCCTCATCCACATCTTGTCCCTTATCTGAATCACTTTCATCTGAAAGATCATCCAGCTATTCATCTAGGCGTGTTTCCCAATTACACACAGTTTCAGACAATGGAGAAGACGTGAGAGATTCCTTAGGAGAAACAAGGCTTTGGACCAAGTCAGAATGTTTCTGAACTGGTGCTGCGTTTTCAGAGATAGCACGATTGTCCATAGAGTCAGATTGCTACAAACACAGACTTATGAGGTCTAAAACGTGTTTGCCTGCTCTGATACCAATTGAAAAAGCGGGGGTCTAACAACCACACCCAATATTTCGTTTAGGAAATCTGTATGGACTAACTCCGATATAATTCTAAGAGAATCAACTAGACAGTCAGACTCAATCAATGGAAATATATCCAAGAAATGTATCTTTGTTTCTCAATGTAAGATAGAATCCGCGAGCCTGATTATTATGAGAAACAACTTGAACGGTACCAAAGACCAATGTTCAAGTTTCAATCAATTTATATCAACAACCAAAGGTTGGATTATCTAATTGATTGAACTACGCACAACATGTGATATTTCAGTTATATAAATAAATATAATGCAGAAAAGAAATATCACAAATACCGAAATTTTGTTAACGAGGAAACCGCAAATGCGAGAAAAACCTAGGGACCTAGTCAGATTTGAACACCACCTTTGTATTAAGCTGCTACGAGACTCTAGCCTACTACAAGTTAACCCGGATTTGGAATGTAGTTGAGCCCTAACCAATCTCACACTGATCAAGGTACAGTCGCGTTCCTTACGTCTCTGAATCCCGGCAGGACTATGCGCACTTGATTCCCTTAGCTGATCTCACCCATAACTCGAGTTGCTACGACCCAAAGTCGAAGACTTGATAAACAAATACATGTGTCACACGAAAAAGTCTATTGAATAGATAAATCTGTCTCCCACAAAAATACCTACGAGTTTTGTTTCATCTTTTGATAAATCAAGGTGAACAGGAACCAATTGATACACCGGACTTATATTCCCGAAGAACAACCAAGTAATATCAATCACCTCACAATAACTTAACCGTATGGTAATGTAATAAGATATTATGGAATCACAAAGAATGAGACGAAGAGATTTGTGATTACTTTTTATCTTACCTATCGGAGATTAAATCTCGAGCAAATATTAGAGAAGACAATACTCAATACGATAGAACAAAGTAAGATCGAACACGCAACTACGAGAGAAAATAGTTGGGCCTGGCTTCAGAATCCCAACGAAGTCTTTAAGTCATTAGCATATAATGGTTTTAGTATAAACCTAGGTTAAAGTATAATCGACTCTAGTCGCAACTAGTATCACACAGGAGGTGTGAGCATTAGGTTTCCCATTTGCTAGAGTTCTCCCTTATATAGTCTTCAAATCGGGGTTTGATAACTTTGGGACAAAGCAATCAATATTCATCGTTAGATGAAAACCCGATTAGAGTCAAGCCAATATCTTTCAACCGTTAGATGGTCTTGTCTTGTTACACATAAATGAAATGTACCTTCATTTAGATATGGGTAACTTAGTACCTAAACGTGTACACCGAGTTGGCTCAACAATAGTTAACCGAAGTTAGCCATATGAACACTTTCATATCAACCTTGTTCATCTTAACACAACTAGTTCAAATGACTCAAATGAAACTAGTTATAGAGTTTTTCAATTGTTTATATTCTCATAGAAGTATACAAGACACAATTGAAGCAAAATCGGTTTTCATTCACTCGAATCAATTCATGAACACTATAGCCACGGTTTCAAAAAATTGCATTCCTTATTATATAAATGTATTTGTTCATGAGTATGTAAACATACTTAACCGATTTTAGAACTTAACCCACTCAAGTATGCAAACCTGTACGCATACTTTAGTTCCGGACTTGGTCTCGTTCGTCAGTATGCAAACATGTACGCATACTGTCGTTCATGACCGAACTCAGTTGAAATCTGTACGCATACGAGTACGCATACTATAGTTCCCGGACTTCAACTGTTGAATCAGTACGCATACGGGTATGCATACTAAATTCCCAGACTTGGAATACACTTGCAACAGTTAGCATACAAGTACGCATACAAGTACGCATACCGTGCTATATCCAATCAATGTTTAATTGTTCTAAACTCCCATTTTAATCATTTAAACATTCTTAGAAGACAAGAATAGTTGTCTCACACAAACTATTATCTTCAAAGCAATTTACAAGTGATCAAATGATCAATACGAAACATTCTGAGTCTACATCAAATGACTGTCTCACACAAATCATATAAGATGTTACCAGGCGATTTTCATATGTCATCAAGAACTTGGTTAAATCGAAAGCTTACCAACACATATTTCGAGAAATATGTAAGCGAGTTAAACTCAACTCGAAATATCAAATGTGTATAATTTAAAGTCTATATAGCTATACGACTTTGTCTCAATAGGAGATAGAATAGAAATAGACTTCTGAGGGATAAATGAGTTTAATTCTACACATACCTTTTGTTGATGAAGTTCCACAAGCTCCCCTTAGTAGTTCTTCGTCTTCAATCGATGAACGCCGTGAAGTTTAAAGCTCAACTACACAATCTATCCTAATCCGAGACATAGCTATAAGTAGACTAGAAATCAAGACTTATAGTTTTGACAACTAAACTTGACAAACAAGCTTGAGATAGCAACGCTTGCGAGTTCGACCGAGCAGTGCTCTAACAACAAGGATTAAATCTCAACAAAAGAGTTTTGAAGAGAAAGAAAAACGCCTTGAGGCTGATCTAACTGGTGCTCTTGATTAAATCAAGATGTTGGAAGAAGTAAAGAGGTAAAATTTGTCAAAGCTACAAATTCTTCTCAACCAGAGGCTTCCACTGATGTCAAAGATGCTCCTATTTCTTGTAAAGAAGTAAAGCATGACAATCCTAAGAATCATGTTCAACCAGACTCTTCAACTGCAACCATCAAAGAGAGCACTTCTGCTAATGTCAAGAAAGCAACAACGTTGAACAAAGATAAGAAGAAGAAGAAAACTCGTCGAGCTCCAATGCAAGAGGTTCCACAAAAAGGTAACATTAAAACTCACACTTCTCATGTTTCTAAGAATTGTTATTTTTGTGGTAATAAAGGACACTTGAAATGGGTATGCAAAGTTCGTGAGATGCAAGATGCACTTTATTTTGTATCAAACGAATTGTCTAAGTTTACTCCCTGAAAGAACTCTGATCGTTATTGTCCTAAGTTTAGGCAAAAGAATTATTATAATGATAGTTCAAATTTTGCCTATCGCTCGAAAATTTGATCTCATAAAAGACCCGAATATATAAAGAGAGATTACTTTGTAAATGCGAAGACAAGATCTGATGTTCCAAATTGGAGAAAGGTCATTTCGCAAAATATTCAAAATGGCAATGTTCCTAATGGTATGAAGGAGAAATCCGCTCCTACGAAACTCATTTATAAATGGGTCTCGAAGTCCGCCATAGCCAAGGAGATACCAAAAGTTAGTCACAAGAATGACACTCAATTGATAAACGTTGGTAACAATGTTTTTGAGAGTTTTCTTGAAAGACAAAGGAAATACATCTTGTTGTCTAAAGTATCTTGTACGAATGAATGTTATGCTAATGACACTCTTCATCACAAGTCAACTAAACAAGATATGGAACAAGAGAAAGCAATCCAAGCAAGAGGTCAAGAATGATGATTCTGTCTTAGTCACTCGTGACGAACAAGACAAGGATCAACTCAACATAACCTAGTTATGTTGGAATGTGCATAGTCACCTTTGTGCTCAATATTATGAAAGTCGAGGAAGCACATGAAACTGAGCACATGACCACTTGGCTATTGTATGACTAATTAACATCTTTAGGGAGATTTTTCTCTTCTTTACTCATACCTTACCTATCCATAATTGAGCACTTGATAGAAACGGTAATTTTGAGTTTATGGTGTTGATACAGGTCATATATGTGTAACTCTTGTTTATACGGTTAAAACGAACCAAAAATCATTGAATTCAGACATCGTATGAAAAAGTTATGCCTAAAACAGTCTTGTGTTTGAATTCAAGGTGTAACCGGTTACAGCCTAACCTAGGGATCAAGGTGTAACCGGTCATAGTCCTAGTCCATATGAAAGGAGTGTAAAAATATTTTTCCCATAACTTCTTCGTCCGAACTCGGAATGCCCTCATTCTATTTGCGTTGTTTTCGTAATTTCATTCCTTACAAGATTGAGGTAATTGCAATACTTGATTTTATTTTTAATATTTATGATGTATTGCATTTGAGTTTATGAAATAAACCATTGTGTTTCATTCTAATATATTGGCTCACTTCCTTACGGTTAGTGACTTTTGAGTATAGTCGATCTTTGGATCATATCTTCGTGATTGCTGTATCAAAATCATAAGAAAGTTTTGATGGTGTAACTCATATGTAAGTCACATGTACTAATGTTTGTTTATATTCTATAAACTAAATATTTGGTATACATATGAGTGCTTTTTATGTATGAGATAAACGTTGATTTTCATTAACTTTAAGTTTCAATCTCATATTGTGTATCACCCTTATGGTTTGTGTGACTTTTTGATTTAGCGGGATTAAGTTCTAGCCCTTGTTGGTAGGCTTTATCAAAGGATCATAAGGTGTTCCAATTGAAACTCATATGTGAAAAGTCACAATATGTTGATAATCAATTTATGTTTACATAAGTTATTTTAGCATAACATATGTATTTCGGGTTTAAACTTTTTGCTATTGGCACGCATTAGTTAAAACCGATTCAACCTTTCTCTGGTAAAGGTTGCTTTTGTTGTTGTTATTTTGTTCTTGTGAGAGGATGACAACAAAAGGGGAGAGTTCTTATTAAACTGGTGCTTAAACGATATATATTTCTGTGGAGAAGTGGCTACGAAAATTGAGGTAACTATTTTTAGTGTTAGTTAATCGTTTTTCATGTTTAAGAAAAGCTTGAGTTTATTGCATTTATTTTTTTTTTTGCTTAAAAAAAACTCGGTACAATTGATACGTTCCATTATGTTGTATGGATTGATTATTGTGATTCAATTGTTTCCGGTTAAGAAAAATTGTGTCAATTTATTTGGCTTATGATTTGGTATCTTCTTTATTGTTTGATATCAAGTGTTTTTGCTTAAAGAAATTCGGTGCAATTGCGGTGCTTACATTGGTTATATTTATTTCAATTGCTTCGGTTAAGAAAAATTATAGCAAGTCAATTTATTTGGTTTGTTTTTATTGTTTTAGGCTTAATAAAATTACGAGGTCATTTGTTTAGTCCATTTGATTCCGAGATAAGAGAAACTAAGTTAATTAGAACTTAGTTAGACTTATCAATTGGATACTTCGGTTATTCAAGTCTAATCGAATGCCTTGACAAGAAAAACTAGTTAATTAACCTGTCTAAAAGAGAGGTATAAGTTATTTTCTGGAATAATTAGAGCCTGATAAGAGAAATAGAGTTAATTCTGATCTCTATTTGTGTCTTATCGAAACAAGAGATTGTACATACACAATTGGTTCGATAAAAGAATTAAGTTATATTAGTCAGTTTGTCGGACTAAAAGCAAAATTGCTTCGGGCAATTGTTTCCTTGATAACATACTAAAGCTAAATTACTTTTGTAGTTTTGGTTTTAGCATTGGTTATCTAAAATGGTATGTGAAACCTTCGTGCTTAACTCTTATAGGTTGTACAGGTCTTATGGATTTGTAAGATCCTTTCAGTTTGCTCTTTTGTTTCTTCGTTTCTTTGTCATTTTTTGTGACAAAAAGGGGGAGAAATATATGGAGTAAACAAGTGATTTTTAATCACTAGGAAAGGATATATGTGCTTAAATGTTATACCTAACGAAAGAGTTAAGCATAGACTAAGGGGGGAAACATATCATCATGTTGTGTAGTATTTCATACTAAAAAAGGGTAAGATGTTCGGATTGAATATTTATCTAGCTTGCCTTTAGGCGGAGTAAAAGCTTTTGTTATTCAAATGTCAACAGTGACATTTATTTTTGGATACATGCAGGTTATTGTGTTGTTGAAACTTGGAATCAAGCGTATGAAGAATGAGTTATTTTATCTCCATATATGTAATAAGAGTTTTGTCACTAAGAAAAAGGGGGAGATTGTTAGAGCAAAGATCCATTGAACCCACCAAGCGTTGGTATGTCAAGTTTGGTTGTCATATTTTAGTATCAAAACTCATCTAGTGTCGCCTGATTAAATACTAGAGACAACTTCGTTTAGGTTAGACTAGAAAGTCTAGGAATGTTGAGACGTACAAGTATTACTCCGAAGACCTGAAAAAAGTGAAGAAGTAACGACTGCAACGACGACATTATCCTTCCTCTTGAGGTTAGTAATATTAATTTGATCTTGTTTCCATTCCTAACGTATCTTTCAAGTCGTTTTAGATTGAAAACAAAACATGCGAAGATATATACATATGAAACTCTAGTGTTAGACTTGGTCATAATAGTATGATCAAAATATTACGAATTATAACGCTTATCTTTTGAACGTCGTAAATACGACATCGACATAATCTATTGTATTTAGTTACTTGAGTATGTGTGCATTATATAGGTGTGATTTCATCCTAGAACACTATATATTATTACATTAGCTTAAGGAAGTAGATGTATGAACTTGTTTCATTATCGAAAGGGAAATCATGATGTGTTGATCCGGTTCTTCATTGAATATTTTGATTGATCAATACAAGATGACTAGGTAGAACCAATCTTAACTTTGGTTGAGAGATGAGGTATAACCGGTCATAGCCTATATAATATAGCTAGTTGTAATCAGTCACAAGTTACTTTGGAAATCAAGGTGTAACCGATCACAAGCTATATTGGAATGCAAGTTGTAAACGGTCACAAGTTACTTTGGAATCCAAGGTATAACCGGTCAAAAGATGAATTGGGAAGTTAGTAGTAATCGGTCACAAGCTACCTTTGGGAAGCAAGGTATAACCGGTCACAAACTACTTCGGGAAGCAAGGTGTAACCAGTCACAAGCTACTTTGTGGAGCAAGGTGTAACCGATTACAACCTATCTTGGGAATCATGCTATATCCCGGTCACAACATATTTTGGAGTGATGGTATAATCGGTTCCATGAGCAAAACCAAGTTTCCATGGTTCACATATTTCTTCATAATGTGTATGAATTAGGGTTTTGGGTTTGCTAAGATGAGAAGCTTCTAGATGCCGACATTATTTGAACATGTACATAACTCTTATCATTAATTGTTCAAAGATATTCCTTGATACTCAAGGTGATCCCATACTGAAATAGTGAAAAGCATTTAATTATGATTTTCATCATATATGTTTTAATTACAAAGCAATTAAAGCATATCCACTTGGAAAATATTATTAGTTAATGTGCTAGACTAATAGTAGAAGTTTTCTATGAGAGTTTTCGGAAATATGGTTTGGCATTTAAGTGGAAATAGAAAAACCGAAATTAGGTATTTTAATGTGAATATCTTGAGAATATTTCGGTTTTGGAATTTCCTTGTTGTCCAAACAACCTTGGTCTATAAATAGTTGAGTTTGCATTTCTTGCAAACTATCCTAAGAGCCATGCAAACTTCATTTGTGTAGTTTCCGGTGGAGCTGTCTATTCGGAGAGGAAAGTACCCTAATTAGGCAAAATCTCTTACGACCGCTCGTTTAAAGACTTATGTGGGATCGAGAAGCTCTACTAGTACCGTTGGTGGGAAACTAGATTATTGCATTGTTATTTTAGTTTTCATTATTGACTTGATTGACTAACGGTTGTTGACCTAGTTTGATTATTCTTGAGAGCCTTCTCTTCTGACGTAAGGGTCACTCAAACTAGATCAAAGTATCGTGGGATCTTTAGAACTATTTTTGGATCTAAAGAAATCTTGTGATAATTCATTTTTAACAGACTCCGTTCTGTGCGTGATTGATCACAAGAGGATTCAAGTTGTGTTGTGCAGGTATTGAAGGAAATAGAAGATTTGAAGACGAAGAAGAATTCTTATTAGTTTTCGTATCTTGTGGATTTAGTGTACAAACTTTGATCGGATGGGATCCAACTAGAATCGTGTTTATCATTGATAGACTTGATTCTAACAATGCAAATCTATATTAGTTGCGTGAGATCGACATCACCTTATAGTTTCTCTTTGAGATCTATATTGATTGATTGCAAATCTAGAGTTTGATTATTTTGGTAATCAAAGTATAGATTTATCTAACCAACAAAGAAGTTTATTAGTTTAAACAGATGAGCCTTTGTCAATAACTCACATATCTTTATGGAAAAGATTGATTAGGGTGGTTACCAAACAGATTTTTCCTTTGCTGTTTGGAATACGATCCAAAGTACTTGTTATTCACGTGCGTGACTCTCGAAGTCGAAGGCGCGGGTATACTGAGGAAACTAAGGAGCTAGGGTAGTCTACTTGGTCTCAACTATACGAAGCTGGTATTAGATTTGTATAACGGCTTAATTCTGAGAGTATTCAAAACTGGACTAGGTCCCGGGGTTTTTCTGCTGGTTTCCTCGTTAACAAAATCTTGATGTGCCATTTACTTTATTATTCCGTATTATAATTGTTTTATTATAATTAAAGTAAATTGCACTTGTACGTTAATCTGTATCACTTGATATTGATCCTATAGAGTTTCGGTTTAATGTCGTACCTATTATCAAGTGAACACCTCATTGTCGTATCATCTCGATCTTGAATCCATTGTCAATCACACAAGTGATCTTGTTGTTGTATTGTCTCGATCTCGTATCCATAGACGATAACACGAAGTGTGTACCGAGTTGTTGTATTGTCTCGACTCGTCCATAGACGATCACACTTGGTAAAGGACTTATAGGTTGAAAAATAATAAAAGATTGTGGTGTATTTGGGTACCATCGTCTTTTCAAAATTATAATTAGATATAGATTAAAGGTCCTTGGATAATATGTATATATAGAGCAACGTAATACGGCTCGGGCGAGTCAGCCGAGTTACTCGCGAGTAACTCGGGTATCGGCATCTGGGCAATACGTTCCACGGTATTCGTCCGAACCGAGTATTTAGCGTTGACTCGACGAGTTTTGACTGAATCGGTCCGAGTTCCGATTCCCGAGTAACTCGGCTGGAGGATCTAAATAGTAAAGCAGCTACAAAAAAGAATATATATATAAGTGAAAGAAACCTTAAAAAAAGGGCTGAGAGACTAAAGAAGTGGAGGCGCAAAACCAGAGGTCAAGGGTGTCTCTTCTTCTCAATTTCTTCAGATCTTTTTCATCAATTCTTCTTCTTCACCGATTTATATCGGAACAAATTTTTTTCATCAATTCTTCTTCTTCCATTTCAACTTCTTCACCAATTCCATATGATCTATTTCAGAAAAATATAACTCAACAAGCCACCACTGAGGTATATTAAATCCCCAACTGTTTTACTTACTTTTAATTTATTTTTGTACCTATTTTTCTTCCACATGTTTTGTCAGTTAGTTGTAGCTATTAGATTCAATGATTCATTTATATTATTTGAACCTATTTGTTAAGTTCTCTAATTTAATTCATGTTGAGGTATTTAATGAATGACTTAGTACTGAATGTAATCAATGTATTGTATAGCAGGTGAATCCTTCTAATGCTTCAACCTCAAATACAAAAACTGATGGGCATGATGTGTGTTGGGAATGGACTATATCAGTTAATGCTAAAACTAGGCGGGTTAAATGTAAGTTGTGTGGTCATGAATGTAGTGTTGGGATTAATAGAATGAAAAACCATGTTCTATAAATACCAGGTGATGTGAAAGCTTGTCCCAAGACTACACCAGAAATAATGAAGAAAATTTCTACAAGAATAAAGAAGAAGATTTAGGACAAAGTAAAGAAGCAGAGAATTGATAACTTTTTTGAAGATGAGGATCAGATTATGGAGCAAAGTGATGATGAATCGGTTGAAGTTGATGCAGTAAATATAAGAGCTAGTAAGCAAATTTTAACCAAAAGCAAGAAATTTAAAGTTGCAAGTGATGTTAGAGGTCCACTTGATTTTCTAATAAAATCATATTTCGCGAAGGCGAAGAAAAAATCAATAGAATAACTCCATCCAGCAAAGAAAAAACTTAAAATGAAAGCTTGGGATGCAATTGGAGCATGGAAAACAGAAGCCGATATACTATTCAATGCTTTTCTTTGCGCATTCAAAAAGCGGGGGTATAACAACCACACCCAATAATTCGTTCGGCAATCTGTATGGACCAGCTTATAAAGCGAGCTCTATCAAGAAAGATATTAAAGAGTTATATCTCTTTTTATCAAATCAATCAGCAAATCAAACAGATAGAAATCTATGAGCCTGATTGATATGAGAAATACTTGGACGGTACCAAAGACCAATGCCCAAGTGTCAATCAATTTATATCCAACAAACAAAGGTCATATTTACCAATTGATTGAACTATGCACAACCTGTGATATTTCAATTATATAAAAAAATATAATGCGGAAAAGAAATAACACATACACCAAAAAATTTGTTAACGAGGAAACCGCAAATGCAAAAACCCCGGGAGCTTGTCCAACTTTGAACACCACACTGTATTAAGCCGCTACAAACACTAGCCTACTACAAGTTAACTTCAGACTGGAATGTAGTTTAGCCCTAACCAAGTCTCACACCGATTAAGGTACAATCGCGTTCCTTACGCCTCTAAAAACCACACCAGATTGTACGCACTTGATTCCCTTAGCTGATCTCACCCACAACTAAGAGTTGCTACGACCCAAATTCGAAGAGTTATAAACAAATATGTCTTAAACAGATAAGTCTATTCTAATAGATAAATCTGTCTCCCACAGAAGTACCTATAAAGTTTTAGTTCCGTCTTTTGATAAATCAAGGTGAACAGGAACAAATTGATAATCTGGTCTTATACTCCCAAAGAGCAGCCTAGAAATATCAATCACCTCAAAATAACTTAACTATATGGTAGTAGAAGAAGTTATTGCGGAACCACAAATTCTAAGACGAAGAACTTTGTGATTACTTTTTATATTTTACATATCGGAGATAAATCTCGAGCAAATCTTAGAGAAGATAGTACTCAAGATGCGATAGAACAAGTAAGATCGAGAATACGCAACTACGAGAAAATAGTTGGATCGGCTTCATGAATCCCATATGAACACTTTTGTCTTAACCACGTTCATCTAACACTTCAAGATCAAATATGATGATCAATCAAACATGAAAGATAATCAAATGAATCTAATCGTGTTTCAAATAGAGTTGTTCAATTGTTCACTATTTCATAGAAATATATATGAACAAATTGAATCAAAATCGGATTGATTCGTAATCGTACAAATTACTTATATAAAATGAATTCATGAACATTAAGCCACGGTTTGCAAAGATTGCATTCCTTAATTCATAAATGTTTTAGTTCATGAGTATGAGAATCATACTTAACCAATTTTAGAACTTAACCCTTGTGTTTGCAAGCAGTGCGCAAGCAAAGAAGGACTTTGGTCTGTCCAGCCGTTTGCAAACGGGTACGCAAACAGCCATCCCGGACCTAACTCAGGTAAAACCGTTCGCATAATAGGTATGCAAACAAGGTTCCCGGACTTTACAGTTAAAACCGTTCGCATACTAGGTATGTAGACAAGGTTCCCAGACCTGAATCATACTAAAACAGTTTGCATACTATGTACGCATACTGTGTTGTATCCAAACAAAGGTATTTGTTCTAAACTCCCATTTTAATCATTGAAACATCCTTAGAAGACTACAATGGTTGTCTCACACAAACTATTAGCTTATACGTAATTTTCAAGTGATAGAATGATCAATATGAAACATTTCAAGTCGACATCAAATGATTGTCTCACTCAAATCATGTGAGATGTTTCAAGGGAATTTCCACATGATCATGTTTTGACTTAATATTTAGTTTACAACAAATAAATTGTTTCTAACCAAAATTGTCAAGAATACGATGAACGTAGCTAAAGCAAAAAGCTTCCAACATATATTTCGAGAAATAGATAAGCGAGATAAACTCAGCTCGAAATATCAAATGTGTATAATGTAAAAGTCTATATTATACACAACCGAAATTATTGACACCGTAAGCATTACCAAAGATGCTGAATACATAATAAAACTCTGCAACGAGGTAATTCCCGACGTAGGAATTGAAAACATTGTCCAGTTTGTGTCTGATAACGGATCAAATTTTAAGGTTGCTGGTAAACTTTTGATGAGGGAACATCCTACATTATTTTGGACTATATGTGCTGCTCATCGTATTAATATAGTGATGAAAGATCTCTGCGACCATATTCTACAGATAATTAAAGCTATCAGCAGGGCCAAGTCACCTGTTTGTTACATTTACAACCATGCAACATTGTTAAAAATGTTTAGACAGTTCAGGTAACTCAAAATTTCATAGGTCCACTGATACAAGATTTCCAACTATATATTATACATTGAGCATCATTTTGGAGTATAGAGGTCCTCTGCAAGTGTTATTTGTTCAAGATAAGTGGATGAATTCTAGTTATGCGAGGAAATAAGAAGGACGGGGAATGATGACAATAATTTCGAGTAATGAGTTTTGGGAGACTGTCACAGTTTCGTCTCAAGTATTGTCTCCATTAGTAGAGGTTGTTAGATTGGTGGATACGGAGAAAAAACCTTTCATGAGTAATATTTATGAAGATGTGATGAGATCAAAAGAAAATATGCAACATAACTTAAAGAAAATCAAATGCAGTGATGCGGTTTCGAAGAAAATTTTTGGTATCTTTGAGAAAAGATGGGAAAAGAAGATTCGTCATCCCTTGCATTGTGCTGGTTATTAACTAAATCCAAGTTTTTTCTATAAAATCTCAGCTGGGAAAAGAGAGGATTCTATGTACATAACTGTGAAAGAAGGACTCTATACTGATATGGAACGACTTGTAACTGATCCTAATGAACATGATCATGCCATGGTTGAATTTCAAACTTACGCAGATGCTGGAGGAGTCTTAGGAAGACCATCAGTTGTGAGAACCAGAGATACTACCCAGCCTTGTAAGTTAACATTTTTTCCTTGATCAACTATTTTCATTCAATTGTTTCCATTCAACTGTTTTAAATGTTACTCTTAGTCTTCAATTTCGTGATCAACTGTTTTCATTCATTGTAGATGGTTGGTGGATATTTCATGGGGTTAATGTTCCTTGCTTACAGAAGTTTGCAATTCGAGTTCCAAGTCTAACTTGTAGTTCTTATCTGTGTGAGTGGAATTGGAGCACATTTCAGAATGTAAGTAGAAACATCATCTACCAAGTTTAAAATCCAACCGTGTATTTTTGATTTTATATTGTTTTTTATTATTTGTACAGTCTTTAGTCATTTGTAATGATTGTCTAACTTCTACTCTATCAACTTTCAGTTGTATTCCAAGAAAAGAAACAAGTTTTTACAGCAAAAATTGAGTCAAGTTGTCTACATTAAGTACAACAGGAAACTACAACACCGATATGAGGAAGAAACTAGATATCACAATGGTAATGTAGATCGTCCTACTTTTCTGGAAGCATTTGATGAAGATGATGATTGGCTCATACTGGAAGGTGGAGGATTAGTTAGGGAAGGTGATGATCTTACTTGGGAACAAGCTAATGCATCAGTGAAGCTATAGAAGAAAGACCATATACGCATCCCTCATTCAGTTTTCTCCCTGAGACACTCAATGACGATACTCTTCCTCCATATGATGTCGACAGTGATGAAAGTGATGATTCAAATTTTCATTTTGAAATGGATTATGATAAGCGCATAGAAGCTTATAAGAGTAATGGTGCTAATGGAGACAAAGCTGGCAATGGGGAAGAATATGATAGAGTTTAACTTTAGTTATTAGACTTGGATTAAGAAGATGGTGCATGTGTTTTTGATTTTTGAAACCAGAACAGAACTTAGAAAGATGATATAGTGTTCATTCAGCTTGGTCAAGTCTGGCAGAAGTCTGAGGATGTTATGCATTGACAGACTAATGCTTTAATACTTAACAAAACTTTGTTTTTCTAGTATTTGAAGACTTTCTAGGATTTAAAGTGTTTAATCTGATCATGAGATGTTGTTATGCATTACTTATAAATCTGAGACCTCTGACCTCAAATATCGGATAGGAAAATGTACAGGTCTGGGGATCGCATAGTTACTCAGCTGGGATCGGGGATCACCCTCCAGGCGATCCCTGGCCGATCCCCTAGTCGTACAACATTGATATAGAGTTTTTATCTTTCTATTCCACAATCAATATGTCTAGACACAAGGTCCGTGAACCTGATTATGCAGAAGCGTTCTTGGACGATCACACAAATCAATATCAAAGATCAATCTATTCATATCCAAATCAAGAGGATCCGAAATTTAACAAGTATGAAACTTGCGATCTGTCTTTCAAGATACAAATTCAATAAGAGAGAATCTTGTTTTTGATATCAATTAATAAGGACTTAAACCACATAGATTGAGCTATTTAATAAAGATAAAACAATATAATGCCGAAAAGGAAAAACACAAGACACCAGAAGTTTTGTTCACGACGAAAACTACACCTGCAGAAAAACCCCATTAAATAGAGTAAAAATATCAAGATTCAAGTGATACACCTAGTTCGAGGAAACATCAACGAAATCTTAGTGTTCGTAAAAATGAGGATGTGAAGGTTGATATTCAAGAATTTCAAGAGAAATTACACCCAGGAAATTTTATTGGTTGGTTACATACTATTGACAGAATGTTTGATTATTAAGATGTGGAAGAACATTGTAAGATAAAATTAGTTGCTTTTAGACGACAAAATCATGCTTTAATTTGGCGGGAACATCTTAAGAAGCAGCATGCTTGTGAAGGTGAAAGTCGTATAAATGCATGGAAAAAAATAAAAAAATAAAAGAGAAAAAGATATATGCCCGCAAATTACTGTAAAGAGTCATTTTTAAAATCATAATTTAAAACAAAAAGATATGGCTTCAAAAGATATCGACCCTGCAACATACTCTTTAACAATCATATCTTTTTGTTTAAAATTACAAAATTTTATAAGTGACTCTCGACTGTAATTTTCGGGCATCTACTTTTATTCTTTTTTTTTTTTAATTTTTTTCCATGCTCTTACCTTCACGAGCATGTTGCTTCTTAAGATGTTCCCACCAAATTGAAGCATGCTTTTATGGTCTACGAGCAATTAATTTTACCTTGTGATGTTCTTCTATATTTTAATAATCAAAATTTCTGACAACAATATGTGACTAATCAATAAAATCTTCTGGGTGCAATTTCCCTTGAAATTCTGGAATATCAACATTCCCATCATCATTTGTACATAAATTAAATTTCGCTGATGTTGCTTCGAACTAGGTGCATCACTTAAGTCTTGATCTCGTTCACGACCACAAGGATTAACAATGTCATATTCATCAACATGATTCTCTGATTGATAACACATATATGGCAAAATCTGATGTTTGCCATATGCATAGGAATAGGCCTTAGAGACTTAAGGGATTAAATGCTCACGGAGTTCCTGCACTTGTTTTTTAAGCTCATCTATTTCGATGTCTCAAAGATTTCTATCACGATATGGATGGATGCACTTCGACATTCAGACCACGAACCACCATAATAGCCACCTCTACCAACCTCGATGCCTCTTGCTCTCACTACGATACAAGTTCGACACCCGCATAAATAGAATTTAATGGAATATTCCTCGTTAATCCGAATAATCTACCTAAAAGATAAAAGGGGTAATTTGCGTTACCTCCCTCGGCGAAGATCATAATTTGAGTTACCTCCCCTACAGAGATAAAATTAGTGAAACCTCCCCTCATTACATTTTCCGTCCAAGGCTGGTTATCTGAGTCAGCAGCTTTGTACAAGTTGACCATTTTTTACGCATGGACTTTCCCAAAATGCCTCGCCGGATTATCCACCGCCGGACCCGAGGAAAGTGTACATGAATTCTGGTAATGAGTGACGTTGCGAGCACGAGATTCACTAGTCTCCTATGGTTCAGGCCTTTTGTCGAACATCGATGCTTTGAAGGCGGTAGCGGAGACACCCATTTTGTTGTTTTATTGAGTTCTCTTTAACCTGCAAATGTGATTTCTAAGACAACCCCATCAATCATACATAAACAAGAACTCCATACTTCATCAATCATGGCCATTTAAACAACGTCATCAAGCTCTTCTTTCATGACATCTAGCTTTAGAATTCTGTCCAAACCTCCTCCATCCATCTATGATTTCAACGGCATTAAGTTCTGTTCTTCAATTTTAATTTGCAATCACAACACACACCCAGACATCTTGAACTTCGATTAACACCATCATAACCAGATTTGTTATTAATCAAAAAAGGTTGTATACTGCATAAAGCTATTTGATTGGATGAAGAATAATCCAATAGCTTGATTCAGAGATTTGAATTAATTTTCTGGAAATGAAATTGTAACTTAATTCTCATAGCTAATGGAACAAATCAACAAAATAATTTATATTGTCATCGATGGGGATTATAACCAGCGATATCAATGACAAAACTCAACCAAATTTTCAAATCATAAACCCCAAATCAAAAACCTAAATAAAATACCCAAACTAAAACCCAAAATTGAACGATAACTTAAACTATCAAATCTATCGCTGGTTTCAATCAAACATATACAAACCTAATTTTCAATTGAAATAATCGTCAATAAAAGAAAAGCCCTAAATCAAATTAGAGGTTCATCTTTAAACCATATTTGTTCCAGTGGCAGTTGAATGGCTATAATTGATTTGTTGTTGTTTGAATGGCTAATTGATCTGTTAGATTGGATAAATTAGGAGGATTGACATCCAGATGGGGATTGAGGATGAGGATGAGGATGGAAGAAGAAGAAGAATGTGGAAAGTGGGAGGAAAGTCGGTGCTGGAGCTGAGGCCATTAATGTCGTGGATGGGATCTGTTTTTTTTTTTTCTCTCTCTTGGACAAAGAGATCTATTTTGGAAAGTCAACATCCACGTGTAAAACATGGTCCATCTGTACAAAGTTGCTGACTCAGATAACCAGTCTTGGACGGAAAATGTAACGAGGGGAGATTTTACTAATTTTATTTCTGTAGGGGAGGTAACTCAAATTATGATCTTCGCCAGGGGAACTAACACAAATTATCCCAAGATAAAAGCTATTAAGAAAATCACTTCTTTTTATATTTGTTTCAAACTCGAATGCTTCTTCTCTTGAACAATACATGGTTTTGTATTAGCCTAAACTCATGCATGAATTAAATGTCCTTAGTTATAAGGTACATGCATGCGCGGTTGTTTTAATACATTTACTAGTATAAAATAACTTAATTCGTTTAAATATATTAATATCCTAAATGAATCAATACTTATTAAAAATGCATGCACCAAATATCATAATACCCAGATAAGAAAGAAACAAACGCACCAGAGTGATAGGGGGAGTTTTTTAATAAGATAAAGTAGGAGGGAGGAGTTTGAACTTTGAACAAAAGACATGAAAAAAAGAGAGGATCGTTTTCTTGAATTCCGAAGAAAAAAAATGCTGAAAACTAATTCTAGACAGGGTAATTGGACGTTGGATTATGCATCCGAAGGACAAAATTGCACATGAGTAATATTTGGTTTATACTCTTACAGTTGTCAAAAAAATTCTAATTACGAGCTAATCCTTATCATATTTTACATTTAACAATAGGTACACTTTAGTGCTAATCCAATCACTTCTCAAACTTCTAAGGAAACTATGGTTTACCACTTAAAATCATGGATCATAAAATCGATGGTTTTAGAACCTCTTGAAGTGAAATGAGAGAACTCAAACATGATTAAGGAAATTTGTTGTTGTTTTCTTTTTCCCACTTTATCATCAGTAAGCAAGTTTGTTATTTTTAATTCACGCCTATTTTTTGCTTTCTAAATATTAAAATTTGTGATTTGTTCTTCTTTGACAATAATACATGATCATTAAAATCTTAAAATCAAGTAGGAACTACTGCATGGGAGTAAAAGTCCCACAAAAAATACCGCCCCTCCAACATCTCGTCGACCATTATAATAAACTTCCATCGCATCATCATTACCGTAATCTTCAATTTTACCAGCACCAACAAAGCTCTCATCATCATCATCAAATTAAAGAGACACAGAGGATACCAGGCTAAGGTTTAAATTTATCCAGGTTTGCATAAGAGGATAGAGAATTATACTTGCGAAGGATATTATGATCCATTTTTTTCAAAGAATTCACATTTGATTGCGAAATTGGGAAAGACAAACATGATAAAGTGGCTAGTATTCTCATGATAAGGAGTTATTTGCAATTAAGTTTCATATGACAGTTGTCCCCATGTGAAAGATGGTTTATCTTTTATGATCTAAGGGTTGAAACGTTGCTAGCTTATATATCTATATAGCACTGCCTTTCTAGACAAACTACACAAAAAATAAGAACTAACCCGAAAACCGTCTCGTTCATATGGGTGGATCCCTCCCAAAATTAGTAGGGAGAGGCCATTTTTGAGTAGGTTGGGCTTTATGCATGTGAGTAATAAGGTTTTGGATGTTTTTTTGTGTTGTCCGTTCATTTTTGTTTTTAAAAAACGTCCTTAATCAGACATGTTTTGTATGATTTTTCATTTTTAAAGTTTTAATAATCCAAATAACTGTTTAATTAACCTGGCTAAATTGGGCATAATGTGATTAATTTGGGCCTACCATTAAAAAACAAAAAGGTTCATTAAGAAGTAATCTCTAGAAACACCTTATCCAACTATTTTAGTTAATGGCTAATTTACCCTTGATTACTTAGCGTTAATTTAGTTGATTAGTATTAAAAAAATCGTGTTAGATGTGAAATTAATTTGTGTTAATGAATCATCAAAACATGAAAAAATTTGAAAATTTGAAAATTTTTTAAGAACACCAACCAATAATCGGTTTATGTTGACATTAGTATCAACCGATTATAACTTCAAAAACATACAATTTTTTTTTGAAATTTGCTTTTACCCAGAATCGGTTTATATAGACATGAAAATCAACCGATTATCCAGAATCGGTTTATATGGACATGAACATAAACAGATTCTGGTAATTTTTTTCTTTATGATCGGGAAATTATGTGTTATTAAACATCAAATACAACTAACATTTATTCTACTCCATACATATACTCGAGTTAAGAATGAGTATGATTTCATACTCATTTTCAAATCGTTTGAGAAGTCATACTCGTTTTCCAATTTGAGTATAAAATTATACTCGTTTTCAAATCGTTTGAGAAGTCATACTCGTTTTCAATTCGAGTATAGTTTTCAAATCGTTTGAGAAGTCATACTCGTTTTCAATTCGAGTATAAAATTATACTGATTTTCGAATTGGGTGCAAAATCATACGCATTTTCACTTGTACTGAATCGAAATCGAGTATGATTTCATACTCATTTGTGATCTAGTATTAACAAGAAGAAAAAAATGGGTTAACCAGAATCGGTTTATGTGGTCTTTCACATAATCCGATTCTAGCAAAAAAAAAAAAAAAAAAAACGTAAAGAAGACTTGATATTTCACATAATCGGTTTATATGTGAGGCACATAAAGACCGATTCTTGATTTCTCTACAAATCCAAACTTGGACTCAGAATCGGTTTATGTGTGCATTAGCATAAACCGATTGTGGTTGATGTTCATCCAGAATCGGTTTATGTATGTGTACACCAAAAACCGATTCCTGGTAACATTAACTACAATCGGTTTATTTTAGGGAACACACAAACCGATTCTGGGTTGATTTTTCAGAATTAGATGAAGAAATTTCAGAGATTCATGGTTAAATCATTGTTGAGTTTCTCTAAAGGAACGGATTAAAGGGAGTTAACTCAATCACTCGAATTTGTTTGTCGCCGATTTTTTTTTTCAAAAACCAAAAAATAGAGAATTGAATTGTTGTTTGTGATTAGGTTTTAGTTTTTTATTTTGATGAATTAGGTTTTAATTTTAGATTGAGGATCGTTAATAGAAATGATTTAGATTTTAGAATTTGTTTTATGAATTATTAAGAATGTATAAGGGTAATCTAGTATTTTAATACACTTTAGACACCCTTTATCATTCTCTATTGGGTGGACGAAGAAATCCACAAGCCCCAATTAATCACCATAAGCCCCAATTTAGCCAGGTTAATTAACATGGTCATGTGGGGCGGCATTTCTAACCTGCAGATCAAACATCAGCCGCGTATATGCATTATATGGGAATCAGTCAACTGCATATACATGGAATAGGCTAGCAAGAAGGTTTCATTAGTCAAACAACAAGAATTTCAAAAGGAAATTTCAAGCTCCACCAACATCCTGTCATTACATCTGTATCACAATTATTCTGCCCATTAAGATGTGTTTTAATGGACCCCACAATAAAGGTTGATATTAAAGGTTAAACCTCGTATGGTTAAGGGGCTTTTGAAGGTTCAACAATGAGAAATTTTTGATGGAGGGTGCGGAAAAACACCTAAAAACGGCACCATGCATAAACTTTTTTTTCTTCTTTTTGGTGGATTTTTTTATGACATTCCGGTGGAATCTACTGTGTTTCTAAAAATGTTTCACCACCCCTTTTCAGTATAAGATTTTTGGGTTATTTTAGGAGCGGTCAGTCCAAGGACTAGTAAGAGCGATTACTGGGATCATTTTTATTTTGGCTATATTTAGGGTCGGAACCCAAACCTAGAATTAAGAAAAAGAAAACAATTACAATAGGAAAATGTTTTATGGTAACAAAATTGTATACAATTGTTGGAGAAAATGAGTTTTAATTAAAAGATTTTATGGTCTTGGTGTGGTTTGATCTAATGACTTAAGGGTCTAAGGATACTCACTCATTTTTGGGTGAATGAAGTGGAACCTTTAGGGTCTGTTTGGGAGCTTGGAAACGGGATAACATATACTGGAAAAGTTTATCTTAATTTAATTTATGATAACCTTGTTAATGGTTAGTTTTAATGGTGTTTGTCTAAAATTCTATCATATCTAGGGCTAGGTTAACTTGTGTTTGTTTGATTACAGAAATAGGTTAATATAAATAATTATTTCTTAGCCAAATACTTATCTTAAAGGAAAATAATTGTCTAACCCAGGTGAGGATACAGGTATTTGGAAGAATACCTTAACCTCACTTTTTTAGCTTCCTAAAATCAAGGAAGGTTTATTAATCCTTATCCAGGATTGGAATTGCAGTGAGACAAACACATTTTAACAGTTTTTTACTGGATAACCCAACCTAGGATGGGATATCCAGGATACCAAACACGACCTTAGTCCCACATTGTGGAAAACTAAAGAGGAGCTTCACTATATAATCATACACTTATGTATGAATTGTAAAACGTGGGTGGAGCGGGTAAATACATATTTTTACCCATGCGATATGCGCGTATGCCATGCACCAAGTCCCTTTCCTATACGGATTTATTTTTGGCGAGTTTTTCTTTCATTTTTGTTATAGGGAAAGCTAAAACGTTTAGGGGGAAAGCTGACTATGGTCAAATAATATTGATTTTGAGTTTATATGGGTGGAACTAGAAATTCTTTAAAACCCTTTAATCACGCGTCTGTTTCTACCAAATATTCTGTGATACTCTGTTAAAAGCTTTGATCTGATTAAAGGGTTTTTATCCACTCTTCAAAGTAGATTTAAACCAATGATTTTGGACACTTTCATATATATAAAGAATCAAGAAAGTTACTGTAAAACAAACAAAGATGAGTGACATATTTCATGAATAGTGTAACTACTTGGGTACTTTGATGACAGTTCAAGGTAAGGGAAGAATCCACCGATCTATAACTAATCCGTGAAAACAAAAGGTCAGTCCAGTCTCTCTCGGCTGTTGTTACCATTATACATAATCACCACTTCGCTAAAATAGCTAATAGAAGTCGATTGATGACATATACTACTGTCATTTTATTTTCACGGTGACAAGCTCATCCAATCTACACTAAATTAACGGTGAAGTTTAATTGGATGGTTGCAGCATCCTGATATGTGCATGTAATCTGAGGCATATCACCTCAGGGAATCAATTATTTTAGCCTTATTTTCGTTGTTCATTGTCTCAACCAATTCTGACAGGGTTGGGTCTCACTCGTCTGATCATCACATTTTTCAAGATTAATGTGATAAAATGGACAACTGAGTTGAGTACCCACTGCCGTCGACAGAACCACTCCACTACCACAATAACTTCTCAAGCCATCACTAGAAACACCACTTGAAATAGATATAGATATCAATTCATACAAAGGAGATACGCTATGATGCAGATCAATATTTTTTTTTTTTATCATTTGATTCTGCCAAGAGTACATATTGATGGTGTACATTAGCTGATAACAAAATACGAAGAGATTTGTTAACTGCAGAAAAGGAATAAATTAGATATCAAATTTGATGAGCCAAAACTAATTAATGATGAGAGCCATGGTGGTCTTGTTAGACACCGGTGGTCTTTGAGGATGACGGTAGTGGAAAGAAAGAAAAAACTATTTTATTTCACCCCTCGTTGACTATAAGTCCAATCCCTTGGACCAGAAGTCAGCTTTCCCCCTAAACGTTTTAGCTTTCCCTATAACAAAGGAAATTAATTCCAAAACTATTTCTTAAGAGTTTTATTTATGGTAAAATTCCTTTTACTTGTTTTTGAAGAAAACCAAAACCTAACTTGATTTGCAAGTATTTTATCCTATAAATACAACTAGAAAATCTGTTTTCAATACACCGAAAAATGGTTCTTTTATTCTAGGGTTTCTCCATAAGTTTTTACATCCATCCCCGTTGCTGAGTTCGAAGAGAGGGTAACTTGCGTTGTGCTAACTCAAGTTATATCGGGCAGTCTTATCCTGGACACATCTTCGCTGTGAGGGGTTTAGCATTACTCAACTCGAGTATACCCGCGAACTAATGGGTTAAGGACAACTTGTTGAACCTGTGATTCTGCCCTTGTCAAGTTATTTTGGTAGAGTTGTTTCGCATTAGTTCTTTACATATTATTTTTGATACATCTAACGTGTTGTTCATTGTTGCAAGATTCCAACAATCTTAACACATTATTATTCTTTGCAACGATGTCAACAATGGAAACAAAGATGAACGTCAACGTTGAAAGACCACAGAAGTTTAACGGAAAGGATTTCAAGAGATGGCAATCCAAGATGCTGTTTTTCCTGAGCAATCATGATTTGGACGCAGTGCTGCAAGGCCCTCTTGATGTTTTGATGGCTGCTGAAGATAATACTGATGAAGATAGAACGTATTATACAAGGGGTAACTATATGGCTAAAAATCATATCATGAAGGGTTTGGAGGATGCGATGTATGATTTTTACAATGCTAAAGATAACTTAACTACTTATGAATTATGGACTGCGTTAGAAGCAAAGTACCAAGCTGAGACTGCGGGAAGCAAGAAATTTCTTGTAGCAAAGTTTATGGAGTTCAAGATGACGAATGATAAGTCTGTTGTTGATCAATTCCTCGAACTTCAACAAATCATTAATGAGACTCTTGCTGAAGGTATGGTCATTGATGAGACGTTTCAAGTGTCTGCGGTGATTGAAAAGTTACCATCTTCTTGGTCGGAGTACAAGAAAAAGCTGAGACATGAACTCGGCGATATCAACATGGTTGAATTGGGAAAGAAGATTCAAGTGGAAGAGATGTTGTGCACCAAAGACAAGAACGTGTCATCTACAAGGGACATGTCTAACAAAGCTCATATGTCTGAACACAAGTCATCCAAAGCTGGAAAAGGTGACATCAACAATCGCAACTCGAAGCATGGACCTAACAAGAAAGGTATGTTTCGTAAGCCAGAGTCTGGCATTACTAAAATTAAAGGTCCTTGTTGGGTATGTGGAAATACTGGTCATATGGCAGTTCACTGTAGACAACGTAAGGATAAGAAGAATAATGCTAACTTGGTTGAGAAGAACAAAGACGAGTTTTCTGCTGTGGTGTCTGAAGTTAATTTGGTTACCAATGTGATGGACTGGTGGGTAGACTCTGGAGCTACCAAGCATGTTTGTGGGAACAGAGACCTGTTCACCTCCTACCAGAGGGTAGGGGAAGGCGAGAAACTCTATATGGGTAACTCATCTGCATCAGAGGTTGCAGGAAAAGGAAAGGTCGATCTGAAGCTCACATCTGGAAAGACTCTCACATTGAATGTCCAGAGAAACTCTAAACCCTTAGATTTAATCCCCTCAGACCTAGTTGATATGAAGTCAGTTCAAACAAGAGGTGGTAAGAAATGGTTTATTACTTTTATAGATGATTGTACGAAGTACTGCCATGTTTACTTACTTAGAGGGAAGGATGATGCCTTAGAAGGCTTTAAGATATATAAAAGTGAAGTCGAAAACCAATTGAATACTACCATTAAAACTATTAGGTCTGACCGTGGTGGTGAGTATGAAATTCCCTTAGGAGATTTCTGTGAAGAACATGGCATAATACATGAGACTACAACCCCTTATTCACCTCAATCCAATGGTGTAGCTGAACGTAAGAACCGTACCCTTAAGGATATGATGAATGCCATGTTGATTAGTTCAGGATTACCTTTGAATTTGTGGGGGGGGAGGCTATCCTATCCGCCAATTACATCCTGAACAGAGTACCCTTTAAAGGATCAGATAAAACTTCATATGAGTTATGGAAAGGTAGACAACCATCTTATGATTACTTCAAAGTGTGGGGGTGCTTGGCTAAGGTGGGCATCCCCCATCCTAAGAAAAATAAGATTGGACCCAAAACCGTTGATTGTGTTTTTATAGGGTATCCTGAGCATTCTAGTGCTCATAGGTTTATGGTTGTGAGTTCTGAAATTTTTGACATAGGGTTGAATACTATCATGGAGTCTAGGGTTCTTTGAGTTTTTGAGAATGTTTTTCCTTTGAAACGTGATTCTCGAAAGAGATGTTTAGATGATCCCCTGGATGTGCCTTCAACTAGTCGGCTATTACCTTTAGAGGAAGATGAACAGAGTAGAACCTAGAAGAGGTAAAAGGGTTAGGCGAGAAAACCTATCTGGTTGCATAACATACCTAGCCGAGTCCGATCCTCGGACTTATAAAGAAGCCATGACTTGTCCGTAAGCTCCTTGGTGGAAAAGAAGCTTCCTTTAATGAAATGGATTCCATCCAGAAACCGGTACTTTTGAACTTGTCAGATTTACCTCCAGGGTGTAAGGCCATAGGTTGTAAATGGATTTTCAAGAAAAAACGTAAGATAGATGGAGCTGTTGAAAAATACAAGGCTAGGTTGGTAGCAAAAGGCTACGAGACAAATTGAAGGTATAGATTTCTTTGACACCTATTCACCAAGTGAGTAGAATTAGCTCCATTAGGATGTTAATTGCTATAGCTTCGTCCATAATTTAGAGATACATCAAATGGATGTAAAGACAACGTTTCTTAATGGTGAGTTAGATGAAGAAATTTATATGGAACAACCTGAGGGCTTTGTAGTTAAAGGTTGTGAAAAGAAAGTGTGTAAATTGGTTAAATCTTTGTATGGATTGAAACAAGCACCTAAACAGTGGCATAAAGAATTTGATCATGTGATGATTTCTAGTGGTTTTAGAATTAATGAATCTGATAAGTGTGCTTATACTAAACTTGTTAAGGATGCATGTGTGCTTGTATGCTTGTATGTTGATGATATGATTATACTAGGTACAAACATGGATGTTATTAATTCCACTAAGAAATTGTTGAATGAGAACTTTGACATGAAAGACTTAGGCCCCGCTGATGTCATATTAGGGATGAAGATTAGAAAAACTTCTAATGGCTATAGTCCTAGTCAGGTCTCATTATGTTGAATCCATACTTAAGAAATTTAATCGGTTTAATCAGAACTGTGTGTACTCCTTATGATTCTAGCGTCGTCTCCAAGAAGAATAAGGGTGTAGGAGTTTACCAACTTGAATACTCGAGAGTCATAGGAAGTCTGATGTATTTGATGAATTGTACGAGACCATACATTGCTTATGCCGTAAGTAGGTTAAGCAGGTATACTTGTAATCCAGGGCAGATACATTGGGATGCACTTTTTAGAGTGCTAAAGTACTTGAAGTACACAATGACCTTTAGTTTGAATTACGAAGGATATCCGGCCGTCCTTGAGGGATTTTGCGATGCAAAGTTTGGATAACAGGATCGAGAGGATTCTAAGTCTACGAGTGGATATGTATTCACTCTAGAAAAGGGCGTCTGTATCTTGGAAGAGTTCCAAACAGACATGTATAGCTCGTTCCACTACGGAATCGGAGTTTATTGCGTTAGATAAAGCAGGAGAGGAGGCCGAATGGCTAAGAAAATTTTAGAAGATATTCCTCTCGGCATAGGCTCCGTGCCCGGCCTATATCTATACACTGTGAAAGCAAATCTGCGATAGGTAGAGCTAAGAGTTGCTTCTACAATGGAAAGTCTATACATATTCGTAGAAGACATGATACTTTGAAAACACTAATCTCAATAGGCGTTATTTCCATAGATTGGGACTTGATTCAAGGAGAATATCAGCGGACCCTTTGACGAAAGGTTTTTCCAAGGAGATAGTTAGTAAAGCATCGAGGGGATGGGGCTTAGGCTCAATAATTAAACTTTCCATGAAGGATACTCAACCTTGCTGACTAGAGATTCCAAGATCAAGGTTTCGAATGAGACAACTAATTCATGGTGGGTAAAGGTAAACACTATCAGAGAATTTCATTCTCTGTCCCTTCCCTATGGTGTTGATGTGATAGTGTGACTGCATGTGGAGGATGACTTTTAAATAAGTCTTAATGAGTTCCATAGTTTCAATTTAAGATTGAAGTGGGGTGTAGTAGTAAACACTCTTGATGGAACTCAACTATCTGAATGTGGAAGTGGGGCCACTTCCTATGATAATTGAGCCAATTCTCTAGAGCATTCTGAGAAACAGGATATGTCCAGGGCCAAATTGGACAAAACGGCACGAACTTAGCAACACCAGGAGAATATCATGTGTGGTTGTTGTCACGAATTACACCAGCGCTATCGGTTCAAGACTAGGTTCTTGTTTAGCTAGTAGTTCAGGTAACTTCTCACTAAGTAAGGGTTCAAGACCTCATGGACACCTTTGCCTAAATGGTATTTTCCTTACTCTGATTTTTTTCGGTTTCGTTTCATTCATGTGGGGGATTGTTGGAGAAAATGAGTTTTAATTAAAAGGTTCTATGGTCTTGGTGTGGTTTGATCTAATGACTTAAGGGTCTAAGGATACTCACTCATTTTTGGGTGAATGAAGTGGAACCTTTAGTCCCACATTGTGGAAAACTAAGAGGAGCTTCACTATATAATCATACACTTATGTATGAATTGTAAAACGTGGGTGGAGCGGGTAAATACATATTTTTACCCATGCGATATGCGCGTATGCCATGCACCAAGTCCCTTTTCTACACGGATTTATTTTTGGCGAGTTTTTCTTTAGGAAATTAATTCCAAAATTATTTCTTAAGAGTTTTATTTATGGTAAAATTCCTTTTACTTGTTTTTGAAGAAAACCAAAACCTAACTTGATTTGCAAGTATTTTATCCTATAAATACAACTAGAAAATGCATTTTCAATACAGAAAAATGGTTCTTTTATTCTAGGGTTTCTCCATAAGTTTTTACATCCATCCCCGTTCTTGAAGTTGAAGAGAGGGTAACTTGCATTGTGCTAACTCAAGTTATATCGGGCGAGTCTTATCTGGACACATCTTATTTGTGAGGGGTTTAGCATTACTCAACTCGAGTATACCGCGAACTAATGTGTTAAGGACAACTTGTTGAACTTTGTGATTCGCCCCCTCGTCAAGTTATTTTGGTAGAGTTGTTTCGCATTAGTTCTTTACATATTATTTTTGATACATCTAACGTGTTGTTCATTGTTGCAAGATTCCAATAATAATTCATCTAGAAACTTATATCTGTCAAGTTATTTTTGTCCGATGCTTGATTTTAATGTATAAATAGGTAAAACCAGAAAATATGGTCAAATAAATAATAAATTGAGAATGGAAACCCAGTATAGTTACAGTATGGTCTACTTTGTTAATTCTCAGCTTATGCAAGCCAAGTGTGAACACTAAAGATCAGGTAATAAATCTCATGGTTACAATCAATGGTTGTAGTACATAAATGAACAACAATCGAAGTAAATAAATATGTAGTGCGATGAGAGCAATATAACTGTGTGAATGTAAGTGCATAATGTAAATAATACATGTATTTACGTGGTTCGGCTATGCCTACTCCACATGATATTGAGTTTAAATTTTCATTATGATCAATAATGTGTAACAATGAATCTAGCTGTATAGGGTAAAGGAAAGGATTACGAGCTCATTAACACACACTCTCTCTCTTCTTTTCTAAAATCTTCCCACGCTAAATTATTGGTGTAATTGGCCATTTACTGAATCCTATGTGGCTCCTGCAATTTTCTTAGCCGCCAAGCACTTTTCTGCACCAAGACCTGCGGGTAGTTTCCTTGCCGTGCTGCGTGCCCCTAGTTAGCAATTCGGGTTACGGAGGAGTTCGGACGGCATACGTATTTTAATTATACGGATTCGGGAAGATCGGATTCGGTCAAAAATCCGGTCAACGGTTCGTTATTCGGGTAGTAGTTCGGAACGGCATACGTACGTGTATGTTCGTTTTAGAAATGTGAGTTCGCATTGAAAATTGGGCCCATATCAAAAGATAATTTAGTGTTATATGCTATAGAAATATGATTTCAAGTAATTATATAGAAAGTATCTAATGGTTTAATCAACAACCAACAAGTAGAACAATGGTTTATAGCCTGTATAATAATCTTCAGGTCATGTGTTCGAAACTCACGGCCTTAACTTTTTAAAAAAACTTAAAACTAGGTGGATCCGTACCAACTCACTGATTTTATTCGAGAATCCGAATTATTCGCGATTAATTCGGGTACTCCATAAAATACGCGTACTATGTTCGGGGTTTAAGTAATTCGGCCGATTGGTACGTATTCGGGCAGTTCGTTCGGATTCGCGAATAATTCGCCGAATTACTAACTAGGTGCGTGCCCACTTCTTCGTAGATTCAATCATCATTTACCGCGTGCATCCTGGGTAGGTGGCCTTAACCCATGCCGGACAACTATCTTCCCTGTCTTGTCTAATCAATATCACTAGAGACTAGAGACTATATCTGCTTGCCCATTTTGAATCCAAAAATTCTTTATAAACCGTGTAATTGAACTACACGAAAACAACATACTCACAACCATACTAAAAAACGGGACCCTCTATTTTTCTCTTGGGGTGGGGCCCACAATTTGTGTCTCTAAGCGGTTTTCATGTAGTTCAATATGGTGGTCCATAAAGAACTACTGTTTTGAATCTGCCTCGAAATGCAACTCTAGGGTTGATTATGTACTTTAGAAGTTTACATATGCATCATTGATCCTTCTTAGCAGCTTTCAAAGGAAAAAAAAATGATACATGGACGAGGGATGTAGGGACAAATAGGGTCGGCCGATCCCTCTTGATTCTGAAATCCCACTAATATATGCTTATGATTTTTGAATTTACATATCTTATGGGGGCAAATATGTTTTTATGAAATCGAAATTTTATTTTTAATGGGATCAAAATTATAAAACTCATGTAAAACCAATAAAAATGCATCAAACATATAACGTAAAAATAAAAAACGATCTAAATTAGTACTATATCTAATTTAACTAAAATATTTTATGATTTGGTTTTCATTTAGTTAATACTAAAAAGTCAATTACAATGCCAAAAAAAATGCGGCGGTCTTTCGGCGCACACCAAACCAATATATCTGAGACTTTTACCATATGAATTTGCCCCCACTTGAAAAAGGATCTGACTTCGTCACTGCTGCCACGTGTATAGTGGTGATTTTGTGCTTACACAAGCCTCGGCTAGTAGGTGTTGCACATCACAATCATCCACTAGCCAAAGCTTGGCTATCATGGGTTGTATGGACGCTGCGTTTTTTGAGACGTGTCCGCGTCCGACTCGCGTGGGACGCTGACACGACGCGTGTCCGACACACCAATGTGCGCGTCTAGTTTGGACGCACTGATGACTCAGGTTTGAAGCGTTTTTTTTTTTTTTTTTTCATTTTCATTTTAACTTCTTCCTTTATTTTTACTAGTATTATTAACTAAATGAAGAAAGGCAAACACTGAGATCAATCGTTTAGGTCTTTATTAGGATTTTGTAATTGGAAATGACATCACGTATACCTTGGTTGGGCATGTGTTGTTCTAAGAATGCATTTTGATTGTGCCATGTGTTTAATAATGATTGATTGCTTGACCTTCGACGTGTATAAACAAACGACATCTTCTTTTCTTTTGAAATTTATACACATGTAGCATCATTTTCTAATTTTTAGGATCGAAACACTTGACTTTGCTGTATAAATACATGATTGTATATATATAAATAAAATATGTATATACGTGTCCGCGTCCTAATTTTTTGAGAATTTTATATTGTCCGTGTCCGCGTCGTGTCGTGTCCGCGTCTGTGCAACGATTATTATTTTTTGTCCATATAGTGCTTGGCTGCAATCTAGTCAAGTGCAGTGCTCACTTTTTACTCCAAAATCCAAATCTGGACTACGACGTATTGTCCCGTTTTCAGCCTCTCGGGATTGGATGAACCCCCTTAGCTGAAGATAAGTCAGTCTTTAATCAACACCCATTAATGGAGACTATCTTTGTCTTTACCACTAACATAAGTCCAACCATAAAATTCAAAACCGTGTTTTGAAACTTCAAAGAAATTTCACCAACAAACATAAAGAATCGACCCCCACATTGTAACCAACCGTTTTGTTGAGTTTTCTGATCAATCGACGACGGCAATCTGGAATCGTCACCTCAACTCAGTTTTTAATTCTGTTCCCATTATAAAACTCAACAACCACTACATATATTCCAAACACAAAGGAGAAAAAGATTAAAAAGGGCGAAAAGTTGTCTTTTATTTTTCTCCGTCACACCTTTTTGGAACCTTCGTCTGTACAGATTTTCTGGTAAGCATTTATACAGTTTTTCTTTTTCTTTTCATCTCCACTTTTCGTTGGTTCCTCGTACATAAATTTCATCAAAATTTCACTGATTGAAGAAATTTTTTTTAGGTTTGTAAGACTTTTCTTCATCAATTTTAGCTTTGATTTCATACATTATTCAACATGTTTAAGCAATGCTCATTCTGAAATCCTTTTGATTTAGAACTCTATGAATAATGATGAATACACTTTGTTTGAACAAAATTTAGGCTTGTTCAGAGTCCTATAACGTGTTATTGAAATTGATGTTGATTTTTTTTTTTCAATTCTTGGCGTTGAAGTTGAAGGAAACTTAGGTTTGAACGGTGTTATCCAATTGCTTAAACCTTGATTACATAAAATTCTTTTGAGACTTTTATTCAAACATTTTATTTGTCGCTTTTGAACTTGGACAGATTTATATTTTTAGATTATCATGTCGACACCTAGCATATTGTCTATATCACTACAATGTTACAATTTCTCTGTTGCTTGCCTATTAGTTTTACTTGGTCATGTTGATGCAACATACGGATTATACCGTACAAGGAATCATTTATGTTTTATATGGAAACGAATACTTGTTCAGTTTGATTGAGTCATTGACTTTCCTGTTGTAAAACATTTGAAGACGGTTCACCAATCTCTCTACCTACTACTAGTCTTCATAAATCTGGGGTATGTAAACGTTAGTTAGGTAGTTTATGCCTTGTTCATGATTTGGCTTCTTGATGATGCAGGTTGGTTTGTGTCATTCTAGAATTAGAGTGTGGCGGATTTTCTAGTTTATGGTCGATGTGTTCATGTTAGTAGATACGATATCGTAGTGCCATTAAAATGTTTGGTCATTTGTTTCACACAGCAATAGTTGCCTCTGGATATGTAATATGGTCAATGATTTTAGGTGTTTAATGAAGTGTCTGATGTGCAGAAAGCTTTTTTGGTGTTAGTTTTCTTCTGATTTCATATGTTTTGTAACAGGAAAGCATCATGAGAGAGGTTCAGCTAGGTTCGCATACTGTAGAAACACATGGATATGTAATATGGTTAATGCAATTAGATGTTTAATGAAATCCTAGTGTCTGATGTACATTAAGCATTTTTGTTGCTAGTTTTCTTCTGATTCCAAATGCTTTCCAACAGGAAAGGATCATGAGAGAGGTTCAGATAGGTTCGCATACTCTAAAAACACATGGATGTAAACTCGCAAGAACGCACATGCACGACTGGCTTATATTAGTGCTTCTTGGGGTTATAGTGGTCGTTCTCAATCTTACTCATCCATTTTATCGCTTTGTGGGGAAGGATATGATGACCGATCTCAAGTATCCTCTGAAGGATAATACCGTGCCTGTATGGGCTGTTCCTGTAAGTTTGACTATATTGAGATTTTATAT
Organism: Papaver armeniacum; assembly: GCA_023531295.1. Taxonomy (NCBI): domain Eukaryota; kingdom Viridiplantae; phylum Streptophyta; class Magnoliopsida; order Ranunculales; family Papaveraceae; genus Papaver; species Papaver armeniacum. The sequence goes on from JAJJWW010009989.1 coordinate 44,390, forward strand.
TTTTCTAATATATGCACATAGTTATGCCTGAATTAATCTTGGTTATGCAACTAATTAGTCTTCTTTTTCTGTTCACCAGATCTACGCAGTGTTGTTGCCCATTATCATTTTTGTCGGCTTCTATATTCGTAGGAAGGACATATATGATCTGCACCATTCTATACTAGGTAATCACACTTCTGATCACTGACTAACAGTTAGCTATGAGTTGTGACTATTAGCCCCTTCCATTTATGCTATTATTATGCTTAAGAACAGTTAAATGGATATTGATTTGTGCATGGACAGGTCTAGGTTATGCAACACTTGTAACTGGAGTTCTTACAGATTCGATAAAAAATGCAGTTGGTCGACCTAGGCCAGATTTCTTCTGGCGTTGTTTTCCAGACGGGAAAGATGTATGTTCATCTAATACATTGAGTAATTGCTTTATTTCTATTATTAGTTCGACAACTGCATTGCACTATTTTGAAAAAAGGTCTTGTGAAATAGTTGCACAACATATTCAGTTTGTAAGACTTCTAATTTTTAATGACACAAGGGTTGTTTATGAGATAGCTAGAACAAAACTCATCCTTTAAGATCATGTGGATTTTGAGTTTGTTTTAGTAGTTAATTTTCAATATGGTTGATTCTCTGTCTTCTATCTATGAATTCTTTTTATGATGAAAAAAATCTTCATCACGAAATAGCATTTCCTTGCTAATCTGCAAATTTAGGTTTCTTTCCAAATTTGCACTTGTGATTATGGGTTTCTGGATCTATGATTTTTCAGGTTTATGATGCACTTGGAGATGTTATTTGTCATGGAGTGGCTAGTGTGATCAAGGAAGGACACAAGAGTTTCCCAAGTGGACATACATCATGTAAGAAATACTTATTTTCCACTAGGATTCGTGTGCATATGCTACTGTACTCTTGAATAATATTATGACGTGATACACAGGAAGCTTTTTAATCTCAATATGGATCGCTTCAACACCTTTTTATTATCGTTGTTAGCTTAAAACTTGACCGGGAATCTAATCTCACATATGATATTCATAGCCGTTATTTTTGTAACATTACTTACAACTACTATGGAATTTATTGTGCAGGGTCCTTTGCAGGTCTTAGTTTCCTCTCTCTATACCTGGCAGGAAAGATAAAATGTTTTGATCGTAGGGGACATGTAGCAAAACTATGCATTGTCTTGCTTCCTTTACTTGTTGCAGCTCTTGTTGGTGTGTCTCGTGTGGATGATTATTGGCACCATTGGCAGGATGTATTTGCTGGGGGTATCCTAGGTTTGTTCCAGTTCGATTGTCATTTTACTGTAGACTAGCATTCATGGATTGTGTGCATTTAATGCCTCGAATGTCTAACTCATGCAATTCTTTCCTACAGGTACCGTAGTTTCCTTGCTTGTTTACCATCAGTTTTTCCCACCCCCATATCACAATGACGGTAATGTTTGTCAACAGTTCTCTAATGCAGTTAAAGTTTTAAACGTTGATTCTGTCCGTGATGTGTAATGCTTTCCTGACGTTTTTGTACTTAACTAAAGGACTCATTTTATGGTGCAGGTTGGGGGCCTTGGGCATATTTCAGTATGTTGGAAGAAAGAAATATTGCACAACAAACGAATGGTGAGAATGGCATTAATGTGCAGTTGATGGGGCAGGCAGGACAACAACAACCAGATAAAAGCCCTAACCACGCACATATAGGTTTAGTTGAACCAAATGTTTCTACCTTGGATGATTTGGAAGCTGGAAGTAGATCGTAATCATGTATATAGATTCTGTCATTTAACTCCTGTGTGTATCTATACGTTAGACCTCCTATTGTTTAAGAGGTGCATACACAGTTAAACCTCACTAACACTTTCAGAAATTTATAAACTACATTCAAAAATTTAGCTTCATTTCATGATTTCCCCACTTGATGAAATTGTCTGCTTGTGGGAGTGTACTTGTTGGTAAATCATCCAGAGGCAGAGAGAACTACAACACTAACCCCACATAACGTACTGGTTAAGAATCATAGCTTTTCTGTTCTGAGCTGTTTTCTGGAGACTATCACTGCTTGACTGGTTGGACCTCTGTTTTGAAGAGAAGAAGATAGAGGTTATCGATAGAGAAATATAAGAATCCACCTGGTGAATGAGTCACAAACGATCCGAAACTCTTCCCCACTATGCAGTGCCATGCTGGACCATAAGAGGCATCGAACTCCTGGCAATCAAAGAAGTACATGAGAAACAAGTCTATCCAACGATTGTATTAGCATTTCAGTTGAACATACTCTTACCTTCTTGATCGCAAGAGCTATCTTAGTGGGTGTAGGCTTCTGGTTCGTATTGGATTTGTTAACAGGTAGAAGTTTTCTGGCGAAGACAAAGGCTTTCTCTTGCATCGCTACATGCATATTGGCTGATCTGACAGTTATATTCAATTCAATAGCCAGTGTTGCCAACTTCATCACCTCCGATGATGTAGTCCTTTTTATCTTCGTTGCCTTTGCTGCAGTAGTAGTATCAGTAGCAGTTCTATCCATCTAAGCTACTGCTATTGTTATTGAAGATGAAGATGCCAATTCGTGTCGATTACGAGATGAAGAGAATTGTTCACTACCCTCCCTCTTTTATAGCTATTTTCATCATTCTCTGGTGATTTTTCTTCGTTGGTTAGATATTAAAGAGAGTGGGTAGCAGAAATCCTTGAAGTTTGAGCTGGTTTGACTGACTTATATATAGTAGTTAGTAGGGAGGAAGAGTCGTAGGCAACATTCTTGCTTACTTTGAGACAAAAGTTGTTACAAGATTCCATCTGGTTCGTACAATTTCCTTAGCTAATACTCCCTCCGTCTCTAAAAGATAAGGCAGGTTTGTGTCACACGAACCTGCCTTATCTTTTAGAGACGGAGGGAGTAGTATAAAAGAGACTTTGGTTATGAAGAAGAGGCACACATTTCTGTTAGAAAATAGGACCACATTTTCACCAAGAGACCGGTGACAATTGTGACTCTCCGAGAGAGTCAAAGTTGTTTCAACTCTCACAATAGCAACATTCCTCATGGACCATTTCTCTTTTTCTTAAGAACTAAGATTCACCAATTGAGCCGTGTTATCAGTGTGTTTGTGAGTATTTTTAGTACTGTTGGTGGGACCTTGGACTTGTTTTTCACTTTTGTCTTCTTATTCGGTTTGCAATTGCAGAAATTGCTTTTGAAGGGTCTTGGCTGGGTACCAGACCCAACACCTTTCTTTTTTCCTCTTTATGGGACCAGTTTTGGTGAGTCTACTTTACTTGAGTTTCAACTCGGGAAAAATATCGTTTGGTCCTTTTTTAGGTGGGCTCATGTCTGTTTAGTCCTTTAGTCAAACGCCTTTATTGTTTGGTCCATAATTATTTAAAAGTATTTAAATAGACAAAAATACCCTTCCATGTTATTTTTTTTTTGTAAGAGATTTTCCGTGCTAAAAAAACAGACTCCATTCCCAGGAATGAAGTCCATACAAAAAGCTAAAAAAACAGACTTCATTCCTGGGAATGAAGTCCATACAAAAGCTAAAAAGCAGGACTTCACTCCCAGGAATGAAGTCCATACAAAAAGCTAAAAAGGACTTCATTCCCAGGGAATGAAGTCCATACAAAAAGTTAAAAATGCAGACTTCATTCCTGGGAATGAAGTCCATACAAAAAGCTAAAAAAGCAGACTTCATTCAGGAATGAAGTCCATACTAAAAGCCTAAAAAACAGACTCCATTCCCGGGAATGAAGTCCATACAAAAAAAAAGACTTCATTCCAGGAATGGAAGTCCATAAAAAAGTAAAAAGCAGACTTCATTCCCGGAAGTCCATACAAAAAAAGCTAAAAAAAGCAGGACTTCGCCCAGGAATGAAGTCCATATAAAACATCAGCAGCAACAGCAAAAAATCATCTTCATCTTCAACAACATAATCTTTATCATCTTCAACATCAACAACACATCATTATTCATCGTCTTCATCATTCTTTAACAGCAACATAGTTCAACAGCAGCAACAACAGCAACATCGTTGTTGTTCGTCGTCTTTATCGCCTCCAAAAACAACAACATCCTTGTTAATTTGTTGTTCGTCCAGATCTGGTTCCTCCATTCAAAAGATAATCTGCAAAAGCAAATACAAAAAGAGATGAGTACTAAAATCAATAAAAGAAATTTTAAATAAAAAAACCATATGTACCGAACAGATCTAATAAGACAAAGTAAGGATGAAGAAGAAGATTAAAAGATTGGGAGAGGGAGAAGAAGATTAAAAGATTAAAAGATTGGGAGAGGGAGAAGAAGATTAAAAGATTAAAAGATTGAAGATTAAAAAGAATGGAAAAGATCTCTAATTCGTCTTAAATTACTCCACATTGTTGGCCAATTTGCTTGGACGTAGCGTAGTTAAAAGACAACGGAACTGTGCTCCACAACATATCTCATATTCCTTCTTCTTAGATTTATAACTCAAACCCAAACCCTTTAATAGTTTAATGGATTCTCATGTCTTTGCATGAGCATTGAGCTTTAAAAAAATCATCTTCTTTATTGTTTTTATGTCTTGCTAGTCATTTTTTTCTTTTATTAGGATCCATCACACTTCCTCATGTTGAATCTCCACTCCTGTATAACTCACACATGTTGATTTATGGAGAAGAAGCGAGATCAAACCGAGAAAAAAAAATCACCCAAATAAGAAATTTCAATTACATCGAGCGGGATTTTTTTTTTTTTTCGGATCTAGAAAAAAAGATGAGAGAGAAAGTAAACCGAGAATGATTTATTCTCTCATACTTTTTGACTATATATATGGTCCTTATCCAAAGGGTATTTTGCCACTACAAGGTGACATTTACATCATCCATGACATCACCTAGGACCAAACAATAATTTTTAGGACCAAACTATAATTTATATTACCAATTAGGACCAAACAGACACATGACTGGTTCAACAGGACTAGACTCTCTCTAATATATTATTCCTAGGGACATTTTGAGGAGATGAACATTATGTAGACTCTAGACTAGAGTCCTAGAGACATTTTGGTGTTTAGACTCTAGACTAGAGTCCTAGAGACATTTTGGACAACGACTTAACTCTTTCCTAGAGCTATTTTGTAATTTAGTTTCGAAAACATTATGTAGCAGCAGCGTCCATGCCTCCCTGGACTCCACCACATCCATGGTTATACACATATACAGTACTATTTCAGGAATGACAAATATACAGTGGGATTCAGCATTATGGGTCTAAATTATGCAACCCAATTATAAATATAGAAAGCCTATATGAGTCCCACCACCACCATCACCACATAATGAATCCTCTAAAAGACGGTCACTAACCAAGATTTTTTCAAAATTTAAAAAGTCAGAATTATGGAATATATGCACTGTAAAGTAAAGATTTTTAAGACCCCAACAAAAATTCAAGTCTAAATTTGTCCACCCTGGTTTAACCGGGGTGCACTGCACACCACCTAATATTCGGTTGCTTCCCATTAATCCTAGCCAGTACCCATACTTGAACATATACAACCCTCTGTCCGCTTTTTTTTTTTGGTTTCTCGCTCTAGTCCATATTACTAGAGTGTTTGCGCATCTAAAAATAGCATTTCGATTTTTAAAAAGAAGTTAATTTGGATATTAAATTTCCGAGTGACTTCTAGAATATAAAAAGTGTCTTTTTGTGAAACAAAATACTTTTTCTTTTGACTTCTATTTCTGATTTCCATTTCAGGTATCTAAACGTAGTCCGTGTTTTTATTTGTGAAAGATAATAGATCTTAAGGTTTATTATATAAATAAATCAAGCTTTTAGACTATGATAACGAGTTTTACTTAACGCGTTTTTACATTTAATTTGCCTAACGCGTTTTTCTTTAATATGAAAGATTTGGATAAATCTAGTAAGGTATAAAATTCAGCCACACTTTCTTGTTTGGAAGTTAAAACGAAAAGAAAAATGTGTAGCCAAATAATCAGCCACACTACTGTTGTCTTTGGGTATATCACAACTAGCAATCGAAACTTTAAAAACAATCAAACCGTCTACTATGATGTTTATAGTTGTACATATATATAATTAAATCCAATCTACCATTTAAACCTGAAATAATATTTTTGCTTCCAAATGTAAATTGGGTACTCTTTTTCCTTTAGCCTAGGTAATTGTTTTGTTTCTAGAGGTGCTTTGTTTTGCTTATATGGTATTTACACGTACACTCACAAGTAGTCTAGAAGTCGAAAAGTCGACTTTTAGTGAAGTAAAATAGTTTTGCTTCTGACTTGTTTTAGTATGCAAACACGCTATTACTCTTTGAATGCAAAATCATGTATTTGAAAATGCACTTTTACCCGATCTGGACTCGGACTAGTTAATGAATTAGAAAGAAAATTAAATTTGTTTTAAGGAATTATGGAAATAAATATCCAAATAAAAATAAAAATGGAAGTACCCAAAACAAGCTTGGTAAAGGGGCGTCAAGAAATGGTAGAGGGGCGGCAAGTGTGATAGCAATGTCCCTCTTATTGGTTAGGGGGTGTAGATTGACTAGATTACCCTTTTCACCTTAAATTAACCAAAATCAAATCAATTTTTTTAAACCTAATGAATCGAAAAATCATATCAGTTTTTTCATCTTCTTCTTCATCTTCTCTTCTCCTCCATCAACCCTAACCTCCGTTAAAACCGAAAATTTCATCGTCTTCGATTAATCTAACGATTTGAAAAATATTTGGAAAAACCCGATTAGGGTTTAGTTTATCATGTTGGATTTAAGTTAATTTTGTATCAAAATTAGGGTTTTGTATGAAAATTGAAATTTACGGGTTTATGCTAGTTACGGTTGGTAATAACTCAAATACGAACCGTGAATCGTAGATTGGTTGATGTTACGGTTGGTTTAAACTCAAATACCAACCGTAAGTTCTTAGTTTTGAGAATATGTTCGATTCGGTTTTTATTTGCATCATATTTATCAACCGTAATTGAGTTGGTTTGTTACTCAAACAACCATACCAACCGTAAATAATCCCGTGTCTTAAGAATTTATCAAATAATGATTTACGGTTCAAAAGTTAAGTTGACACCAACCGTAGGGTAGTTACGGTTGGTCTCGATTCATTAGTTACCAACCGTAATTTAGTTACGGTTGTTGTCCAAATTTAATTACCAACCGTGAATCGGTTTTAACGATTGGATCTTCCCCAAATTTAACCGATTCAAGTGTTGGTATTCGATAACTTACAAACCGTGAATCGAGAGTTACGGTTGGTCACTGCAGCAAAATTGCAATCGTAAGTTCTTCGAAAATTCAAAGTTTTGATTTTGTTATGTAATTTGGATAATTTTGAGCGAGAAAAAGCTAATTTGAACTAATTTAGAAGTATATCGACCTTTGGAATCACTCATTTTGGTTGAGTGAATCAAAATCTAGGATTTCACAAATATCACATAAGTTTTCTTTTTCTTCTCCTCTAATTTTTTTTTTATAACTCTAAAAATCTGATTTTAGAGTTATAATAAGTGAAAATTAATTATCAACACTAATCTTGATTATCATTACTAATCTTGATTATTAACAATAAGAGCTAATTAGTCATTTCCAGATTTTTCATTGATAAGGGGCACTTGAATTTTCTTGTAATGACATTTTTTTTGTCTTATTAGGTTGCCGCCCCTCTACCGTTTCTTGCCACCCCTTTACCAAGCTTGACCCAAAAAGAAAATCAATAAATTGGTACCAAATGTGCACCGGTTAAAACGGAGTGAACAAATTCGAGTCCAAAAAAAAAAAATACAAAATGGGAAATCAATAAAGTAAAAGTGAATTTCCCGAAACAACAAAACTTCAAAGGTGTGTCTGGGTATCATTATTTTTTCAGCTTTATTTTGTAAAAAAACACCCAGCACAGCAGGCGGCCAGCCCCGAACTGCTATTTACTTTCCGTTATATCCGGCAACCAGGATAACAAAACACCCTGAGAGTCTGTTTCTCTTCTCCTCATTCTCATTCCCTCTCTCTTTTTCAAAACCATTTCTACCCGGATTCTTCAGATCTTGTTTTCATCAGGTTTGTTCATCTCCTCAAACCCTGATATCTCCTTACTTTTGATTTTACTTCTTTTTTCTAAAAGAATATTTGTGAGAATATCTGTACTGTTTGAATGTTGGTGGAATATGCAGTTATTGTATAGATTCTGTAGGTGTACTGTGTCTCTCTATCTTGTTTTGGGTCTGAAAATCTTGAAATAGACACTGATTTACTGAAAATGGACACTGAATAGTGTTGATATCTGTACTTTCTTCTTGATTGCAAACTTCTTTTTCTTTGGATTTTTTTTTTTTGATTTTTTTTTTGGATTTTGAGGATTGAATTTCTATGTAATGGAGTAGAGTATGAATCTAGTGATTAAACTATCTCTTTGTAGAGACGTTTGATGTTGGACGAGTGTGAAAGTAACTGTAACTTGGTTAGGTATTTTGGTGAAAAATTAGGATTGATTCCGTTAAATAGTTGTGAAGATTCTTCTTCATAACCATGAGATTATACCAGATTAGACTCTCAGATTCTGTAAATTTGTCTGCGTAGGACCATAGGTGATATTTGGATTTGGTGATTTGAAAGCCTACTGAAATAATCCTGCTAATTGTACAGAATTTTGTTGTATCTTATAGTTTCAAGGTGCATCACCTGAGATTTGCAGTTTTAGAGTGTTTCGTTTTTTCTGGTTTGCTTCATTGTGAGGAGAAGTATGTTTTTGATGTGATTGTGTAAGTTCTAAAGGTTATTGATTAATTGGAATGTTTGTGTTTGTGTTTTAGTTTATGAAAAATGCCGGAGATACAGTTGGGAGCTTGTACTCTGAGGACTCATGGAGTTAAATTGGCTAGAACTCATATGCACGACTGGCTCATACTTTTACTTCTCATGGTTATAGAGGTGGTATTGAATGTTATAGAACCTTTTCACCGCTTTGTTGGACAAGATATGATGACCGACTTGATGTACCCATTGCAAGACAATACCGTACCAATTTGGGCAGTTCCTGTATGTTTCATTTATTTTAATTCTATTTTGATATTTAATCATCTCCTTTAACTCTCAGGACTGAACAGATCAGGCATTGTTTCTTTTTGTGGTTGATAACAGTTGGTCGCCATATTATTGCCAATGGTAATCATTGCGGGTATCTACTATTACAGGAGGGATGTATATGATTTGCACCATGCAATCTTGGGTATATGGTCTTAGCTCTTAGGTAATTTCTTGTTGTCTATGTTTTTAAATGGATGCATCAGTAATGCTAAATCGATGATATCCAGGTCTTCTATTTGCTGTACTTATAACTGGAGTTTTAACGGATGCAATCAAAGATGCTGTTGGTCGACCTCGACCTGACTTCTTTGGCGCTGCTTTCCTGATGGGAAGGGGGTGAGTTCTCATAGCTTTTTCTTAATTTTTTCTCTAAAGGAGTTAATAATATAATTTTTGAAGAACAATTATGCCATACACTTAAACTAACAATTAAGGGGATTTGGCATCGACAGGTGTTTGATACTGTCACGAAAAACGTCCTGTGCACTGGAGACAAGAAAATCATTAAGGAAGGACACAAAAGCTTTCCAAGTGGGCATACTTCATGTAAGCAGCAAACCACTTTCCACTTGTCATACATTATGTGCATGAATGCTGTACTCATTACTCAATTGCTGTCGCAGTTAGTCGTTCTGCAGTTCAAGTTTTAGAAGTTGATAGGACGTATCATTCATTTACTTCAAGTTTATACGGTTATTATTTCGGAAGTATCTGTTAATTTCCATCGGCACAATGTTAAGCATCCTTCTCGTTCTATTTCTTTTGGCTCAATCATTGTTCCTGTTTAGTCTACAACCATGATTGAACATGAGTAGTTAGAGTAGTATAGCTATCCATCACTCTAAAGCATTTCAGACGTTCCATATAAGTGTGAATATTAGTAAAATAATCTATACTGTAACAGGTAAATTAGTGTATAATTAAAAGTTAATCCTACTATTAATCTTCAAACGAATTTACTTTATATAAAGGTTTCATTATGAAATGGCTGTAGGTAGCCACAGGTAGTAGATAGTATACCGATGAAGTTAATCCTTGACAAAAATTAGCAAAGGGTTTGTTATACACTAGGTTCAGCTGTTTAGTTTTTGGGACACTAGGCATCTAATGATATGTATTTGTGTTTCTCTTTTAATGTATCTGGATCCCTTCATGTTGTTTGTGGTACGTCGCTAACCCGTACTTTTGTTGATTAAGCACTTGAATGTTCACTATCTTCTTTGATACAAAGTATGTTTCAGTTTCTATTTTATAAGATTTTGTGTTTGCTTATCATTTACCATATGTGATTGACTCGCAAACTACCTCTGTAAATTGCAGGGTCCTTCGCAGGTCTTGGTTATCTGGCTTGGTACTTAGCTGGAAAGATTAGAGTATTTGATCGTAAGGGCCATGTTGCAAAACTTTGTCTCTTGTTTCTTCCCTTGCTGGTTGCATCTCTTGTGGCAGTTTCTCGAGTAGATGACTATTGGCATCATTGGCAAGATGTGTTTGCTGGAGGCCTTCTAGGTTTGTGATTTAGACTTTCAAATGTAGCCAGAGTGGATAATATCTCGTCCAGTAAAGTAATGGCTTATTAGTGCTGATTATTGTCATACTCTTTTTCCTATTGTGCAGGAATGACAGTAGCTTCCATTTGTTATTTGCAATTCTTTCCACCTCCTTATGACACTGATGGTATGCTTTCTCTTTAATAATTGGTTCTCCAAATAATGTATCCTTAGTTCCTAGTTAATAGTTTTTGCCCTACACTAAGACCGCTGCCTTCTTCTTCCTTTTTATTTATTTAATAAATATTTATTTATCTCCTCTTTTATCATTTCTGGTTATTCCTAGCTTGAATATACTGTAAAGAATCTCTTCTTTTTGAAAATGCAGGTTGGGGACCTTTTGCCTATTTCCAGAGTTTGGCAGATTCACAATCTGCTGCTGTCCAACCATCTTCCTCCATGAACAATTACAATGACATGCAGCTAAACAATGTCGGCTATGGCCGCTTTAATGATCATGAAACAGACAGACCTCATATGGCGATTAGGTCAATTGGAGATGAATTAGAAGCTGGGGTTCTACACTGATTCCATTTGTGAATGTATAAAGGAGTACATATAGGAAGTCATAGGTATAGACTTAGTTGACATGTGAAAAGTTTCAGTCTGAATTTCTTACCACTTGCCCTTGAACTTTGAAAATTACATATTTCACATCTTTTCTCCGTTTAGTTAGAAAAATCTATTTCAGACAGTGTGTTGTTCTTTTTGAATACAGAACGGGTTCAATTTTGTCACTGTTTTTCTGCTATCATATTGCTTTTCATATTTTTCCTTCTGTTTTACACTTCAGTAGCTAACAGGAAAGATGTGTTCGATAAGATAAATGCTTTTAGTTGTAGCATTGTTAGTAATTTGTTGAATTGATTATCGCTATCTACACGGTTGGCATTTCATCCTCTTTGTTTCGATCTGTACTAGATTATCAGAAGTTGAAAACTAGCCAGCAATTCGAGTTTAGTAAGATCTAGTATAGGCTTCAGGTTGTAGATTCTAGCTGGCTTACCTTTTGCTTTACCTTAATGTTGACTCTTTTTTCTACTGTGTTTGGTGCGAGGTCTTGATTTCAATACTAGTAGTAATACTCTAATGCAGCTAAGCTAACAGAAAGTGCATATGCATAAATTCCCACCCACCTAACAGAAAGCGGATAAGCATGTAATGCAGCTTATCCTTCATTTATTTGACCGTCCGCTTTGAATGTGTTGAGCCCTACTGCAACCCATTTTTTCACGGTAGAAGCTGGCAGGTTTCTGCTCATCGTTGAGAAACCACCTCTCATTAATATTTTGCATTTTCCTCCTATTTTAAAAGGAGGTCTGTATTCTTTCATTTTCGATCATCAAACGCATTACTGCTTTCTACACAACAATTTATGGGGATCATTTCTAGCTTATGTAATCCTCTGTACGAGAGTTTCAGCGGAAGTTTGTTAACGAGGTTTCCGTATAAACGTCTTTCCAATACAGTTAAGAGGAAGAAGAGTGTAAAGGTCTTAAGATTGGGTGGGAAAAAAATTCATCGATTTTGGAAGGTAAGAGCAGTAAAGAAACTAAGATTGAAGATCCTATCTACATCTACTAAGCTTTTGATGACCAAGCTCAGAGATGCTTATGTTGATTTCATGTATCGTTTAGCCGGCAATATAGTGTCGCTGAGTGACGGCGGAAATGTACTTGCCGGGTGTAATAACAATGCCATAAACAACAAGAGAATCGTGACTGCTAAAGGTGAAGCCAAACCAAAGAAAACTGTGGATGCTCCAGAGGTAACCAATGCTTATTCGTCTTCTGAATATGACGAGAAATTGGTTTTGAAATCTATAAGGTGCTTCTTGCTTCGCAGTAATATCGTTTAATAAGAATTGGGGAAAAACAACCCAAGTTTGTACCATAGAGATTAATTAATGTAAATCTTTGGCCCCAACGTATGTAGCATACCCCTTGAATATTATTTCTATCTGAAAATGCATCACCGTCAAGTTCAAACAATTGGTTGAATATCTAACCTGATATAATTGACGTATCCATAAATCCAATATTAGTTCTGGATGGCTGGTGGAGATAGTCGGCGTGGGGTGGGGGTGGGGGGTGGGGGGGGGGGGGCGTGGGGGGTGGGGGGGCATATGTTACCCGGTCTGAGTGGCCTTGAGAGAATTCGAAGCGGGATGGTGCCAAGGATGTCATTTCGGTAATTCAAGTCCAAGTGACTTCCTTTTTGGCAAGGAATATGTATGTAATGTTTAACTTATAGTTGTTTGTACTTGCTTCGGAATGAGAATCCTGTCTAGAGGTGATTGGTTGCAGATAAGGGATCCTTTCCGTCAGCCATATGTGGATATGATATCTTATTTTAATTTTCATCATTTCTGATTCGTTTTGTTTCGAAGGAAAGACAAATAATTAACTTGTTCGAGTACTGTACCTTATGTCATTGGAGTAGGTTTTTTTTTGTCACTGATGACACTACCTTCCTTCATCTTTTCCTCCTCGTATCGATATGGTCGTCTCAAGCTCATGACGTTTAAAAGTTTAGTTAAACACAAGTGGGGGTCTAGTGATGCTACATGAAAACAGTGCAAGATAGTAGAGATCATACCAGTATATATCTGTGAACCAAATAAGAAAATGGACAGAAAAGAAAATCAAGTAGAGTAAAGAAAAAGAAAGATGGTTTTGGAAAATCGTGATCGGGTATTTCCATCTGAAGATATTGTTGCTCAGGATGGGTATCATGTTTCGATAGATACCGGGGAATCACGTTTGCGCCAACTTGGTTACAAGCAAGAACTGAATCGTAGTCTTTCGTAAGTCCACTCATTATGTAAACTACAACGCTTTTCATTTTTACTAGATACTAACCCGTGCTTCGCACCGGGAGTATAATTTGATCCCAAAATCAATAGTTCATTCATTCTATGGGTTAATGACTTTATATTACGATGTCATAACTCATGACCAATTTCTGAGTACGAATACTTTGCCGGAGGATATGCAAGTGAACTGATGTGTCTGGAGATGTGCAAAATAAGATTTGGAAAATTAATTCATACTTTTATAATATTTATTTAAGTACCTCAAATTTGGGTTCACTATAAGCTTTGAAATGAGAGCCCTTGTTGCAATGAACTGATGAAGGTGAACACCTTTCAAGATTCTTTGCTTTCAGAACATACTCTAGCAACCAAGAAAATAACAACCAAGAATGCAATGGACTTAGTAGAATTACTGAGAAGCCGAAACTACACCTTAGGGCAACCGTACTTTAGCGAATCGTATATCTTTACTAAATTATTATGCAATTACTGGTCGATGCTCAAATAGACTTTATAATCATATCGAACCTTTTAGTTGATTACATTGGTAAGCACTCTGAAATTTCTTACAAATCAAATAGCATGAACAGTGCATGTCTTTATTGAATTGTTAAGGCGGAAAATCATAAATAAATGTCTATTTCAAACAAAATTCACCACTTCGTAGCTGGACGTCCAACATTTCGAAATTACACGCTTCATTTAGTTTAGAGATTACCTACTACATTTGCAATTCATCTGCATGTGATCTCAAGGCCTTAAGAACCGATACCAGAAACGATGGACATATTAGCAATCCAAAGAAACAAAGAAAAATCTTTTGATTTATGAGATAATTCATTGAAGAAACTGGAAGGCAAAGATTTACAAAAGATAGTATGACCAGTCCTGTGTGCATACACATATTACAGCCACTACATGATAATCGAATTAAAAAAAAAATCTAGGTATTATTTAGAGTTTTCGACATTTTGAGCTTCATTTCATAAATGAGCAAAAATAATATAAAGAAAACAACATTGTCTTTCTTCTATTTATAATATAACTGGTGATTATATTCTGCAACCCTATAAATGCATCAATGCCCACCATATATATCTAATCCCATGCCAAATACAGATGAAGCATTAAGACCTGAACTTGCAATGGGAGTTCTCCATGATACTTTCCCTGCTATTATTCAAAAATCAACCCAAGTTCACGAAATAGTTTTAATTTCAGATGGTTGATCCACTGTGCAGTAACTTCAAGTTAGCATCCGTTTCCTTCCAACTACTTCACAGATGTTGTGTCGTTACATCATAGACTGCACAAACAGAGAGACGGGGTTCAAACATATTAGAAAGGCGGAGATGGACATTACATTATCAAGAGAATCACCTTCAACCATGCGTACTATATCAGCTTAGTGAAAGTAGCTAGATACATGATGGCTCCCTGCAACGGATTTGTAAAAATGAGTACCAACAGGAGCATGGAGCAATGACTGTAATACTATTGGGGGAAAAGGAAAAGCACAATCTGTTTAACCCCGTGAGCGCCCAATGACAAAAACTTCGTAATTTGTTATTGCATGAAAGTATTTGATCAAAGCCAGTACTTGCAAACTCCAATCCAAATCTCTTAAAGACAACACAAATACAGGTTCCAAGTGCTTTAAAAAGCATACACATGCAGCATATTTTACCATTAGACATATATGATATTTAGTAGACACATAACTGATAGTATCTTATGTTTGATTACCTAATTTTCAATAGATAGAGAAACATGTTCGTGACTCCGATGAATTCCATGCTGTAGTTGACAACCTTCATGCTGCTTTGTAATTTTCAGAAACAATTCATTTACATAGGTGCGTACATCCAATTCATCACTGATTATTTAGTTGAAAAATCCATAAATTTTTCCACCTTGCAAAGATAACGTGCAGAAAGAAGAAGAGCAGTTAGAAGGTAATTTGATTGAAATCAATACCACTATACATTTTCACACCCAACAACAACAGCTCAACAAAGTAAAAATGTATATTCATTTCATGAAAATCACAAAAACAAAACAAAAAAAATTAAAAGTGGAAAAAAAAAGAATTGAATTACCTGAATCTTAGCCTCAAAGTTATTGATTGTATCACAAAAAAAGTGGAATTTATGATGGAGGTCTGCTTGGCATTTTAGCAAACAGCTAAAGTGCGTTAGGTTTGCTCTTTGAAAATTACCAACGATTGGTAATGCTGCGAGAGCTCAACTTGAAAACAAAATTTTGATAGATTAATCTCTATAAGTTTCAAACAGAGATCAATTTGGAGTCGAAATTTGGAAAATAAAGAGTACTACCTGAAGTATATCAAATGTTGTAAGAAGCAAAGTGCTTTTGATTCAGTTGAACTGTATTTTTGGAGCTCCCTTTGAAACTCTGATAGATGCAATCTATTTTCAAATACCTGCAGAAGAATGCGTCAATTGAACTACCCATATCAGTTGAAAAATTGTGAAAAAACGCACAATAACATTAGTACAATGGAACAGAAAAATCTAAATCTAAACTAAAGTTGTAACAATCAAACAAACCTTCGTAAAATTCTACTTTCATGTATGAACTGTTTCAGGAAGAACATTTGGAGGACAAAAGAATCAATTTTTCCTCTTTACAGTAACTCTTTACGATAAGGAAGCGATGGAGAAGTGGGTTTCGTGGCTTTACAGTTTTCACGGTTAATTTGATTGAATGTCGGTAGTGGGTTAAGTTGAAGGTGTAAGTGTGGTGTAAGATTATGTTAAGTGTTAATTGGTGTGGGGCCAGAGTTAATAAGAAAGCTGTATTTTACAATACTCTCACCACAATTGCCCGCATCAGATTTTTGTGGGGTCAGAATGAAGGAGACTTGAGATTTTGGATTCAATTATCATCTAGTTAGATTCCTTTTTAAGTGGTTCCAAATGAAAATATATGTTTTAACACATGGGACAATTGATCCTGCAGGGTGATATCCAACTTTGCGTTTTGTTTTGCGATAATATCAGTGCTTCAAGGGATAACTACACTCTATAGTCAGGGTTTAAACTATGGGGGTCCAATCAGTATGATATATGGATGGCTTATAGCTGGTTTCTTCACAATGTTTGTTGGTTTAAGCATGGCTGAGATTTGCTCTTCTTACCCTACCTCTGGCGGCCTTTATTACTGGAGTGCTAAGCTTGCCGGCCCTCAATGGGCTCCTTTTGCTTCTTGGTTGACTTGCTGGTAATTACCCTTTGTGTCTCCCTAGCTTAATGAATTAATGGAGTAAAGTTGATGGGTGCAACATCTTTTTTGAAGCTATGTTGTAGTAGGCGCTAGGCAAGGCAAGGCGCCAGGCACCTCGCCTAGGCGCGCCGAGGAAAAATTAGAAAACTGCATTTATAGGCATACTCTGGCGCCTAGGCGAGCGCCCCGGGAGCCTTTTACAACATAGTGTAACTGAAGTCGAAATGCTTGCAATGTTCATAGTTCATTACTCGGCCTGAGTGGCCTTGAGAGAATTCGAAACACCAACAGAATTAACTTCCATAGTTACTGTTCAGATACTTTTCCATTAATGAGGCTTGATATTTTTTACTCTTTTTTTCTTGCAGGTTTAACATGGTTGGCCAGGTAAGCTGATCAGGAAAAGAAAGCAAACTTCATGTTCTTGTTTCTAATCATTTTTAACTAGAAAAAATAATGAAGAATATATTGTTTTGCAGTGGGCAAATACAACAAGCGTGGATTTCTCGCTTGCGCAAGTAATTCAAGTGATAATTCTACTTAGTACGGGAGGAAATAATGGCGGTGGTTATTTATGTTCGAAGTATGTATTAATTTGTATTTATGGAGGAATTTTGTTCATCCATGGTGTCATAAACCATCTCCCCATCAAATTCTTGTCAGTACTGGGGAAACTTGCAGCTGCATGGAATGTCAATGGTAAGGTTTGCTTATTCTCTTCTACAGACTAACACAAGTATGAGCTGAAGCAAAATTCATCGCGCTTTTGTCTCCAGAGTTTATCTGAATTCTTACTGTGAGCATTTTTGTAGGTGTTTTTGTACTTATGATTCTAATTCCAACTGTTACTACTAAACGCGCGAGTGTTGAATTTATCTCAAACCACTTCAACACTGATAATGGAGTTGGAATTCAAAGCAAGCCATACATATTTGTTCTTGGGCTACTGATGAGCAATTATACCCTTGCTGGCTATGATGCATCTGTTCATTTGGTAACTTTTGTTAAACAAGCTCGAATTCATGTCTGCCTTGTATTTAATGACTCAAGTCTCATTTATTTATTTGTGTTTGGTTGTGTGTCAAGGTTGAGGAAACAAAGAATGCAGATAGAAATGGACCAAAAGGAATAATAAGTGCTATTGTGGTATCCTTCATTGTTGGATGGGGCTATCTACTTGGAATCACCTTTGCAGTCACCGATATTCCACACCTCCTGAACCCTGACAATGATGCTGGTGGTTACGCAGCTGCACAACTGTTCTATGATGCTTTCAAGAGTAGATATGGGAGTGGAGTTGGTGGTATCATTTGCTTTGGAGTTGCTGGTGTTGCTGTATTTTTCTGTGGCATGGGTACAATAACTAACAACTCTAGGTAAAGATTAATAGCCTTGTAAAGGACGCAACAATTTTCATTTACCTCACAGAATGTGCTTTTGACAATATGTACTAACGGAATCTTTGGTTTCATGAATATCAGAATGGTGTATGCATTCTCAAGAGATGGCGCAATGCCATATTCATCAGTCTGGCATAAATTGAACAAAAATGAAGTACCTGTTAATGCAGTTTGGCTCTCAGTTTGCATATCATTTTGCATGGCGCTAACGGTATGTTTTCTCATTTCTCATGCTACTTCAAATATGAAATAGTTTCATGTAGTTCTAATGACCCTGACTTCCTTTTCTTCAAATTTCCTAGTCACTGCTGAGCTCAGTGGCATTTGAATCTATGGTATCGATAGTTAAACGGTCGGGATCAACATTTCTTATGCAATACCAATCTTTTATAGGGTTACAGTAGCACAAAAATCGTTTATCCGAGGACCTTTTAACTTGGGATGCCATGGGGACGGTTGTAGGTTGGATTGCAGTTCTTTGGGTTGCTACAATTACTGTTCTGTTCTCTTTACCAGTCGCATATCCTATTGCAAGGGATACTTTCAACTATACCCCAGCTGCGATCGGTGGTCTAATCATCTTAGTAGTTTCTTGGTGGATAGTAGATGCTAGGTATTGGTTCAAAGGTCCTGTAACCAACATAGATACTACTATAAGAACAAATTGATGTCAAATTTGGATTTTCTTTGTTGGAGTTGCGGAAATCACCTGCAACACATGTGAAATTCTCCGGTCAGTAATTTGTAAATGTAAATGACTGACTTCAATAATTTGATCAATATTCACTACAAGAATGCTACTTGTTTGCTGCATATCCTGACTTGATGCACAAACACTTGAATGCTTAGGCCGCTGCATGAGTTTGGCATGTTTAATCAGCCTTTCAGCCATCAAACATGCATTAGATTTTGTCAGTGGCTGCGTACATTCTTAGAAACTTCTTAAAAAAAAAAAACTAAAATTTGATTATAATAATTACGTGATCCGAAGGTTTTCAAGAATGAGTAAAATTTTCTAAATAATGTTGGTTACAGGACCTTTGAACCAGTGCCGTGCACTCAAGATCCACCATGAAACCACGATGATTAGAAGACCACCAACGGCAACTGGAGTATAATTTAGAGTGTCTGTTGTAATAGGATATGCAACAGGTAGAGAGAAGAGTATCGTAATGATCGCCACCCAAATGACTGCAACCCAACCCACAAACGTTCGTAGCGGCCTAAGTTGAAAGGTCCAGGAACAAATCTCTTCGAGCTAATGTCACTCTAAAGAAGATGGGTAGTGCATATGCAATGTAGAGTCCAATGGTTGCTATTGACACCATCGCTTGAAAAGCTACCAGGCTTCCCAAAGACTGCAATAGACACGTAAAATAGATACATTAGCATTTGTGAAGTTCAACAATTAAACGTATGAATTGGGAAATGAAAAAGTGAGGTTTTACGAACCGTTAATGCCATGCAGAATGATATGCAAACAGAGAGCCAAACTGCATTTATTGGAACTTCATGCTTATTCACTTTATGCCACACTGATGAATATGGCATTGCCCCGTCTCTTGAGAATGCGTACACCATTCTGAGTTAAAACAAACAGATAAAATTGTTAAGTTGATGACGCAGGGTGGAAGAAACCGACAGCACGGGAGATAAAGATGGGTTTACTAATTAAGGACATGAGGAATGATAGTTTATCTCACCTGGAGTTACTTGTCACGGAACTCATTCCACAGAAAAATATGGCAACAGCAACTACTCCCAAACAAATAATACCCCCAACACCACTCCCAAATCTACTTTTGAAAGCTTCATAAAACACTTGGGCAACGGCATAACCACCGGCATCATTGTTGGTGTCCAGAAGATGAGGGATGTTGGTGACTGCAAACGTGATACCAAGTAGATATCCCCATCCTACAATGACGGATATGCCAATGGCACTTATAATTCCTTTTGGTCCATTTGTATCTGCATTCTTGGTTTCCTCTGTCTTGAAACGGAAGTTTCAAAGATCAGCAAGTTAGGCTAAAACAGTACTAGCTCCACCGACTGACAACAATATTTCCAGTTCTGATAGTAAAAAGATATCATAATAAGCAATTATGAAAATTGAACTTACCATATGGGCTGACGCATCATACCCGCTAAGGGTATACTGGCTCATTAAGAGTCCAAGAACAAATATGTAAGGTTTACTTTTAATTCCATCATCATTATCTGTGTTGAAGTGAGTGAAGACAAATTCGGCACTAGCAGTATGAGTGGCAACAGTAGGAATGACAATCATTAGGACGAAAACCCCTGCAAAAAATGTCAACCCAGATTAGTCACAGATTTAACTGAAGGCTGAAGGCTACATCTTATATGGAAATAAAATGCAAGGAGGAAGAGCACAAGAAAAGTTATCATACCAACAAGATTCCATAAAGCAGCAAACTGCCCAAAGATGGATAGATATGAAACAGGAAGACAATTTAAGACAGCATGAGTGAACAAAATTCCTCCATGAAGAGCAATAACTACATATTTAGAAGCTTGGTATCCACCACCATTCACTCCACCAGTGCTTAGCAGAATCATAACTTGAATTAGCTGTGCAAGTGAGAAGTCAACGCTAGTCGTAACAGCCCACTGCAAATATGGAAAAACTTCTTAATTGGCTAGAGCCTTCACAAAGATCTTGTAATAGCTAATAAAATAATTTGCAGGATAGGCCTGGCCTTATGATAGATATTTTGCGGTTTTGCACTTTAGCCAATAGGGGGTTGTCAAAATTACCTGTCCAACAATGTTGAACCTGCATCAAAAAAAAAAAGAACTCAGTTGAATTAGTACCACAAGAATTTACTTGCACAATGATTGGGTTTGTATACACTGTATTGGCTAAATACCTCAAAGAGATGAAAACGAAACTTTGTTTAAAGAACTCAGGTACTACGTATAGTTTACAAATGCATCGGCTACTTAGCAGTATCTCATTGTTAAAGTGGTCAAACAGATAAGGAAGATAAATTAAGGTGGTAGCGCAAATTTGGTGCATTTCATTGAGTAAACCATCCACATTTTAGACTTATGAGAAATATCTCCTTTCTCAAGAAGGCACTCGATCAAACCTTAAGATACAAAAGGTCATGTTAAGAAAGTAACATCATAAGTTCCTTGAGAAACTTATGTTCACACGCATACCCAACAAAAACTCCAATAGGACCATAAAATCCAACAAAAGAAAGGTGGGTTGTTTTTTCTTATTTCTACTTATCAGAAATACGACAATACGACAAGAAATTGCAACAAAAAGACATTTGGAGCATCAAAAAAAATTCTTGACCAATTCGAACACTCAAATCCATAACTGAGACTCATTAAGTTGTAGAATTGCAAATTACCATCCAGTTAACCAAGAAGCAAAAGGTGCCCAATGAGGACCAGCAAGCTTAGCACTCCAGTAGTAAAGACCACCAGAGGTTGGGAAAGCTGAGCAAATCTCACTCATGGATAAACCAACAAACATTGTCCAACAACAAGCAAACAACCATCCATATACTATACTAATTGTACCTCCAAATCTTAGTCCAGTTGAGTACAGGGTAGTTAATCCTGTAAGCACTGATATAATCGAAAACGAAAATGCAAAATTGGATAGTACCCTGCAAATCCCACAAACAATTCATAACTATGCAAATCAAAATTAACAAAAGAAAAAAGAAAAGAATGAATATTCATTCAGAGGGTATAGATAGGGTTGTAGTTATTTTACGATAAATCCCGCTTTAACTCTTGTTTGTAACCCAGCTGTTGTAGACGTGATTGCCCTGAATCCAACTCAATTCCATCCTCATATACCATTTCTATCTCTTAGAACTGAATTCTAATCTGGGTCTGATCTTAAATTAGGTGCAGCTGTGACACTCCCTAATTGCCCAGTGTCATTTTGCGCCACCAAACTCATAAGTGAGAATCTTTTGATTTACTAATTTTTCGTCTGATTTTCCACACACAGTAAAGACATGAAGTCATGAATCGATATTTTTTTCATTCATCTATATTGAGTGAAGAAATGACTGGCATCTAACTGAATATTGTTAAAGATGCTTTTTGTGGTAAGAAAATATGAAGATAATATTTTCCGTTACCACGTGCCTAATCAGCATTTATTATTCCAACGGTATGGGCCGTATGGCCCTGTCGGCATGTCCGAATTCGATACGTTATCTGCCTGAACCGGTAAATACTGTTGATACCCCTAATTTGTATTGTGCTGCAGCTTGCCTCGCTATGTCTTGGTGTGCCTATTATTTACGATGTGTCACTCTTAAGATTACGAAAAGGGACCTAGAGAAGATACTATACGTCTTACAAGGAAATCTATAGCGTAAAGGCGCATTATCTTTTCCAGTTCCCAATGGGTGAATATTGAGTTTTTATGAAAATGACTTGTCAAAGCCTGAGAGGTAATGATTGTGTCCACAGTGTGATATGGGACATGTCCCGACGAGTGAATTCGGGCACACAACACAACATTGATATGGGAGGATTTGTTTTCGGAAGAATTCTTTTTCTCTCGGAGATCCGAGACGAAGAGAATCGAACGGCTAGTATCTTGCGTTCTTAGTATCGAGATTGGTAAGGCAGCTGTGTGAGAGGGATAATAGGCCCATTTCTGCTCTTATCAACGTCTTGAAAACGCGAAGTGATCGACCGTTTGATTCTCTTCGAGACAAATGGAAGCGTAAAACTTCGTATGTCTAGCATCTCTCCTTTCTTTATCTACGGAATCATAACCAACTATTATCCACATATAATAACATTTGTTAAAACACTAAGATATTTGTTTAATTTAAGTAAATTGACTAAATGTTGCTTGTATTCCCGATCTTTGGGTTTGAAGCTGGTAGATCAAAGAAAATATTCGAACTACCTGCCAGCAGCTTTTCCCATCATGTTGTGGGCATTGTGTTTTCAAGGTTTTAGGTGGGACCTAGTCCATGTTATCAATGACATTCGTGTAATTAAAGGTTCCCAAAATGAAGTTCTCAGTAATATTTTGATAATCTTAATTTTAAATGACTGTTTGGTCGAAAAGATTTTGGGAGGGTGAGAAGCATTGATTTAGGTTTGGTTTCTGAACGCAAAATTGAAATGTCATTCTAAGTCTAAATATAAATTTTGTTACCCACTGAAGTTGTTGATAGCGACAGCCATGGTGTTTTCATCATTGCTGCTGGTGTTGTTTGTTGATGGAAAGCGCATCTTTGTTTGGGAGGGATGCCGATGATGGTAGATATACCAAATGGACGGGAAAACAAAAGAACCGTCCTAGACAAAACACCTAATATAAGCTACATCATAACCTAAATTTAGACAAATAATAAACCTAAATTTAGGCGAATGTCATTGATCACATGAAAATGAGTCCTGGATTTTAGAGAGTTCTCAAGGCAACAGCGCTGCGCATATCACCGAATGGATAATATATATCCCAGTCACATAAAAGTGAGCCCCGTCTCCCCATGAAAAATAGGGCTTGATCTTGGGCCACCATGTGCCGAGGCGGTTTATATATTTGATCATTTTGGGGTATGTTTAGCTTTTTTCTTTTCAGAGAGTATATTTATACTTTTAAATCAAAAAAAGCCTTTTATAGAACAAAAATGATAGATGCAATTTGAAGATTTTACACCCGGTTTGCCTACCACTAATAAGTAGTGGCCCCCTACTAAGATCCGGGGTCAAGGGTCCACCATCTCTATTAGAGTCAGAGACAAACCGAAGTGTAAATCTTGGTCATCTGACAAATGTGTATAGAATCTACACAAGCACCCAAATAAAAACTCGACCAAAATTACAATCTACATTTGGAGGAATAGTAAATCCTAAAATTATATAAATGCCAATGGTCGCATTTAAAATTATGTTACCGTGAGAAAAATATGACTGAAAATGAATCAAATCAAGATGATTGCCTTTAGATGATGGACATTCTAGCAGCTCCATCTGTATAGAATTTGTCCATAATTTTAAGGACTAACCGTATATTTATGCATTTAATTTTGTGCACACTCCATTAAAAAGTGTCAGTATGACATTTTCATTTGATTGGTTAAGTAGTTGACGACTGATCTATTATGCTTGTTATCTCGTTAAATAACTCTTAATATTAAATCAAAAAATAAGGTTGAATTGTCACGTGAACACTCGTTAGAGAATGTGCACAAAATCAGGATATATGTTTACGGGCAACCTACTATTTATAACCAACCAAGAGGCCCAATCCAATTTTGTGCAGACTCTTTAACTAGTGTTCATGTGACATTTCAATCTCATATTTTGATTCATTTTTAACAGTCATATGTAGATAGGACGAAATTTTAAACACACGAAATAATGAAAGTATTCGTTAACTACTTAACCAATCAAATGAAAATGTCAAATTAACACTCTTTAGTAGAGTGCGCACAAAAATAAACTTACTCTCATAACGCTAAGCAATGTTTTGACGGATAACAAAAGTGAAAGCTGAAAACTGCTAGAGGGAAGCAAAATTATATCTAAATCTAAAGTAAAAACACCACCAGAACCTACACTCCATTAATATGGTACCCGCAAGTTCCCCGTGCTTAGTGTTACGGGGGAGTTCTCCTGAGATCCTAACTTTGTTTTCTCTAACCTGAAAACGGGTGTTCTCTGATTTAGAGAATCAATTTTTAGAGGTGAGAAGGCTCACATGCTATGACATTTCCAAGAAAGTTATTTATTTTTAAGAAGGAAAAAAATCATCACTGGGGAAAATCAAAGTTTTAAAGGAGTGATACTGGACAGACGTGTGGATTAACCACACCAAAACCGTCCAGACACATCAAAAGTATCCCTTTGGAGAAAACAGGGGTCTCGCTTTTGAGTTTTGATGTGTCTAGGCGGTTTTGGTGTGGTTTGTCCACATGGTTAGTGTAGAGTTTTGGTTCTGGCAAAAAAAAAAAAAAAAAAAAATTTATAAAAAAGAACAAATTACAAACTTGGCAAAACAGAGCACAGAAAGAAAAGTAAATAGTAGAATAAACTTACCAGCCTGTCAGCCAAGAAGCAAATGGTGCCCAACTAGGGCCAGAGAGTTTGGCACTCCAGTAGTAAAGACCACCGGAGGTGGGGTAAGCTGAACAAATTTCAGCCATTGATGACCCTACAAACATTGTCAAACAACCAGCAAACACCCAACCATATACCATACCAGTTGGACCTCCGAATTTCAGCCCCGTATTGTAAAGGGTAGTTATCCCCGTTAACACCGATATTATTGCAAACGAAAATGCAAAGTTGGAAAGAACTCTGCAATTCGATCATATTCCAAAAAGACATGGAAACAAAACCTCTATAAGCACCTCTAAGCTAAAGAAAACGGAAATGAAAATTGCTATGAGTAGTGGATGAGTTTAGTCTAATTACGAGAGATTGCGCTTAAGCTCTTGTTTATAACCAAGCTCTTGCAGACGGGTTTGCCCTGAATCTAATGGAGTGTTAACTCCATTCATGGTATCACCACCTTGCAAAGGCAGTAACCCGCCATTCCCTTGCTTCCAGACCATTTTCTCCTTTGATCTTCCCTCCCTTTCTCTCCGATTGAGTTCAAAGCCAAACTAATGACTTAGCCAATTTAAGAGGGATGAGAATCTTAATGTCTGTCCATACCCAAAAGTCTTTGGCTACTGGTACTGGCTATATATCTCTATCAGGATTCAATGATTCTTGGAGTTATTTCTTATACAACAATATCACGTCACCAAGATTCAATTTCACCAACCAACTCAATAATCAAAGTCAAAGATTGCTAGCTTTACTAAATCCTTCGATTTATGTTATAACACCGACCATTAAAATATCTCCTATATTGAGGATACTTGTCCAGGCACTTGGGAGACGACGTGAATATCCCACATGATGCACATGTGAAATATTTTTTCGTATCTTGAAAGGCTGGAAGATTCGGACTATAAAGGAGGCGATTATTTTAAGAAATGTAATTAACAACCAAACATTTTAAACTAGCATTGGTTGTTTAAAACAAAATATTGGTACGCACGCCACATGCCTATTACTTCTAATTTCAGAAATGCACCGGCCATGAAAATACTAAATGTACTGCCAATTCCAACTTGGGCGAGCAGTTCTAGCTAAATACCCTATCTCTCTTGTGTTTTAGAATGTCAAGAGAATGATAACATTTAAAACTTGTCAATAGAATTTCTTTCTTAGCAGCTATGTCAACTGTTTTAGCACAAAATATTTAGAAAGTTTTAACCAACATCGTCGATGGGGTCCTAATTTATTGAGGGGTCCAAGTTAATTGAGGCGGATACCAAGATTCATATAAGATATATGGAAAGATATTCTTGTTTTAGTATGAATTTTAGTATCCTTCCCGATGAATATTTTCATTGAGAACCATATTGTTGAACAAATAAAAAAATCAAAAATGATTATATCCGGAGGGTTAAATTTTGCGGGTTGTACCGACTGAGAGAGAAATAATGGGACCTCAACCTGTCCTAATAGGCTACCCCTGTGAGATGAGTTGGAGTCTCATCTTTTTCTCTTAATCGATACACCTCGCGAAATCCCTAACAATTCTGTTAAAAAGCAAGATTTTATCCTACAAACGGAATCTTAGACTCTTAGGCCTCTTCCTATGCACATGCCAAAAAAATGGTGTTTGGCATGCCAGGTGGCATGCCAAACCATTTGTGCCACTATGGGGAAACCGCCGAGCGATCGAATCCCTAGCTAGCGATATTGACAATATCGCGGCGATAAAGTCTTTATCACGGCGATATTGACAATACCGCTTCGATAAAAACAATAACGTCATTTGGCGGTACAATGATTATCGCCAAGTAGTTATTCTCGCAACGGCTAGTTCCCCTATGGTTCCTATATATATACGTCATTTTACCTCGACTAAAAACTCACACCGCTTCTAAAGATATTACTCCTTTATTCTCAATTTTAAGCTTCACAATGTCGAGATCCAATGAAGAAAGGGATATTATTATGAATATGTTCGGGTTCTGACAAGAAAGTTATCGTATGAGGTTGCAAGAAATTGACGAAGAGGAAGTCAAGATGAGAATCTAATCGAAACTATGATGCTTGTACATACGGGTCAAATACCAAGAGTTCCGAGCCCAAAGAAGTATTATCAAGAAGATATACGTATCGAGGGAGGGAATTTTACCATCGAAGCTCATGCACGATTATTTTCTTCCCAATTGTGTGTACTCGATCGAGATTTTCAAGGTCGATTCCGCATGCCTCGTCATCCGGTGAAAAAGATTATTGAAGAACTTTGTCGAGTGGAACCTCAATTCAATTATCGAGTTTGATGCACCGAATATTAGAGGTCATAGTCCCGAACAAAAAGTTACTTCGGCTTTAAGGATTCTAGGTTATGGCACTCAAATGGATGCGAATGATGAGTACCTTCGTATGGGTAAAACAACTTCTTACACTTACCTTTCATTGTTCGTGAAGTAATGATTAATCATTTTGGTCCAACATATTTACGAAAACCAACCGACGAAGATGTTAGACAAATATTAAGGGAGAATGAGGAAAGGGGATTCCTGGGGAATGCTAGGTAGTCTCGATTGTATGCATTGGGTATGGCATGGATGCCTGTTTATCAGGCCGGTCAATATAAAGGTCATTATCCAAAACCAACGGTTATCTTAGAAGTTGCTTTGCTTCTTACGATTGTTGGATATGGCACGCTTTTTTGGTCTTAGGGTTCACAAAATGATATTAATGTTTTGCACAAGTCGCCTCTCGTTTGAAGATTTGAAGTATGGAATTTCTCCATCCGTCCGTTTCATGATCAACGGCCATCGGTACACTCATGGCTATTATCTTGCGGATGGTATCTACCCAAAATGGTCCACCTTGGTTCAATGCTACCGTCGCCCTCCTGCTGGTGCATTGGGCCATTCATACCGATATTTTAACGATGCCCAAATGGCACCGAGGAAGGATGTGGAACGCGCTTTTGGAATTTTGAAGAGGAAGTTCGCTATCATTTGTGGGCCCATATCGTGGGTTGAGTCCTCGTGAAATGCACAAGACTATGCTCACTTGCATAATTCTTCATAACATGGTAATTCAGAAACCGGACGTGATTCGGATTGGATTAACTATGATGATGAAGATTTGAGGTAGGAGATTCGACCCGAAAGAGGCCTCCCGCAAGGAATTATGGTCAAATGACTAACTACATTCAAATAACCGTAATTTGTATGACCGGTTAAGAGATGATCCGAGATTGAATCTTTGGGCGAGCATGGAAGATGATTTTATGTATTTTTCTTAATGTTTTAGCTTCGTTTAAGTTATGTTATGTATTGTTATTTTTCTAATTAATAAGCTTCAACATTTCATTTCAAACTAATATTAATTGGAATGCATAACAACATATCAAATTAAAACTTAAACTAGAACATTAAAACTTAAACTGCTACATTAAACTAGTTATAAACTAGTACATTAATCATTTAGAGGAATTATTTCATCAAACTCATCATCAGTTCCATCATCATCATCTTCTTCATCACGGTTGTTAGTAAATCCACTTGCTTTTCAACGTGCTTGAATCTGTCAAATTCGATTTGCCATACATGTTTTTGTTGGGCGTTCATAATTGAGGTGTTAGCTTGAAGAATGTTATGCTTGTCATAGTCAAACCGGAATTTTTCTTGAGAAAGACGACTTTTCTTACTCTCCGGTTTTGAATTTTCCTTTGAATGGATCTTTCCTTCGCGATGGTCTTTTGATAATCCATAAACTCCGCCATGTTAAATCCTACGGAACTCCCTCCTTCTTGAGCTAATTTTCTAGCCGGTTTGCCTTATTCCTCCTCGAAGTTTTCCCTTAGTATTACCATCAATATAATTATTGAAAACTACGTTGGAATTTGAGCTTGTAGGGGTATCTGGTGAAGAATTTGATGGACCTTGTGAAAATGGTGAAGAATTTGGTGTTGAGGGAGAAGAATTATATGGTGAATTTTCGGTACTATTTGATTATTTGTTAAGTAATCGGGATTATATTTGTTCAAACCCTTCAAAATATGATAACAACTTTCGAAAGCAAACTGTTTACCATGTTTTCGTTGCCAAACTGCACGAACCTCTCTTTCAAAATCAACATCAATCGACCACTTTGTCCTTTCCTTTTCTCTTGGCTTGCATTATCAATGCAACATAAGCGGCTACTTCCGGTTGATTACAATGAAGTGTTCGACAATCCTTTTGCATCACGACCATTGATGTTCATGGTTTGTTCTTCATATTTTTGAAATATATTATCCCACATGGTGTTACCATGTTGGTGTGCACCACCGATACAATCTTGGGTAAAAAAAAAAACATAATTACGACAAATACATTCATCTTCTATCATGGTGTATTTTGCACCACGGACTCGATTCTTCTTACCTTTGCCTTGAGTTTTTGCTTGTGAATCCATTTTACAAGAAAATATATTGTAGAGGAGTTGTGATAGTTTTAGATTTGAAAAAGATTGAGAAATTAAGAAATTCTAGAGATTTAGAATTTTTGGTGTGAGTTGATATGAGTTTGAAATCGTATTTATAGAGGGGGAAATTGTAGCCGTTAGATGAAGATCTCGATGAGCGATTATCATAGTATCGAGCGATAGCTTGATCAATTGTCGATTGAATGACCATCGAACGATTCTTTGACCATCGAGCGACCGAGACTCTATCGCCACCGGAAACTGCATCGCGTATGCCTATATGCCGAAATAACATATTGGCATATGAGTTTGGCAGTTTGGCATACCCATAGTGGGTGCATATATGCCAAATACCATGTTTTGGCATGTGCATAGGAAGAGGCCTTAAAACCATTTATTTTATCCAGTAAAGTTTTTTCCTTCTATCCCGATCGGATGTTATAGATCAAGTGGGTGGACGGGAACCTACATGACTTCTCTTGCTCAATATTTTCTTATGTCAATTACTGAACCTAAATATTACTGAACCTAAATTTCTGGGGTTAAAAAGTTTGATCACCACGAAAACAGACACGTATCTAATTGGTGGACATCACAAGGTTTTGTTAAGCTAGTAACGGGTCACCTTATTGTATCTGTCCATTTTGGTGGAGCTCAGTTTGGGTTCCATAAAGTAATAATGAACTCTCAGTTTGTGGTTAAATAATGAACATATTCAACCACAAATTTTGAAGGGTCAAACATATTGGGGGAAGTGAAGTGTGAACCCACCATCACCATGTATTCACATTAATTAAGAAATTCATAAATTAAAGAAATATAATAGTAATTCCCCAGAATGCAGGGCAAGTAGACAAAAACATGGGACCAGAAAACTTACCAACCAGTGAGCCAAGATGCAAAAGGACCCCACTCATTTCCACAAAGTTTTGCAGCCCAAAAATAGAGTCCACCGGAGGTAGGATAAGCTGAACAAATTTCGGCCATGGAAAAACCAACAATCAGTGTGAAAAATCCTGCCATTGGCCATCCATATATTATTGTCAAGGGCCCTCCAAACGTCAAACCAGTGTTATACGTTGTTGTCAATCCAGTTATCACTGATACGATTGAGAACGTCACAGCAAAGTTTGATAACGCACTGCATATATCATATCGCCGATCAATAACTAACTGTATGAAGCTCAAGTTCATGAAATCCAAATAGATAAATGGAGTAGAAATTCCAAAATGGTATCTATTTTTGGGAAAAAGATCAAGATTTTAGTAATTTAATCTCGCAGTAATCTGAAAATTGACCTTAAAATGGAAATATGAAGCTCAAACTGTTATGGAGCAAAATGAAAAATCAATCCAAGAAAGGTAAGAACTGATCGATAGACTTACGAGAGTGTCCGCCTGAGTTCTTGTTTATAACCGAGCTGATTCAATCGAGAATTATCAGCTTTAACAGCAGCTTCATTATCATCATATTCATCAGTTTGTAATGCGAGATATGGAGCTTCTTCTTCAGAAACCTTAGAATTCTCCCTCATTCTCATTTTTCGATCTCGAAATTCGAAGTTCTTCAATGAAGTGCTAGTATGAGTACTAAGTGAAACTTGTATTTCAGAGATACTACAGCTACCACAACTACCAGCTTTATATAGTTGAAATTTTTTACAATATGGACGGAAGACACACCGTGTTTAAGATTTAATCCTTACCGGAACTAGTAAATATTTTGTTGTACATCAGCTTATGTAATTTTTTTTTGTGAAAACTAGTAAAAAAGTGTTTACTGAAACTAGTAATTTTTGTAGTCAACGTTTTAGTGAACTGTGAAGTTGTGATTTCCCATGTGTATTGAATCTGACAGTGGAACAAACAAAACTTGTGATATCAGAGTAGTTGGTGGGGTCGAGGAATCAAAAGAAAAGAAATTAGAGTAAATTCAACAAAATCTTTTGGGAGAGTTGAAGGAGGATCCTGTTGGTATCATTTGTTTAAGAAACCAAATCCAATGCAATTTGGGATCTCAGCTGTATGTACATTTCCCTGAATCAAAGAGTAAAGAGGAAATCATATAAGGTACAAATGAACCAATGGAGGTCGACGGACCTACGTCTACTAAGGCTTAGTCATATGGGTGTTAATCTAGCAACCTAGATTAGCGATCCCATGTCGCCTGTGGCTACTTCCTAAGTCCTATGGGAGTGCTAATCTAGCGACGAGATTAGCGACCCCACGTCACTGGGACCACCGCCTAGCGATGTTTGGTTGTATAACTAATTTTCAAATTCGTCGATCAAATTTTGTGGTTTTTGTGATCCGTGTGATTTTTTTGATTTGTGTGAGCGCTGAACTATTCAACGTAAAAGTGATTTTTATGGCGCTGAACCATTCAGCGCTTCAATCTCGCTGCTACTTCACCTGCGAGCACATGCTAGGAGAGAACTAGTGTTACCTTTTATGGCGCACTTTTTTTTTTGAATTGCAACACTTAACTGCTAATCTAGCCCATAGGACTTAATCTAAGCCTCTACATTTATTGAAAAGTATTTTTCTCTTTTAATCTTCAAATAAAGAGAAAATGTACATAGGGCGTGTGCAAACGGATACAACTTGAGCAAAACTAAAGAAAACAAAGTTAGAAATAACGATTAAAAAAAAAAACACACAAAGAGGATTAAGAGTTCCTATGGAATGAACAAACTCAAAGTTTGTTCATTTTGCTCCCACTATGGAATGAACAAACATGAAAAATGGATGTTCAAATCATCAAATCTGTTGCTTTGAACATTGAGTCGTAACATCCAGCGCGTATGTGTTAAAGACGGCCGACATTTCTTATGACGCTGGCGTCCGAAAGAAAATCGCCAGTGTTTGCATCTTCATCGCGCGTCCTCAGATAAAGAGCTAGAGTCTTTGATAATGTCGCCGCGTTCTTTCTAAGAGTGCCAACTGCTCTTCCCATCCCGGCACCCTTGTTCCTTTCCTTTACCTATAAATTCACTTCGTCTACAAACTTAGACTCACACCTTCCTCAACATTACACAATTTCCATACCGTCTCTAACTTTTCTTTTTCTTTTCAAACAAAACTATTCATATCAATTCAATCTTTCAGAAAAATTTCATCTTTAACAAATATGGCATCCTCACAACAACGATCACAACAACGATCACCACAACAAACACCACAACAAACACCACAAGAAATGCAACAACAAACACAACAATCACAACAAAGGAACAAAATAATTCGTGGTCCCAAGTATACGATGGATGAAGACGAGTCACTTTGCAGAAATTATGTATTATATACATTAGATGATATCAATGGTATTTCTCAAGAGAAAAAAACTTTTTATGGTAAGATTTTACAAAAATTTCATGAAGAAACCGGTTACATTCATAGTCGTGATGTCGAAGGGTTGTGTCATCGCTTTTGCACGCCAAAGAGTAGTTTGTGAATATGTAGCTTTGATCGCTCAAATGTGGAACAACAAAAGAAGTGGTGAAGGCGAACCGGATGTGGAACGAAGATGTCGGGAAGAGTGGCAAAGATCTCACAAAGGTTCAAGCTTCCAACATGAAACTTGTTTTACCATTTCGAGGGTGCTTAACAAGTTTAATCCATACTTCTTTGGAAGGTCATCAAGTGCCCGGAAGATTACCACATGGTCCAATCTCTCGGGATTTTGGAATGGAGGGCCCGCTTCCCCACCGATGGAACTCAGGTAGTCGGGAACAACACAATAGTAATTTATATGTTAACACCAACTGCAAGAGAAGAAGAGGAGGTGGTGTGAAAAGCCGCAAAAGCAAGAAGAGACGCAGCCCAACGAGCGGCGAGAAGGAGGTTCAAGCGAGTTCAACTATGCTGATCACAAGGCAATGGAGATGCAAATGGAGGCAGATAGAGTCAGGGACCGTGCCATTTCTTTAAATAATCAAAAGAAAAGTCTTCTTTTGTGAGAACAATACTACATGGATTGTAAGCTAAACAAGTTACTCTCCTTGAACCCCGACAAAATGAATGAACGACAATGTGCTATATGGATTAAGCAAATGGATGCGTAGAACAACAAGAAGTCCAGCCGAACAAGCCTCCCACCAACAAAGCGCCGATGTGAATGTGGAAGACGAAGATGATGCCTCGGAAGAAAACGAAGAGGAATTCAATCTTGCTAATGAATGAACACGTTTAGTTTAATTCAAGTGTAGTTAAGTTTAATTTAATTTAGTGTAGTCGTGTTAATTTAATTCAGTTTAGTTTATTTAAAGTTTATTTAAAATAACTTTTAATATAATTGCCTCAATTTTAACAAACAACCTTAAATTAAAAAATAACTTTTAACATAATTGCCTCAACTTTAAATCAAAATCTCCCTCTTCCTCTTCCTCCCCCTCCCCCCCCGCGCATCATCTCGTTGCTCATTTTAAAGCCCAAAGGTGCTTTGTTAAATCTTGTATTAGTTGTGTATAGATTCCCCGACTGTGGAGTATGTCAGTGGCAAGTCTATATTCTCTTGCTGGACGGCCACGTTCTACCACAAGATCCTTGGTTACATCTTGAAAACTAGTCCAGGTTGGGTCACGCCTGGTTTCTTCAATGACCATGTTATGCAGAATGATACAAGTCAGCATAATTTTGTTCATTTCTTGAATATCAAAAAAGCGCGCCGGCCCAGCTATGATGGCAAACTTCCTTTTCAATATGCCAAAAGCGCGTTCAACATCATTTCTGCATGCCATTTGTTGGGTGTTAAAGTACTGCATATCCTTTGAATACGTCGGACCAAAGCCTACCTGTTTATAAGCTTGAACCATAGTTGACCATTCCGGATAGATTCTGTCTGCTAGATAATCACCCTGAGTGTAGTGATGACTGTTAATGGTGAAATCACAGTGCGGCGCGATCCCATTCTTAAGATATTCAAACAATGGTGACTTATATAAAACGTTGAGATCGTTATTTGAACCCGGGAGTCCAAAAAAAAGCATGCCAAAACCAACAATCATAAGTAGCTAAAGCTTCCAAAATTACATTTGGTTTTGGATAATGACCCTTATATTGGCCTGCCCATTCTACCGGACACGCATGCCACGTCCAGTGCATGCAGTCAAGACTACCTAGCATTCCTTGAAAACCCCTCTCGGTATTTTCTGCGGTTATTCTTTGAACAT
Source organism: Papaver armeniacum (assembly GCA_023531295.1). NCBI lineage: Eukaryota > Viridiplantae > Streptophyta > Magnoliopsida > Ranunculales > Papaveraceae > Papaver > Papaver armeniacum. The sequence goes on from JAJJWW010009989.1 coordinate 79,208, forward strand.
CTTCCGAGTAGGCTTTCTTAAAAGGTTGGACCAAAATGCTCGACTATTGTTTCGTTAAAAAAGTTTGAGATACCTAAAGGCGGTTGTTTTCCCAATACGGATGTAATCGTCCGTGGAATCTGCGCCGGTACCCCGTAACATAGTATACGAGAGGGCCGTAGTGACCTTTTATTCGGGACTAAAGCCTCGTATATGTCGTGCATCATACTGATAATTAAATAAAGGTTATACCTGACAAAGCTCGACAATAATCCTTTGCGTCAAGTTGCGGCCCATACGGAATCGACGCTGAAAATCCTGATCGGAATACACACAGTCATGATTACAATAATCATGCATCGCCTTTCGTGGTAAAAATGTTGATTACGCCACGTCCATCTTCTAGTCGCTTTGACTTCATATGGCTCTAATGGCTTTGGTATGATCCCGGTTTGTAATTGCAACATAAAATTTCGTCTTCTTCTATCTTGATCTCGCATTTTCATCCATTTGATGCAAAAACTCCATACACATTTCTTCATCTTCATCGTACAACATGTCATCCATCTCCATATCCTCCCCGGAAGAATCAAAATCAGAATTCATGATTAAAAATTGAGAGTAATCGAAATTAAGAAAAGATTGATCGGATGAAAGATTATTGTGTATTTGTGAGATCAAATTCGAGCCGTATTTATAGAGGTGAAAACTAGCCGTTCTAGTGACCGTTACAAAAGTTGTCATTGCCGTTGGCGGTCGTGTCTCAAACGCGGGCGTTCGTAGGTCGGTCGGGCGTCATCCATAAAAGGGCAGCGCTTGTAGTTCGAGCGCCAGCGTCAGCGTTGATGTCGCGCGTATAGCTATCAATCGCTCACTTGTTTTCCATAGTGGAGAATCCTGTTTGACCATCCACGTGGCTGAACAAACAAATACATTAGAACATTTCCATAGGAACTGCTCTAACAGTTGAAGATGCATCTTGTCGTGTCTGAATTTCAAAATGCAACTCATAAACCAAAAGAAAAATACTATCGCTTTAGCTTTTAACCTCAATTTTCAACCTGTTTCTAAAATTGGCTCCGATGAGATAGACTTTGATATGCTTGTCTTTGTATATCCAAAATCTAAATAAGAAATGACCACCTCTTCATCCACTTACGCAAAAGCGTGAAATCTATTGTGATTTTCAATGTCATGGGGAAAGGATGGGTCAGTAGATGAGGTGCGCCCTTCCATCTTAATACCTTCTTGAATCTCCTCAACCGAACAAATTTCTTCTTTTTTTTTAGATTTTTTTATTTTCTTTTTCTTTATAATAATCTCAATAGGAGCCCTAGTAGCCTCAATATCTTGAGGCATCTTAATAATTCCCTTATTGTTTGTAGACTTTTCACTAACCACTTTTGTTTAGTCTCATTCACAATTACCACCTCGTTGCCAGCCCTTAAGTCTCTACCATTTTTCCAACACCTTCTTTATCATCACTATTCACTTTCGGCATTCATACCTTCTTAAAAATCATGTTTGCACGGTTCATAGGATATTTAGCCCTGAATGCCCATAAGAAGAGCAAGGCAGGCATCTTGGCGGCTTCCAAGGGTTGTCAACTAAAACTTTAAACTCTTTTCCATCGAGGAGATCGAAATGAAGTCAGGAAAATCACTATTTGCCTCAATTTTCGCACATACCCTAGCATAGCTCATTCTTATTCTAGCTAATGTATATTTATCACTAAGCAAAGGAGTACATACTGTAGTTGCATCTTTTCTGATGGCTACACCCAAGTAGATCTAACGACTAAAAAGCTACTAACATTCAAGATTCAAAGATAAACAAGATGTAAATAACATGAAAGTAAAGATGAACACAAGCATATAGCGTGGTTCGGTCTTTGAGACCTACATCCACGGGAAAGAAACTATCTCTTTTATTGATTAAGGTCTTACCCTTGAAAGAATTACAAATATCACTCAGACTTCTAACTCTTCCCTTGTCTAAATATCTCTCTAGAATTCTCTATAGAAAGATCATCTAAGATTACATGTTCATTTCCTTCTACATGGTCGGTATTTATAGACGTGACTGGACTCGTAAAGGTGTGACCCGATCTCGCCGAGTTGGTGACGCTTCGTACATCTTATAATTACTTCGGACGAACTCTTTACTCTCCCTTGTGTTATCTTGCTCGGTTCTCCTTCCGAGTTATCTTGCCTTGTTCATTATCATCTATGCTCCTCCTTGAAGGGCATCGTACTGCACCATCTTCGGGTTGTATTGTAGATCGTTCGAGTCTTCTGATATGATGTACTTTCGTCCACAGCTGTATCGCGCCCTTCTGATCCTTCATTAAATGCATTCTTTCTTTTTAGACTTGACCGTCTGAGTTGATTAGACCACTCCTTACACGCGTCATACATGTAGCCTTGCGGTAGGCATCTCGATTCAGACGAAATCACCTTTTGGAGTATGATCCGATACTTATATCTTATCATCTCATCATGAGACCACCTCTTGAGATGTTGACACGTGGCGATCGGGTATTTTACCCTCACAATTTGCTCATTTTCTTTTCATCTTGTCGAGGGCATGGTGAGGAGAAAACTCAGAATCGTTCGTCTTTATCGCCACGTCCGAGATTTTTGCCACGTTTACACCTTATGCACGATTTTACCTGTTGGACTTGAGGCGCCGGTTGATTGTCCAAAGGTTTCCTATATAAAATCTTCTTGGGGGAGAGAATGATGTTTTTATTATCTTTTTGTAGAGTTCAGAGCCTTTTCATTCTCTTTCTTCTCTGTCTTTTCCTATTCCTTCTTAACTTATTGATCATTATAAAAAATCTTCATAATGTCTAGCAGAGATTCTCCATCTGCTCCAAGACGGTAAGAGTTTTTCTCCTTTGTTTTTCCTTTTTTAAAGTTGTTTTTATCAATGGTTTTCGCCAGTGTCATTAACTGCAGTTCTTTTGGGATCATCATTGTTGTCTCTACTTCTTTCTTTTGATGTTCTTCGTGACTGTCGTCAGTATATATTTGATTCTTCTCTTTGTTCAAACTTATGTAGTGCTGATAAGAGACCTATTAAGTCCTCTAGTGCCAGTCGTTCTTCTGGTATGTCTGATGCTGCTTATTTGGAGGCTTTGAAGGTTAAGTACCGCCTTCAGAGGTTTGAAGTTTCGTTTGCCAGTCCGACGGGTCAGGACGGTGTTCTGACTAAGAAGATCCTTGAGCATCACTGTGGCCCAAACTAGATAATCGTGACAGAGGGTCAGCTAGAGGTAGGGCTTCGTCTTCCCTTGTATTTTCCGTTGGACTCTTTCCAGTACGAGGTACTCTGCCGGCTCAACCCTTAGCGAGGCATATTTTAGCCTAATGGTAATTTCTGGCGGATTCTCCGAGAGGGTGTGATCAAATTTTATATAGTGGTAAAAGGTTGTCGTTCACTCGAACTTAATAAGATTGATTTTAAGAATTGATAAACTAAAATAAAAGAAAAATATATACAAAATATTGTCACGGGATGAAGAGAGTTACTGGGACTAGGATTTCATCGAATTCATAACATAGGGTTCAATTTATTTATTCTCAACAATTAAAGCTCAATAAATAAAATTAACATGGACTCTGATTTTGCCAAGGTAGATTCTCAAAAGATTGGTTGTAAATCCTAAGCATGATGTATCAAAATATTTAAGCTAAGTATACCTCATCAAATTAAATGACAACCAATTAATTCAAATCATATTTCAATTAAGATTAATGCAAAAGTCTTAAAAATAATTAAATAATTTTACCCATGTATGAAATTCGTCTTCCTCCGTAGTCCCAGTGTTGGGGTATAGCTCATCATGTTGGAAACACGCTCAAAATATGATTTTATTACTCAAAGGTGCTTACAAGTGATGAAAAGGAGAGATATCAAATAAACCAGGAATTTGCAACGCATGAGAAGCGTTACAAACCACTGTTACAGTGTACGATAAATGGTAAATGTCACTGTAGCAATACGACCCACTGGTGATGTGTCGTTGTCACTGTAGCATTTACGACGGTAGTCCGTGCGTCTTATGTTCTCCGTGTTCTTGAGGTGCGCAGCCAGCGAAACAACTCCCGCAACCCTCGATTTCTTCTCTACTGACTCACTAATCACCTTTGTTTTCACCCTAACTCTCCATACCCGCTCTACTGCTCATCTACACCTTATATAGCATCTCATGCACAAGAAATCTCCTCCATAATTCCATATAATTCACCATTACTCGGTATCAAGGAAAATATTCTCGGGAAAATCTTCTTACCTTTTCAATCTCTTGCACACATTAAATTGCTTCAAACACACTCCATACACACTACAGAAGAGGTTTATAACGTCAGAAACTCGTGCAGGGGATGAAATATCCACACATCTTCCACAAGAAAACCCGAGTTTTCTTTCACTCCCCTGTTTGAGTTCAAGTTCATGTTGCGGCCAATTTCTTTGATTCTGATTGACTTACCAGTACTGTTTAGTAGAAAAGGGTCATATTAATCCAAGCCCAAGGAAAATAATCCACGAAATCTTTCAAAAATCGATCAACATAAGCCGAGTATTTCTTTTCTCCCTGTTTTATCCAAAACCATGATTCTAGCCAATTCTGGTTGAATCGAACAAATTTTACCAACCCTCGTTAGGCCAAAACAGTCCATTGAAAACAATCTTGGCGATTGAATCTCCTTCAAAACCTCCCGAAATTCCAACCATAATTTCGTCCGTGAATATCAACTTTTCCGCCAAATTTCAGCTTTCAAATGGAGAGGATGAAATGCCCCTTATCCTGTGATGGGGTGCCGACAGTAATTAGTGTACCCCTTATCAAATGAGGTACCCCTTATCCAAAATTGGGAGTTTGAATAACACGTGTCCTCCGGATGCCAAAATCAACTTTTCGAGCCGAATTTTCCTAAAATGTTTGTTTCCCAAAAATGCCTACAAACACATAAAATACCAAAATTAGTACAAAATCGAGTGCCAACAATATATAGTATTGAGATCAAATTAGACACAAAAATGTGTCTATCAAATACCCCCAAACTTATTATTTGCTAGTCCTCGAGCAAATTTATTCTAGAAAATAAAATTCAAACTCACTAGGTGGCCCTAGTGACCGAGTTATAGTCTCAAGAGGGTTTACCAGAGGTGTACCCACAAAACCTTTACTCCAGACCCTATCTATCTACGCAGAACCTTGGAAGGCACTAAAGAATCTCCTTGGTTGGCATACAATCATCGACTATAGGAGGAAGTACCCTGATGCGAAATTCCAATTGTTGTACACGAGTTTGCACTCAAGCATACTAAAATTCATATATAAGTCACAGAGCTCTACTCAGATAGTTTCTGTACATCATAACCGGAGTCAACCAATCACATGGAAAGATTAAGAAGATGGATGTAGAGAAAAACGTAGATGGTTTTGATATTGACTAGGGTGAACCTATCCTAATGGACTGAGATACCGGCCTGACTAATATCAACACAGCTGGCATATACAAGGGAACCAGCGGGTGATAATCCTAACTCTAGGTCAACACAATCGGCATATACAATGGCACCAGTGGTCGACTTTATTGAATTTATTCCGGTTGGTCTGATGGTCTGGTCTTTCTTTTTTTTTTTTTTTTTTTTTTGTATCTCAATCACTCTATTTCACCCAATCACTTATAAGAAAATAAAAATAAAAATAAAAATAAAAACAGAAGGTGAAAAGGATTCAACGAGATATGGCGAAACTACCATGTTTTTTTTTTTTTTTTTAATTCTAACACCCGAGCTCGTGCTTTTATGAATAGACTCTTTAGATGTTTCCATATAATCGATTGGTTCCTCAACTCCTACAACCAAGATGTTCCCATCCACTTAGATTGGTTAGTGCCAACCTTAATAAACATAAATTTCTAGACTGGAGTTGATACTGCAACTAAAAAGTTTCTCCCATACCCCCAAACTTAAATCTAACATTGTCCTCAATGTTTTAAAGATAAAATTAAAAGCATGAACAAGGAGAAACTGTTACCACTTGAAGCAAAAGAGTTAAGGAAAGATATTACCGTGTTGCATGAGCATGGGTTACCTCTCAAGAAGTGCTAAGTTTAAAGTCTTGACCCGGACATCGAAGGAATTAGTCACCTCATAGAATCATAAAGCAAGAAAGGAATAAGCTCGGGTCATACGGATCAAATAGTGCTAACCACAAGAAGAGGAAAGCGCAATGCAGACCCGGGAAGATATCCAACACACCCTTATCTATTTTTTTGTTTAAGACAACTACATCTAGTTGTGGTTCGGGTTCGAGCTCTATAAAAGGGTCTAGATAAAAAGTTTTCATCGGTTGGATTTCCTCAAAGGCGGTATCTCGAAGATCGGGTTCTAGAGTCCGGAAATACTCAATTAAGAACTTAGAAGTACATAACAATAACTTTGAATAACTCGGGATCCTCTAAGTCAATCAGACTTGACTCACACAGTTGACCACAGTAATGGTCATTCTTAAGGAAATGTGTCGACCCTAATCTCCTAAAGTAACTAGGTTTAGTCTCAAAACTTAATAACTGACACACATGTAACTCATATGTTCCCACATTTGGTTGAAAAATATTTGGCGGGAAAATAAAGTCAATTTTGGTATCATAGCCTGGGCTAACCACATTAACCAGAGGATGGGTTTCTAACAACTGGACTTCTTTCTGGACATCATTAGGTTCAGTAAAACGTGTATGAAGATAATCTTGTAAAATGGTTGAGGCACATATGTCAAGTCCCAAGTGAGGGATCTCTGTAAGAGCTAAAGGTAAGGCACAAGGAGAATGATAATCACCCCCAAACTTAGAGTTTTGGGTGTCTTTAGATAGACTAGCTACAATTTCCCTAATTTCTAGATCATCGGAATCCTGAAAATGGTCAATTGCTTCTTCTAGCTTATACTCAGGTGATGCATCCTCACTCATATTTAAAAGCTCTGCGAGTTCATCTTCTTCGTCTAAGACTATTGTTTCTAAATCCTTGGACTCTAAAACAGTATTCTCGGGATAAACCCGTTCCTCTAAACCATTATCGGCTTTGTAACTAGGAAATTCTACATCGTCTAAAACGGAGATACTTCTAGTCAAATCCTCATCCTTTTGAATAGATGAATAATTATTAAAATTATTTGGATTTAAACCAAAAATATTACTATCATTATAAAGCTCATTTGGAGAAACAAATTCCTGATCACTATGCCTAAAAACTTCAGATTCTTCATCAACACTATCCACATCATGATCATCGCTATAATAACATGAAAATAATCGAACCTCATCTAAACAAGTAGTGTTACCAATTCTAACCTCGTCATCTTGATTATGCGAATAATTATCTTCATTCTCAAGGGTATTATTGGATACACTATATTGGCATTTCCAGTTATTTCGAGCAATATTTTCGTTCATCTCTAACTCAAGTCTACGTGTCGACTCATCTATCCTCTCAAGAGTCTCTTCCAAAGAAAGTTCCCTTAGTGTTGGATCTAAGTTTTGAGTTAATCTATTGAGGATGTCTTCTAAAGAAGATTCGGTCATTGTTGCAGTCCTTTCGTCCATAACTACGTTATTCACCTCGGCTAACTTATATGTTGATTTAGCTAAATCCTTGAGGGACTCTTCTAAAGAAGGAGTAGGAACAGAAGGATCATAAAAAGGACTACTTTTCAAAAGTTTGATTGTATCCTCTAGAGACGAAGAACTAGTATTATAATCTTCTTGCTCGTACGACTGATGCACGTGTGGATAGTACTTGGGCTCACCATGGTATGACCCATAACCTTCAAAAGGTTGGCGTTCCCAACCACTATTCACACTATGGTCATAAAAAGAGTGATGTCCGTATTGTTCAGTTGGATATTCATATTCATTGTGATGGCTATTATAATACCAGTTTGACATCCTAACTGCAAGGAAATTCTACACAAGCACAAACAAGGCTGACTCGACCACAACAAACCTACTGATTTCTAGCAAACAAAAAGCATGATGGCTCCACTTAGATTGTTTCTAGACCAGTTTCTAATCTTTCGAAAAGGAACTCGTTACAATGCGAGCAAACCTCTACGGAATCAATCCAAGTTGAAGTAAGTTGAATAAAGGCGAGGAAGCTCCGTGGAGCTTTGATACCCAAGGCCTCACCGCATTACAAGGCGGCGCAGTCACGAACTCAACTCACAGAAACCGTCATGAACTTCGAAGTATTGCTTAAAAGAGTAACCAATATTTTTCGAATGACTTTCCTATTAAGCTCGTTACCCTATCGGTCTTGTTCTAGTCAGTATTTTAAGCTTGGGTACGCGTTTGGTATCGTTTTCCTAAGGCGGGCAAGAAGAGAACGGTGATGAAATCCGAACCCTTATCTTGTATGGCCAGGCCTTGCCCTTTACTAGGAAATAAAAGCGTAGTTTTCAATACCTCAACATATATGCATACAAAATCATCCAAGTAAACCTGCGACGACGGGGATTCGCGGGTGTTTAGAATTCTTACCTCCCGTTCCAGACGGGGGATGAACCGTTGAAGTCGACTCGAGCCACGACTCTTATGTCAGTGTACGAACCCGAGGGGCCGAGACAGTATCGTAACTGTCGTCCTTCCCTGTGCAGTTTATATTTAAACTAACCCTTCCTTAGGGTTTTCAAAAAAACTAAAGTCCAATGTCCAATGTCCAAAAAAAAAAAAAAAAAAAAAAAGTCCAAAAAAAAAAGATTACAAAAATAAAAGCCTATTTACAGTTTCTAAAAATAATAAAAAAAAATATAATAAATTAACTATATACAAAAATATTCTTCTTTACTCCTTTGGATTTCTCTTTTCTTTCCTTCTTTGGCTTCGCTTTACTTTTCAACACTTTTTCTTTCTCATAAGCTTCGCACCAAATCGAAAGCAAACGAGAAAATACCAAAACGCGTAAAAAGGAACAAAAATAATAAAAATAAAAATAAAAACCTAAAAACAAATCTAAAAACAAGTCCGCGTCAGCGGCGCCAAAAATTGATCAAATTTTATATAGTGGTAAAAGGTTGTCGCTCACTCGGACTTGATAAGATTGATTTAACAATTGATAAACTAAACTAAAAGAAAAATATATACAAAATATTGTCACGGGATGAAGAGAGTTCTTTTGGGACTAGGATTTCGTCGAATTCATAACATAGGGTTCAATTTATTTATTCTCAACAATTAGAGCTCAATAAATAAAATTAACATGGACTCTGATTTTGCCAAGGTAGATTCTCAAAAGATTGGTTGTAAATCCTAAGCATGATGTATCAAAACATTTAAGCTAAGTATACCTCATCAAATTAAATGACAACCAATTAACTCAAATCATATTTCAATTAAAATTAATGCAAAAGTCTTAAAAAGAATTAAATAATTTTACCATGTATGAAATTCGTCTTCCTCCATCGTCCCGATGTTGCTCATCATGTTGGAAACACGCTCAAAATATGATTTTATTGCTCAAAGGTGCTTACAAGTGATGAAAAGGAGAGATATCAAATAAACTAGGAATTTGCAATGCATGAGAAGCGTTACAAACCACTGTTACAGTGTACGATAAATGGTAAATGTCACTATAGCAATACGACCCATTGGTGATGTGTCGTTGTCACTGTAGCATTTACGACGGTAGTCCGTCGTCTTATGTTCTTCGTGTTCTTGAGGTGCGTGCGGCAGCGAAACAACTCGCAACCTCGATTTCTTCTCTACTGACTCACTAATAACCTCTGTTTTCACCCTAACTCTCCATACCCGCTCTCTTTGCTCATCTACACCTTATATAGCATCTCATGCACAAGAAATCTCCTCCATAATTCCATATAATTCTCAATTAATCGGTATCAAGGAAAATATTCTCGGGAAAATCTTCTTACCTTTTCAATCTCTTGCACGCATTGAATTGCTTCAAACACACTCCATACACACTACAGAAGAGGTTTATAACGCTGTAAACTCGTGCAGGGCTGAAATATCCACACATCTTCCACAAGAAAACCCGAGTTTTCTTTCACTCCCCTGTTTGAGTTCAAGTTCATGTTGCGGCCAATTTCTTTGATTCTGATCGACTTACCAGTACTGTTTTGTAGAAAAGGGTCATATTAATCCAAGCCCAAGGAAAATAATCCTCGAAATCTTTCAAAAATCGATCAATAGAAGCTGAGTATTTCTTTTCTCCCTGTTTTATCCAAAACCATGATTCTAGCCAATTTTGGTTGAATCGAACAGCCATACCAACCCTGTTAGGCCAAAACAGGTCCATTGAAAACAATCTTGGCGATTGAACCTCCTTCAAAACCTCCCGAAATTCCAACCTAATTTACGTCCGTGAATATCAACTTTTCCCGCCAAATTTCAGCTTTCAAATGGAGAGGATGAAGTGCCCCTTATCTGTGATGGGGTGCCGATAGTAATTAGTGTACCCCTTATCAAATGAGGTACCCCTTATCCAAAATTGGGAGTCCAGAATAGCACGTGTCCTCGGATGCCAAAATCAACTTTTTCGAGCCGAATTTTCCAAAAATGTTTGTTTCCCAAAAATGCCTACAAACACATAAAATACCAAAATTAGTACAAAATCGAGTGCCAACAATATATAGTATTGAGATCAAATTAGGCACAAAAATGTGTCTATCAGGGTGCTCGGCGAAGTAAGGGTAAGGTTACTGACCATGAGCTGAACGAGTTCATTCCTACTCAGAAGGATTTGCATACTTCCGAGAACTTCATGGAGAACTACTGGTGCCGGTGATGAGAAGTTTGATGGTTTTGGAGTGGGGATTTCAAGACCTCGTCTTTCTTTGAAGGGTCCCTTGCTCTTTTCCAATTTGGATCCCCCCAATGCTAGCAACTTCACGCTTTGTAAGACCAATGACCCGAAGTGGTTCTTATACCTCTTCGTGTTGTGGGTCCTTACACTTATGGTTGGGATAAGATTGGTAATGTTCTTTCAAAGCTTCCCGAGATGCATAGTTTTTTCACGCATTACGAGCCCCACGGGAGCTTAGGTGGATTACTTCTCGCAAGCGTCAGTCGTAGTCTGCTCGAGCTATTGAGGATGCTAAGGTAGAAAATAATGTTTTGATGTTTTAACGTATATATACCTTGCCCCTTTTTTATAACTTAGCATCTGATGTCATTTGTTGAAATAGAACGGCAGCTGCAGATGGTTCTGGCCCATCTGCTGCTCCTGTGGAGGTTGCAGAACATGATTTGGATGTTGATATTTCTCCTCTTTTTGGTGATAATGAGATGATTGATCTTGATGACGGATTTTTTTAGGATGTGGACAATGCATTATTGCATGAGTCTTTCCCCTCTCATCCGTGTGCACTTTGTTCCCATATCTGACGTGGGGATGCCACAGGCGAGTAATGTCGCTGATAAGGGTAATCCATCCGATGGAGGTGCTCTAGTTGGTAGTGTTGGTGGTGGTGTTGTTATTGGTGTTCAAGGTGGTATTGGTGGTACTGGCGTACCAAGTTCATTTGTTGGTGGTTTTCCTTCTGCTCTAGTGGCTCCTTCTACTTCTTCCTTCACCATTTTTTGTGGAGGGGTGATAGGTGTATTAAACACCTTGATTATATCTATAATTGATGCTTTCTTTGTTATGTTTTCTGGCGAATTATGTATTATTACGTTTGTTTTGAGCTTTTAGGTGTAATGGAGTCATTTGGAGCGGGCGAGGAGAAATCGGCAAAAAATTGGCAAAAGCGGCATTTACAGGGCACGTGCTAAAGGGAGTCGAGCCAAAGATAAGGGGCAACTGTTGGGTGGCCCGTATCCACTCTTGGGGTGCTAATATCAATCCCACTTCACAGGGCTTTATCTAGATCGAAATTGAGAAATTAGGATCAGTTTTCTCCTTCTCTATTGTTACTATCGGCTGCTATCGAGAGATTCATGGGTTCGATTGATTTGTTAAGAAGGAAATGAAGATAGATGCACAAGTGATTTATTGATGAGTACAGTGAGATGAATTGGAGGGAGATGCAGTTCTTGAAGGAGAGTTCGAGTAACAGCAGGTGAGATCGAGAAAAAATGGGTTGATTTGAATCTGCAATGGAGATTTATTCGAAGCAGAAGAACTAGGTTTCTGAATTTGAGATTTTGAATCAAGGAAAGATATTAACTGCCATGGAATGAAGGTAATTTGAATGGGATTACAGAGAAATCAAGGAACTGGTGGTTGGCAGTGAAGATGGTGGTCGACTTAGGGTTTGAATTGGTTGATTGTTGCTGTTGGTTAAGGGATGAATGGAATTTGAGATTCATAGTTTGACAGATGAGAATTAGTTGATGTTCATGGATTCTCAAATCGAAATGCGAGGATTGAATATGAGGTAGTTACTACAAACGGAAGAACGAGAAGAATCAATGATGGGTTTCTCTCGATTTGAGTTTTAACCCAAAGACATCATTAGAAATTGATTGAGAATTTGAGGCACTGCAAGCAAGGAGGCTTTGTTTATGATTTGCTATTGGATTTGAGGCATTGCAGATGATGGGAATAACAGTGTGAAGTCGAGACAGGGAGTATAGAGAGTTGAAGGCAAAGAAATGAACTGGATGGAAGCTGAGTTGTTGCGTAAGTGAAACTCAGGTTGCAGCGTTAGTGAGAGTAGTCGAGGCTGGTGTCAGTGCTGCTGTCAAGACTGAGGCAGTGGTGAATTGAGTTACAGGGCTGGAATGTTGGTAGGATATGAAGAAGCTACGAGAACAAGGTGCAATGGCATTACAAATGTTGCGGTCACGAGGGCATGTGCCGAGGCTAAGTATGGTGTTGTGGCTCAATGAAATGCAAAACAGGGATGGAGTTGTGTGAAGGCATGAAATTGTGGTGCTAAATTGCAGCTGCAGTCGGACGTAATACTGCATTTGGCGATAATGTTGGTGCTTCTGCCATGTTGAGCTGGTGATGCAGGTGCAAGTGATGGTAAGATGATGAAGGTTGCAATCAAGTCAGGTTCTGGGTGTTGCGCAGCTTGATGCGCAATTGCAGGTAAAGCATATGAATGTCTGAATTGCAAGTAGATGTATGTTAGGATGGAATTACGGGGGAGGTGGTGAAGAAATGTGTAGCTGCGGTCAAGTCACGGTGTTGGCTGGTGCTGGTGGATTGCATTGCAGTTAAGAATGATGCTGATGCCATTTAGTAGATGGTTTCAAGTGAAAGTGCAGGTTGTGGATGCAATTCAGGGAACGCATTGGTGGTTAGCAGAGATGCTAAATTGAAGCGGGAATGTTTGTGTGAAGGATTGAATCGAGGTTTTCTTGCGAGTTGTGGCATGAATGATATAGCAGGTGATTTGGTGTTGGTTAATGAGTGATGCGGAGTGCAATGGTTGTCTTTGCGAGAAAATGGGATGATGTTGAACTAGAATTGCAGTCAAGAAGCGAGAAGGAAGGCTAGAGTAAAAAGAAGTCCGAGCAATTTGAGGTGCAAATGGTGGTAAGCAGAATTGGTGATGTGTATGTGAAGTTATAGGGGTTGGCAAGGATTGCAGATTATGGCTTTGAACAGGTGAATTGGTGGATTGCAGGTGGCCTGAGCTGAGATAATAAAGCTGGGGTGAGCAAATAAATGCAATGGTTGTGACGAATTGGTATTGAGTGGAATTTATGCAATGGCTAGGCGAGTGGAATGGGTGGAGCTTTGTAGTTTGATTGCGGTTGTGGTTTACTCTAGAGCCGAGGGTGTTGCAAGAGCTGAAGTTACAGTCAAGCTGCAGAATGCATTATTTTTACCAGTGGGAGTTGTGGTTGTGCAGGGCCATCATGACTGGCAGTGAAGCAGTGAAGCACAATGATGGTGCATCACAACTTAAGGCTTGTGCATGATGGCATTGGCCTAGCTGAGTTAGCCTCTGACTCAGGCATTAGTTATCATCTGACTAGCAGCTGACTCCTATGATTGAGTTGACCAGATGACTCGGCGCTGACTCACCGATTCGCCTTGACTCGGTTGACCTGACCGATTTGACCCGTTTGACCGGTGACCGGGTGGACTTTGCCGGTCACCTGAGATGTCTGTCGGCGACTTTTCCGGCCAAATTCCGGCCATAATACCAGTTTTCCGGCGACTTCTTTTGGGACATATTTTCACATAGGTTTTCCTCACACATGGGCTTGGTGGACTTCTATCTATTGGACCTTTGGGACTTGACCTAGTTTTGGAAGAGAGGAAAAGCTATAAAAAGAAAAATTCTACAACTTTTGGGGGATTATCATATCTTTGGATATCTTTTACTTTTGCCTCTACTTTTGTTCTAGGGTTTAGAAACATGAAACCTTTTCTTTTTCTTCTTGTTATGAACTCCATGAATATGAGCTAGAGTTTTCTTTTGGTTATGGATTAGTTGGATTTCCAAACATGAGTTTTTGTTCAATAAATTAGTTTTCTCTCATATTATCGTTTATGATTCACCATTAATATTGTCATATGATTGAATGTTTGTTTTGTCAAGTTGCAAATTGGTAGAACTCACATGCATGTCTTTTGCTAGATTAGGGTTATTATACGCAAAAGTGATGATTCCTGATTTGAAGTAGCATAAATATGATTATAGTTTGTAGTGATATATTCTTATGATCATATGTGAACCATAACCTTTGTTAAATCGGATTAGTGCTTTTACACGTTCGATTGCTTTGATTGGCCTGATTTCATAGAACCTAATGCATATAGGGAATTAAACTTGATTAGTGCTTTTACACGTTAGGTTGTTCTTTTAGATAGAATTCATATTCGCATCTTTTAATGTGTTTGTTGATGACAAGAGGAGATTAGCGGGATATTCTTGCGATCAAGGTATTCTAGGGCCTTTGGTAAAAGTTGAGATTAAAATATCAATTCTAGTTATTGTGTTGAAAACATGTTTGTGATTGAAGACGAAATCCATGACCAATACTTTCACATCCTTGATTTGTGTGATTTATTTATTTGCTTTGCTTTTATTTTAGTATACTTTTATAAAAATCGAAAACCCCGTGTTACTTATAAGATACCGAAACATATTGACAACCTAGTCCTCTCGTAGGAACGATCCTTTCTTGCCCTTGCTTCATTATAAATTTTGAGTAGTAAGAAAGTGTAAATTATTTTTGTGTCGGTGACAGGCGGTCAAGGGGCTAGTGTAGCAACGATGTTATGCTCGGAAGAGTACGCCGAGTCGAGCAAGGACGAGCAGGCACGGATCTTAACTTCGTTGGATAAGTCGACTTAGCGGCTTGTTCGGGGAGGTATGTGGTGATACCTTAATATGTTTTTATAGTATGTTTTTAATTGCCCCAGTCTAACTGGTGATGCTGTCCGATTTACTAGAGCAACAATCTGAGGATCGATATGCTGGCCGAGACTCGGGTGGCAAGGAGGCGAACCAAGGCTGTTGAGGGCAATGTTCGTCGCCTTCAGTTCGAGCTGGAAGCTTCCAAGTGAGAGGCAGAGTCTCTGCTCCATGACAAGCGAGAAGTAGAAGGTACTTGCCCTTTTTACTTTGTAGTTTTGATTTTTAGAAACATAGGTTCCTTGAATCTGAATTTAGTCCCTCTATTGGTAGTAACGGTTAGTCAATTGGAGGAAAGGATTGATATTAATGAACATAAGCATGCTTGGGAGCTTAACTCTGTGAAGATTGACTTGAGATCCCGTCAGTGTAAGATTGATTCCTTAGAGCAGAAGATTGAAGCTAGCAACAAAGATGTGGATGTTCATCGTGATCGCATTGTTGAGCTTCGGGAAAAGGTGGGAGAGGTTAAGCAAGTTGTTGTGGCCCGTTTTGGCGAGGTGAAGTTACTCTATTACCAAAGTAATGAGCTCATTCAGTGGCAATAAGATCACTTGCCGATGTTGGCTAAGGCTGAGGAAGATAGAGAAGAGGTTATCCAACTTAAGCGAGAGTATATCAAGCTTGAGAGGGGTCGTGATAGGCACATGTTGTCGTGTCCTGCTGGTGATGGTGCTATAACGCATTTTGAAGCACAAATTAGTGCTTTAGACAATGAGAAGGCCTAATTGGAACAAACTCTTAATTCTGTGTTAGTGGCCGGTTGTCAATCCGTCAAATATAATTTCGCTTTCTCAATCAACTAAATATAAATATAGTATGCGATAAGAAAGAGTTCGTATCCACATAGAGGCGTTTGTTGTTATAAATTTTCAGTTTCTAAGTATCCCAAGGTATGTTTGTTGTATTTAAGCAAATAAAAGTAATTAAAAGCAAAATAAGTAATTCGAGAAATCAATAAGGAGAAGATATTGGTCAAGGGATAGTATCATTCACAAACATGTATTTTCATCAATGATTAGAATTGGTATTTAATCTCGTATTTATTAAAAGTCCTAGGATATCTTGATCGCAAGTATAACCCGTTAATTCCATGTTTTCATCACAACCACATTAAAAGATGCATATGTGAATTCTTCGTCGAAAGCAACCTAAAGTGTAAAAGCACAATTAAGTTTAACTCCCTAAAAGCATTAAGATTTATGGAATAAGACTCATCAATGCAAACGAATGTGTAAAAGCACTAAACGTTTTAACAAAAGTTATGATTCACTTGTGACTAATAGGATATATCACTATAAGCACTAATCACAATTATGCTACTTAGAATCAGGGATAAACAACGTTTTCGTATTGAAAACCCTAATATAGCTCTAGAGATGAACACAAATCGGATTGATTCCGGACTCAACCTAACAAGTTTTCAAATCTTATAACACTATTAATTGTGAATCACAAACAATAATTACTGAGACAAAACTAATTCATTGAATCGAAAGCATGTTGAGAAATCAACTTTTATCCCATAACCAATAATAAGTTTAGCTACTCATAGCTATGGAGTTCATCATCATCAATATTCAATAATAAAACAAGGAAGAAGAAGAACAAAACCAAACCCTAGAAGCGTAAACAAAAGTGGCTCTCCCTAAAATTCCAAGCAAAAAGATATCTCATGTGTTGTAGAAAACCTCCCTTTTATAGCTTTTCTCCAACTTCTAAAATTAGGTCTAGTCTTCAAAGTCCATTAGGTGAGAATCCACCAAGCCCACAAGAGTGAGAAACCCGTGTAGAAAATACGCCCCAAAAACGGTCGCCGGAAGTCTGGGATTGTGGCCGGAAAGTCGCCGGAAAACAGCCCCGGTGACCGGCAAAGTCCGCCCGGCCACCGGTCAACGGGTTGGATCGGTCGGGTCAACGGGTCGGAACGGTCAGCTCTGAGTTGGATCGGGTCAGGGAGAGAGTCAGAGTCAGCTGAGTTGGATGAGTCAGGGTCCGAGTCAGCACCGACTCAGATGTGCTGGTGTCTAACTGGGCTGACTTGTCTTGGCCTGATCCATTGCAGAGGCCAAACTCTGCAGCACAATCATTGTGCTTCACATACTTCACTGCCATCATGGCCCTGGCTGCCAATTGCATTTCTATTTCAATTCCTCTTGCACCATCATTGTAAACTCCCAGGCCAACACTAGCTCTGCAATTCCTTTTCATGGTACCACCCGACCATTGCACTGACTCAATCAAGGCAACCATTTCCCTGTCAAGCATGGTCTGCAAATGCTCAAGCCTTCACTGACCGCCAATACCACAAAGACAAGACTGTACCAAGGTTTCGGCTCCAAAGATCGCTAAAGCACATCCTTAACCCGCTCTGAACACCAGCTTGCCTCATCCACAAGCATCATTCTAAGCACCAAAGTATACCCATTCAACCACCTGAGCCACCATACTGCTTCACTCCACCTGAGCTGCAACTTCAGAGCAACACCAGCTCTGACAAAACAAATCAGTTCATCCATTCCCTGCAATCAGTTGTGACTCCCTTCACATTCCTTACAGCCTTTATCTGAAGCTCACTGCACTTCACTCCCAGCTACAATGCCACCTCCTGCAACTCTAGCGCCATTATCATCCATGCTTTGCATTTCATTGAACCACAGCACTTTCTCACTGGCACTTGCAACTTCACATACACTAAAACCCATTGCGTAACCATCCTCGGCCATGGCTCCCCGCAATTCCGGCCTATTTCTGTGACAAAGATCTTAGCTTCACCATCCTTGGCTCACTATACCACCAGATTCCCACCATTTATCACTGCGACTTCCAAGCTAACTTTTCTCCATTCTGATAACTACACTGCCAAAGCCTAACTCACTATACAGCCGCGACTCCACCAGTCCTCACTGCGGCTTCAATGAGATCGGTCTCACCACTTGAGCCTCAATCCCGCAATCATCACAATCCTTCTCAGTCCCGCAATTAACACCGACAACGGCCATTCATATCACCACCTGTCTACCAAAGACACCCATTAACACAATGAGACCCAAGCCAACACCCGATTTCAGCTCTGCCTGTATCACCAACACAACAGCTGCTTCATTGTCACCACATCCTCAAGTCACCCTGCCAAGCTCTCGATGCCACCAGCCTCACCTCAACCAACTCAACCAACATAGACCCTAGCCTCATTCTGCACCTCCTTCTCAGTCAGGCCATTTCTACTCCATCCTAACCTTGAGCCCTGTAAAACATTCCCATCATCAATTCTGGCAAGATAGCTCAAGACACAGGAAGCACTTCCATTAACCCATTTCAATCGACCTGCAGTTGCAATCCCTTCTTAGCTTCGAACCCATCAAAGACAACAGCAGCTCTACATCGATCTTCCATCTGCTTTTGCACAAAAATTTCAAGTAAAACCCACAGATCGAAACCCTCACCATCTTCACGGAAACCATCAACGTCACCTCCATTACAAATCTTGTTCTCAAAGCAGCAGACCCACTGGAATTTCATTTCTCCCTTGCCTTGAAACGCAACACCTCTTCTTTCTATCAACAAACTTCAAGATCTCTCTCTCAAATTAGTAGCCACAACCGATCTCAAACTCTCATCTCTGTTCTCGGCCCCAAAACCATCATCGATTCCTCACGGATTAGCGAGACATGGCTGCTTTTCTTTTCTCACAGATCGAAACAGATCTTCTTTAACTGATTTCCCCCATCGATCTCCTCCATTTCTGGCCGCAGCGTTTCTTTCTCTCAGGTGCAGATAATGATTGAGAAATTAATGAAATCGAAAGTTGATTTCGATCTAGGGTGTAGGAAAGGGAATGGCTAATCCCACTCAAATGAAACAGATAAGGGGTTACCCAATCATAACTCTAGGCACCCAGCTGTTCCCGTTAAGGGCTAACTAGCTCAAACATGGCCTGTCGGTTTCATGAATCCGACAAGCTTATTCATAGGTTTCGCTCGTAACTTTGTCAGACGCAGTCGGATTGACTTCAAGCTTTCGCCGTTAGCTTCATATTTCCGTTCTCGCTCCCAATGAACATTTTCTCCTTCTTTTGCTCCCATAGACTCCATTGCACCTATAAACTCAAAAGCACGCGTAAAGTACATAATTCACAAGAAAAATAGCAAAGAAAGCATAAACTCTATATAGTAAATACGGTGTATTCTACACCTATCAGATTCCCCCACACTTAGACTTTGCTAGTCCTCGAGCAAATCAAACAAAACAATAAAATACAACAACTCCGTGTCGTCGAGGCTACGGTCACTTTTAGCATAAATAACAAGCCTTTAAACCCCTGGGTGTCCCTAGTGGACGAGTTATAGTCTCGTGAGGGTTTACTAGAGATTTACCCACAAAACCTATTTTTCCAACTTACTAGTTCTCCGAAATGATAGTATCCAACGCGCTAAGAAGACATAGAAATTCTGCACACTAGTCATAAGAAGTTAGACACATAAATGAACACAATCTCATTCTTAAAAGTTGAGAGAGAAGTAACCATCCCTTCTCGACTAAAATTCGGGTTCGGAGTGATCAAAAGTCTCGACTCGCCTCACAAGAAAGGGTTTTATGATATTGCTCTCAATAATAAATAGCTCTTTATGGGTCACACATGTGTCCAGGTTGGAATGAAGAGAGAATCCTGAGACACGTTGAATGGTAGGAAGGCAAAACCCTCCGAAATATTTTGAAAACCCACATCTTTTATATATTTTTGAAAACCCATTTTTCCGACGATCTCTTCGAAAAGGAAATCAAACCATTTAACGACGGTGGGAATATGCTTACTTACGGTGAATCCGTTCGGCGTGCAGCTAGCACCACTCACAAAGATCCATAGAAACGTCTTCGGTCTTCTATCGGTGTCTTCATCTTCGTCTTCGGTCTTCAACTCTTGATGATAACTCTCGAACTTCGTAGAATCTTGACAATATGATTCTTTCCTCAAATTTCTTGTCGCTTGAAACTTCATTATAGATATTCCTTCTTTCCATAGGCTTTATTGAAAGAATACAAAAATAAACTATACAAACCAATTTTTTTTTTCTTTCTTCTTTTTTTTTTTTTTTTTTTTTTGAATAAGAACAAATATAAAAATAAAAATAAAAAAAAAATAAAAACTATTAACAAACCTAAAAATTTTCTCTTGTCTCTTTTTTTTTTTTTTTTTTTTTTTTTATTTTTTTATTTTTTTTTTATTTTTTTTTAAGACAAGAGAAAGTAAAAATACAAATAAATTAAAAATGTAAGTACAATGCCATGGTGTAAGTACTTTACCGCTTGAATCGTCACAACTTATATGTCTTGATATCATAAACTTCTCGAACTTTCATCCTTAATAATTTCCGCTCTTGTATTATAGTCTTCAACTTATAAAAATTCCCGCCTTTGTTTTTGTTGCTTTACTCAAATATGAAATCTGCCCATTACTGTAGTGTTGCTTGTAAACCTCGAACATGTTCAACTTTCCTTCGAATTTGTGATGCTCCTCTTGTTGATGATGATGGTGTTTCTATGGACCTGTTGGTGTAGAGAGATAAGGTGGATGGTGCTAATCGCGAACAAGATCACAAGTGGAAAGTAAGTTAGCAATTCGATGTCACCAACATGGTTGATAAAAATAGCACTCAAGAGATCAAAATAGTGCTTCTATGGTGGGAAATTGGACAGCTCACCATTCTCGCTCGGAATTTACGTACGGTGACACACACTCTAAAAGCACAATTTAGACAGTACAAAGAATTGAAGGTTGGTGCCTCACATTATGTAACATGGGTAGTCTCCACTATAGGGGATCACTTTGTTCTAATACCGAATTCATCCCGCACCTTATTTGCCACCGGCATGGTTAAATCCAACTTTAACTCTCATACAATTAAGAAACCCGATCATGTTCTATGTCATCTCTATGTTCAGTCACTATTGTGAGATTCTCGATGTAATCTTAGCGACATGTATACTATGTGACTCTAAACTAACTACAAGTTGGAGTTCACAAAAAAAGTTGAAAAATTGCAAAAACTTACAACATAAACCACTCCCCCACACTTAAACTTTACATTGTCCTCAATGTAAATTGAATCGTCCAAAGTAAGTCAAGGTGGGAAATCCTAATAAGAAATCAGCAAAAACAAAGAAAACTGTAGGATCATAATATCGCAATGCATAGGGCTCGCGGGATCAATAAACGACGGTATCGCGAGGGAGTCGCAGGAAACTAAAATAAACGACGCAATAAGAAACGACACACAAAGTAACTGAAAGACATGTAACCTGGCGAGGGTTAAGAAGTGTCG
This sequence comes from Papaver armeniacum, assembly GCA_023531295.1. Taxonomy (NCBI): domain Eukaryota; kingdom Viridiplantae; phylum Streptophyta; class Magnoliopsida; order Ranunculales; family Papaveraceae; genus Papaver; species Papaver armeniacum. The sequence continues at coordinate 100,856 of JAJJWW010009989.1, forward strand.
CGAGATTGAATAGTTGTACACTGGCGACACTTCGCGAGACATTCCCGAAAATAAAGGATAGCTTAGCTGTCATCCACTATGTATTACCCTATATAAAGGGTCGAGTGAGTCTGTTGTAAAGGGGGGATCTTTTTAGAATTGTTAGGCAAGTCATTAGGAGAGAGAAAATTGAAGAGTGTTCTAACTTCTAAGTGTAATTCTATTTTTCCTGTGTAAACACTTCATGAATTCAATCAATAAAAGTTCTTAATCTTACATCTTCTAATGGACTAATTAAGTAAAATCGAGTAAGGGGTGTAGTGTGGGAAATCCTGCTACTACATATGCGCTAGAAACAGGGAGATCACTGACAAAGGAGAGAAGGTTGCAATTAAAATTGTTTGAATCAGAAAAATGAGAAAGAAAAACTTTAGATCGGATGAAAAGGATATGGCATATAGCACAGGTATGAGAGTAATGGTTAACGAATTTCATGAAAATATCAGAGGAAGGATACACAAACGAGATTTTGAAGGAAAGAAGATTACGGATCGAGAAATAACGTCACCTTTGAAAGATTGGGAAAAGCAAGAGATAACATTCACGGCGGAGGAAATATCAAAAGAAAACTTGAATCACATGTCTCCACTGGTGATTGCAATAAACGTATATAAGGAAGGAGAGAAATCGGAGAATACAATGAAAACATGGGTGATGAATGGAGTTTTAATCGATACAGGGAGTCTGGTGAACATCATGTTTTATCACGCTTACAAAAAGATGGGATATAAAGACGAAGATATGATTTTCGCGGCATACAATATTCAAGGTTTTGGTAAATCCATAACAAAAGTTAAAGGAGAGATAAAAATACGTATTCCGTTAGGAGAAATCGAAACACAGGTGACATTGAGTGTGGTGGATATGGAATCACCATACAACATGTTACTAGGAAGACCATGGGTACATGCAATAAAAGCCGTGGCGTCGACGCTTCATCAACGTATCAAGTTCCCTACACCAACTGGAATTAGCGAGATCGAGAGGACGCCGCCAAAGGAAGAATATATTATCAAAATGAAGTAAAATGTTGCGAGGAACAAATAAACAAGCAAAAGAACATATCAAAATACCGCAAAAAGATGGCGAGGGAAATTAAGAAGGAAGAAGAATTCAGTGGTTTACATGATAAGAGCAAAGGAAGGAAAAGGCATACCCGGGCGAGATCTAAGGGAGAAGAAGATGATCTTGCGAAAGAACCGAAAGGACCAACCCCTATGGGAGAACCGAAGGCCGTTACGTCATGCAGTAACAAACCAAAGAAGTGAATATTGGAACCAAGGAAGATCCCAAGATGCTAAAGATTGGAACTAGCATGGAAGCAGTGTGAAGAGAAAAGAACTGCGATCTGTTGCGAGATTATAAAGACATCTTCGCGTGGGATATGGATGAAATGTCCGGTATAGATCCGTCAATCGCTTTGTCACAAGTTAGAAATTGATAAAAATGTGAAGCCATTTAAACAAAGAATTAGGAAGATAAGCAACAAAGATATCACTCTCAGATAGAAGAAGAACTGAGAAGATCTTGGACGCAGGAATTATTAGACAAGCAAAATACCCCGAGTGGATAGCGAATATGGTTATAGTTCCAAAGAAGAACAAGGGAATAAGGATTTGCATTGATTTCACCGATTTAAATAAAGCTTGCCCTAAAGACAGTTTTCCATTACCAGACATCCCACAGTTAGTCGAATCGGCGGTCGGGAATGAAAGAGTATCATCATTTGGACGGATACAAAGGTTACAATCAAATTCCTCTCGCCGAGGAAGACCAAGAACACATCGCTTTCTTCGCTCCAAGAGGATTATACTTTGTTATACTAAAATGCCGTTTGGTTTGCGAAATGCTGGAGCAACGTATCAAAGGATGGTAGAAAATGTATTCGTAGAGTGGATACACAAAACACTAGAGGTATACGTAGATGACATGCTAGTGAAAAGTAAAAAGGCGTAAGATCACGTGCAAGACTTGAGAGAAATTTTTGAACAAATGAGGCGTTTCAACATCAAAGTCAATCGAGAAAAATGTACCTTCGAGTTGCGTCGGGGGAAGTTCTTGGGTTACATTATATCAAAAGAAGGAATACATGTTGACTAGGAGAAAGTAAAAGCTATTCGCGATATGCCTACACCTCGCGACAAGAAAGGATGTTCAAAAAGTCGAATGGGTTACTAGCATCGCTAGGAAGGTTCATTTCAGCGGTCATCTGATAAATGTAAACACTTTTTCGGTGTTAGAAAAAAGGGTCGAAATTTAAATGGACGGATGAATGTGAAAAGGCTTTACAAGGGATCAAAGAGCATTTAATGGATATATCTATTATGAATGCGTAAACCGGGAGAGGAATTATTAATATACCTCGCGACGACATCGCATGCCTTAAGTGCGGTTTTTTTGCGAGTGGACGCTTGAGGAGTAGAAAAACCAATTTATTATATCGCAAAACTTTTAACGCCGCCAAAGAAATTATTCAAGATTGAAAAGTTAATCCTGGCGTTAGTCTATGCGTCGTTTAAACTTCGCATATATTTTCAAGCGCATATTATTAGAGTGGTAACGAAGGTACCAATCGAGTCAGTAATGAAAAATTCAAAAAGATCGGGGAAGAGTTGAAAGATGGAACGCTCAAATAAGCCATTCTAAACTCAAATATGAAATATTATCTTCAACCAAATCAAAGGTTGTCGCAGACTTTCTGGCGGAATTTCCTTTGGAAGAAGAGGAAGCAGTGGATGAAATGATGGATGTAGAAGAAGAGCATGGAGATCCAAAAGATTTGTTAACTGAGCCAAATCGGTGGGAAATATTAGTGGATGGATCATCCAACGGAGAAGGTAAAGGAGTGGGAATTGTTGTGATTTCGCTTTAAGGCAATAAATTAGCTTTTGCTTTTAGATTGGAATTTGAGTCTACTAATAATGAAACGGAGTATGAAGCTATAATACATGCTTTAAGATTTGCAATAGAAATGAAATTGGAGAATGTGAGGATTACCAGTGACTCGCAATTGGCAATCCGTCAGATAACAGAGAAGTATGCTACAAATGATCCATCCCTACAGAAATACAGAAGCTTGTAGAAGTGTCACAAGACAGATACCGAAAATAAAATGGAGACACATATCAAGGAGAGATAATAGGCTCGCAGACGCTTTTGCCTTTATATCAAGTATGATGATAGACCCAACTGCGAGGAATATCAAAATACAAACGCTACTAGCGCCATCAATTAATAAAGAAGAAGGACAAGAAGCAGATATAATGATGGTGGTAGATGAAATGCAAGGCCGCGAGGAAGATTGGAGAGTAGAACTTCACGCGTACTTAATGAAAGGCGAGATACCAAGAAATAGATTGGAAGCACACAAGTTAAAGAGCCGAGCAACAAATTATGAATTGCGAGATGGCGTGCTTTATCGGCGTTCTTTTGATGGACCTTCGCTTCGATGTTTAACAAGGAAAGAAGGAGAAACCATATTGAAGATGCTGCATAGTGGGGATGCCGGAAATCATAGCGGCGGAAGATCTTTGGCATATAAAGCAAAGACGCAAGGATATTATTGGCCATATATGCATGAGGACGCGAGAGTGATAGCCAGACGCTGCGAAGATTGTCAAAGACACGGAAGAAGATACATGCACCAGGAGCACGTTAAATTCTTCAAAAAGTGTGTGGCCTTTTGGAAAATGGGGTTTAGATATTGTGGGACCATTTTTACCAGGAACCTGGACAAAGGAGATACTTAATTGTCGCAACGGATTATTTCACGAAATGGGCGAGAGGTGAAAGCGGTCCAAAGACATTCGTGATAAGGATGTCTTTACTTTCATATTTGAAAATATCATATGCAGATTTGGGATCCCGCACAATTGGTATCCGATAATGGGAAGCAGATTTGAAGGGCAAAATATAGAGTTGCTACTCAATGCATTTCGAGATAAAATGTGGAAAATCGACTCCATTATATCCACAAGCTAATGGCCAAGCGGAGGCAACAAACAAAACAATTGCCGATATACTGAAGAAAAAGTTGGAAGGACACAACAAGGGATGGTGCGAGCAAGTACCCAATGCAAGATGGGCCTATAATACAACTAGAAGAGAAGCCACAGAATGTCCCCTTTCTCGCCTAACTTATGGAGTTCAAGCAAGACTCCCAATAAGTCGTAATTCCGACAACCAAAAAAGAGGTCCTGGGAGAAAATCTAAGCGCAGACAACATTCTAATCAAGTTGGATGAATTGGAAGAAAAACGAGAAAAAGCCTTGCGACACATGGAGAATTATCAAGATCGGCTAGAGAATATAACAAGCGTGTAAAAATACGTGAGTTCCAACTGAGAGACTTGGTGTTGCGAGAAACCCCAATATATCAACGTGAGAGCGGAGGCAAGCTGGCAAGAAAATGGGATGGACCTTATATCATTAAAGAGATAGTTGGTACAGGGGCATATAGATTGATGGACCCCGAAGGAAGAGATGTGGGACAAAAATTGGATAGACCATGGAACAAAGTTATATCTAAAGAAATATTACCCGTAATAATGAGAGAGGAAAAAGGAATCAAGATGAAGTAATTCTTCGCGAGATATTTGCAACATGAGAAAAATGCAGAAAGAATCCGCAAGATCTCGCGACAAGAATAACAAAAAAAAGTCATGTATGGCTTAACAAAACAACAAGAGATAAGGAATGATTAAATGAATGAATTGGCGAGTATCTCGCAGACAAAATAGCAAATGATGAAGAATGATTAAAAAGAATGAATGAATGGGACGAACCTTTATGGCGTACACCCTAGTTCGCGAATAACATTTCGTAAGAGGCAAATGTAAGACCTAAAGTGCGTCATAATGGGGGTATCTCTCGACATGGCTCGTGGGGAAGGTTACACCGCTCCCGAAGCCCGAGTCATGGAAATTTGGGGCTCATGAAAGCCTATGGGAAGAGGTACCTTGGATTCCCAACTATATATGTAGGTTATACCGGTTGGGCGACCGAGGGTCTCTTCTTAGGAGTCGATGTATGCTCAAGGCGCCGGGGTACACGGTTGAGCCGCAGTGCCCGGGATGGATGAACCTACCCCGGCCATTCTTGGCAAGTCTTGGCATATGTTGCACTCGCCCGAAGAAAACTCCACTTAGGGTGCGATCTCGTAACCATAAACCATATAGGTATAAGGGATAAGAGGTTGCGAAAACAACTCGGTTGTTGTTAAGACCGGATGGGAGGAGCTAGTCTTGTATGGCCGATGTTTCGCCTCCTTGAAGGGGCAACCGGGAGATGATAAGGGCGACGCTCTCCATTAGGGGGTGTCAAAACAGACGCAAATGTCATGAGGCTTTGTTTTCGCAAGGAGACTTAGGCTTGTCATATTTGTGCGATGATCCCGAGAGGCAATAATACTAACGCGAGGGTAAGGCGAGATCAATGGGTCTTTACATGAAAGTGTACGGACGTCCTGCGATTTCGTCGCTCGACGGCAATGTCATGGGGCTATGTGTTCGCAAGGATATATAGGCCTGTCATATTGTCGCAACTAAAATATCCTGCAGAGGCAAAAATACTTGGAAAATGATAAGGCAAGATCAATGGGTCCTTACATGCAAGTGTAAAGACGTCCTGCGATTTTGCCGCAATGAAAGGTGGCAGGGGAAGACCTCTAATTAGGGAGGTCTGACTCGGAAGACCACACAAAAATGATAAGGCAAGGTCAATAGGCCATTGCATGAAAATGTAAAGGCGGCTTGCGACCTTGTCGCAACGATACATTTTAATACCAATGATGACAAGTAAGATCCTTCATCCGAAGATCAATAAAGGCGGTGACTACGACTCGTCAGTAAAGAAAATTAAAATTAAATCCCTAATTGGGATAGAGTTACTTAATAAAATATTCAATGAGCAACTATGCTCACACAGAGGTATTAACTAAGAAAGGAAGAAAGAAATATGGGAATTACTCCATCAAAGAGTTACATCGTTCACACAAAAAGAAGTTCTGGCAAATTACAAAGAGCATTTAATTCTCCACATCAACATTATCAACTACAGAGGACGGTTGAGACTTTTCTGTGCCTTTATCAGCTTCGCCCCCTCCGATTGGTTGATTTTCATCAGAAATGTTTTCACTACCTTCGTTCTCGCCAGATACTGGATTTTCATCAGGAGTCTTTTTACTTGGATCTTCATCAACGACTTCCTTATCAGCGAGATCTTCGCCGCTTTCATATTCATAATCACTATCTGGAGCATCAGGAACTTCATCATCACTTACTTCCAAAGGAGCGACGTGAATAGGATCAAGAGACTTCGACAGCAAAATGTTATTCACAAGAACTTGACCTTTAGAGGAACCGGCGAAGTAACGCCTTTGACGATTCTTACTATCAATGTCCTTACAATAAGACATATAATCAAATCTTCGCTCTGCACGGTCGCGAGCACGAGCAAGATGCGAGGTGAGTAGTCCATTTTCCTTGCGAATTTTAGAATAATCAGACCTGAGGGTGGAAATAGTGGAGCGAAGCTTTCTCTCAGAGTCTGCATAACAAATACACAAGATTAGAGAAAATTCTTAGCGAATATTATTGACATTTTAAGGGTAGTAAAGCATTCATGGGATAAACACATAAATTAAGATAGTCAAATAATTTGACTACCTTCCTTTTGAGAAGAAAGATGTTGAATTAAAGCTGCGAAATTATTCCCCAAACGGTCCATGACATCATCAAATGAGTCCCCCACTAAGCCTTTCAGTCGAGATCGCAAATTCTTTTCATTGGAAACAAGTATGGAGTTTTCGTTCGCCAGAGTAGAGTTGGATTTTTCTAAATTGACACATTGTTCTTGGAATTGCTTCGCTTTTACACTCAACGTTATTCTACCTTGAATAAGTTTATCTCTCTCGGCAGTAATTTCTTCAAGTTGGTTTTTCAAAGTATGTTTAACTTGTTCGTGTTCTTCACATAACTTTTGACAAGCATCATATCTGCTGCGAATAGTTCGCCACCTTAATCAACAAAGAACGTTTTTCTTGCGAAAGAGTTCGATTCTCATCCGATAAAGTTTGCAACTCCAAATCGATTTAGTCAAAGCATAAGAGAGGCGAGATAAATCATTACTTAACAAGTCTTCCGTTGCGATAAATCAAAATTCTCTTTCGACAAGTTATTTATTTGATCAAGAAAGATAAGTATGAAGATTATTTAAGAGATTATATTGCTCCATCCAACCATCTCTCTCAACTCGAACTTCTTCAACAATAGACTCCATCTGATATATCTCCATTATTCGTTTCTGGTTTAATGCTTGGAGGGCGAACAAGAATTTGAGTTGTAAAAAAAAAAAAAAAAAAAAAAAAAAAAAAAAAAAAAAAAAAAAAAAAAATAGCAAGGGGAAGGGAGTTGCGAGAGTATACCTTTTAACTCCTCATTTTTTCTGAAAAGATTGTCACGATCCAGCGAGAGGTTGTGAAATTTTTGATTTTCAAGGTGAAAACTATTGCACTTCGCGGTCATAACTTGGAGATCATCCTTCAACTTATTAATCTCTTGAACCAAAGACGCTTGCGAGACCTTATCAGAACCAAGGTGCTTACTTAAAATCTCGCAAACGTTGGATTTGATAGGATCAGCAGAAGTCTTTTTGGCATCATTCACGAGATCTGAAAGAACCTTAAAGGCCACATCTATCCCCTCTAAATTTTCTGCCGTTAGAGGAATTTGCTCAATCAAAGGAGACGAGTGATCCTTTGTCAAAGGAACCTCATGAGAAGAGGAGATTTCAGGGAGAGAAGTGATCGGAGAAATAGCAGGGATATTGATAGCAGAAGAAGGTATAAGATCGTTTGTAGTAGGACGGTTATAAGGAACTTGATCTATGAGGAGGTGAGGCATAGAAATATTGTCGTTGGTAGTAGTACCAGAGGAAGGGGGCACAAAGTTATCTTGCGAAGGTTTCGCAGCAGGAGATGAAGGTGTGAATGAAGGAAATGGAACGTCGGGAGTAACAGGTTTGGAGTAGCGAGGCTTTTTGGGAGCATGACCAGTAGTTTTATCATCCTGTGAATGACAAATTAAATAAAAAGCAGAGGCAACAATGTATTATTGATAAGAAATAAATGTTTCTTGAATACCTTGTCGCTCGCAGACTGTCTTTTTGAAGCCATAGATTTTGCTCGCGGGATGGACTTTGGTTGTGAGACGGGTTCTTGTTGCGAAGTAAATTTCGATGGCGAGCCCAAAGAACGAAGAGGGTCTTTCACAGTAAATCTAGTTTTGGGTTGATTCTTGCTAAACAACAATGGCAGAAAAAGAACTACAAAGTTAATCATACTAGTATGATTTCAATAAAGAAAGTTAATCTCAAATCTGATCAACAACAAAATCAGCCAGATATGGCAAAATTAACAAACCTGGACGTCATGAGAGTAACAACCGGTAGAGAATAGCTAAAGTGGTGAAGAAGACGGTAAGAGACAGCAATAAGCAGATACTTGCAGAACGATGAAGAAGAAGAACACTTGCAGACGATGAAGAAGATGAAAAGGAAAAGGAAAACTCTTCACAGGGGTGCTCCTATAAATAGAAGAGAAAAATATTATGACCGGATAACATTAAATGCACCGGTAAAAGAGGTAAATACAGACACGTGTAGACGGTCACTGCCTAAATCCAAGGAAGCTTGACGAAAAGAACTTTAGCAGAATTCAAATATACAGCATATTTCCTAATAGGCGAGAAGAGATTGCGAACTCGATTATTCTCTGAAACACATGAGGCAAGAAATGACACTTCGAATATAGGAGCTTCGGAACTTCGCAAAAGAATAGAGGCAAGTACGTACTTTTCGAGTACAGTATTCTTCTGCTCGTTCCTTCATCAACAAAGATCAAAGATTACTACGACAACGGATTTTTCCTTTAAAATCGCTCTTCAAGCAATATTCAAGGAAAAAGAGGCAAGATGTAGGATCATAATATCGCAATGCATAGGGCTCGCGGGATCAATAAACGACGGTATCGCGAGGGAGTCGCAGGAAACTAAAATAAACGACGCAATAAGAAACGACACACAAAGTAACTGAAAGACATGTAACCTGGCGAGGGTTAAGAAGTGTCGCGAGATTGAATAGTTGTACACTGGCGACACTTCGCGAGACATTCCCGAAAATAAAGGATAGCTTAGCTGTCATCCACTATGTATTACCCTATATAAAGGGTCGAGTGAGTCTGTTGTAAAGGGGGATCTTTTTAGAATTGTTAGGCAAGTCATTAGGAGAGAGAAAATTGAAGAGTGTTCTAACTTCTAAGTGTAATTCTATTTTTCCTGTGTAAACACTTCATGAATTCAATCAATAAAAGTTCTTAATCTTACATCTTCTAATGGACTAATTAAGTAAAATCGAGTAAGGGGTGTAGTGTGGGAAATCCTGCTACTACAAAAACAAAACAAGAAAAACTAAAAACAAGAAAAGAAATAAATACAAGACAAGAAATACTCATCCTTTGGGTTGCCTCCCAATTAGCGCTTGGTTTAAAGTCGTCACCCGACTATCTCCTTGCTTTCTATGACTCCTCCGGAGGAGCACATCCACAAAGTTAACTCCTTCCACCACTTCGGAAGTGAAATTCTCATAATATGGTTTCAACCGGTGCCCATTAACTTTAAGTTCTTTCCCGTAGCTATGCTACGAATTTCCACCGCACCATGAGAAAACACATTAGTAACAATAAAAGGTCCGATCCATCGTGACCTTAGTTTACCCGAAATAATTGCAAGCGAGAATTAAACAAAAGCACTTTTCGCCCAATGCAAAATTGTTTCCTAGAAATCATGTTATCATGGAATGCTTTCGTCTTTTCTTTGTAAATCCGTGAGCTTTCAAATGCATCATTGCGAAGCTCCTCTAGCTCTTGAAGTTGTAACTTCCTTTGCTTTCCAGCCCCATCCATCTCCATGTTGCATTGCTTAATAGCCCAAAACGCCTTATGCTCAATTTCCACGGGTAAGTGACAAGGTTTACCATACACAAGCCTAAAAGGAGACATTCCAATAGGTGTTTTATATGCGGTTCTATACGCCCACAAAGCATCATTAAGTCGCATGCTCCAATCCTTCCTTGTTGGGTTCACCGTCTTTTCTAGAATTGATTTCACCTCACGGTTAGACACCTCGGCTTGTCCATTGGTTTGGGGATGATAAGGTGTTGCAATCTTGTGCGACACATTGTACTTCGTCAACAAGCTTTGTAGAATCCTGTTTTTGAAGTGAGAACCCCCATCGCTAATTATGGCTCTTGGAATTCCAAACCTTGCAAAAATATTAGCTTGCACAAAATCAAAACCACTTTAGAATCATTAGTAGGGGTGGCTTTAGCTTCCACCCATTTCGAGACATAATCAACCGCAAGTAAGATATAAAAATTCCCATGGGAGTTGACCAAAGGCCCCATAAAATCAATACCCCATACATCAAAAACTTCAATAAATTGAATATAAGTTTGTGGCATTTGATTTCGGACACCTAGATTGCCGGTTCTTTCTTTGGCACCTATCACAAGTTGTACAAAATATATGTGCATCCTTAAACAAAGTTGGCCAATAAAAACCACTTTCAAGTACCTTGTGCGCGGTTCTCTTACTCCCAAAATGTCCTCCGCAAGCATAAGAGTGACAAAAAGACAAGATAGAGTTAAATTGATTAGCACGCACCTTCGTATTACTTGGTCACTACCATGTTTCCATAAGTATGGATCATCCCATATGTATTGGTTCCCTAACCTCTTAAGTTTGTCCCTCTCAAAGACGAGACAAGTTCTTTGGGATTTGTTTAGAAACTAAGTAATTGACAATATCGGCATACCATGGTTCTCCAAGGGCAATTGAGAAAAGTTGCTCGTCCGGGAAACTTTCACGCAACGGGATAGTCTCCTTGTCCACAGCAAGTCGGCTCAAATGATCCGCAACGGTGTTCTCAATTCCTTTCTTGTCTTTGATTTCAATATCAAACTCTTGCAAGAGTAATATCCATCGTATGAGCCTGTTTTCGCCTCTTTCTTTGTAAGCAAGTATCTAAGTGCTGCATGATCATAAAAGACAACAACTTTTGTACCAATTAGATAAGAGCGAAACTTTTCTAAAGCAAAAACAATGGCTAATAACTCTTTTTCAGTGGTTGTGTAGTTTTGTTGGGCCTCATTTAACGTTCTAGAAGCATAATAAATAGCATGAGGAAGTTTCCCCACACGTTGCCCAAGCACCGCACCAACCGCATAATCACTAGCATCACACATGAGTTCAAACGGCTTACTCCAATCCGGTGGTTTAATGATAGGGGCTGAGATCAAAAGTTCTTTCAAACGATTGAATGCCGCCATACATTTCTCATCAAAGTTAAAAACCACATCTTTTTGCAATAAGTTACAAAGTGGTGATGCTATCTTGGAAAAGTCCTTGATGAACCTACGATAAAACTTCGCATGACCAATAAAAGAGCGTATCTCCCTCACCGTAGTGGGAGGGGTTAGAGCACGAATAAGGTCTATCTTAGATTTATCGACTTCCAAGCCTTTAGAAGATATTATATGGCCTAAAACTATGCCATGAGTTACCATGAAATGGCACTTCTCCCAATTTAGCACAAGATTTGTTTCAACACATCGTTCAAGGATTAGAGACAAATTGTTCAAGCAAAGGTCAAAAGAATCACCAAAGACACTAAAGTCATCCATGAACACTTCGATTATGTTTTCAACATATTCGAAAAGATACTTACCATACACCTTTGAAAAGTAAATGAGCATTGCATAAGCCAAAAGGCATCCTTCTATAAGTTTAAAGTACCGAAAGGACAAGTGAAAGTGGTTTTCTCTTGGTCCTTCGGTGCTATCACAATCTGATTATAACCTGAATAGCCATCAAGAAAGCAATAGTAAGAGTGTCCAGCTAAACGTTCAAGCATTTGATCGATAAAAGGTAAAGGAAAGTGATGTTTTCTCGTGGTGGCATTCAATTTTCTATAATCAATACAAACCCTCCAACCGGTTTGCACACGAGTTGGGACAAGTTCATTCTTATCATTCTCCACCACCGTCACACAGATTTCTTTGGTACTACTTGTACCGGGCTCACCCACTTGCTATCGGATATGGGGTAGATAACACCCACTTCCAAAAGCTTGAGTATCTCCTTTTTCACAACTTCCATCATGGGAGGATTCAAACGACGTTGCGCGTCCCTCTTAGGCTTTGCATCATCCTCCAAACGAATTTTGTGCATACAAACGCAGGCTAATACCCTTGATATCGGCAATTGTCCATCCTATGGCCGTCTTGTACTTCCTTAGCACCCTTAGAAGTTTTTGCTCCCGTAAATCACTAAGCTTGTTAGAAACTATCACCGTAACTCTTCATTATCACCCAAGTACAAGTACTTAAGGTGGTCGGGAAGAGGTTTCAATTCTAAAATCGGAGATTTAATAATTGAAGGTACAAGCTTTTCATCACTGCATGGTAAAGAAATAAAAGAGATATTATGAGTTTTTGGGCATTCTTGAAGTGAATTGAGATCACCAAGAGCTTCCTTGACTTCATTACCACACTCTACACCATTATCCATGGATGTAGTTAATACGGTTTCCAAAGCATCATCACCGTTTAATTCAAACATTTGTTGTGCCAATGTATCCATCACATCAATGGAGAAACAAGAGTGGACATCGCTAGGATATCGCATCGTCTCGAAAATGTTGAAACGTATTATTTCTCCATCGAACTCCATAGTTAGCGTTCCCTTATCCACGTCAATTATAGTTTTCGCCGTTTTCATGAAAGGACGCCCAAGAAGCAATGGAAGAGACGAGTCTGGTGCACCTTCATCCATCTCTAACACACAAAAGTCCGCAGAAATACAAGTTGATTAACCTGCACAAGAACATCCTCAACAATACCCATTGGGTAGACATTAGAGCGATCGGCTAATTGCAATACAATTTCAGCCTTTTTAAGAGGACCAAGATCAAGTGAATTATACATTGACGCAGGCATAACATTAACGGAAGCACCTAAGTCCAACATATCTTTGTTAAAAGTTGTGTTACCAATTGTGACGGGAATGTCAAAACTACCCGGATCCTTGCACTTAAGTGGGAGTTTGTGTTGTAAGATTGACGAGGCATTCTCCCCCACATTAAGCACTTCATTACCTTTGAGCCTTTGTTTGTTGGTACACAAGTCCTTCAACACCTTTGCATACTTTGGAACTTGCTTGATAGCATCAATGAGTGGTATGTTCACATGGATCTTTTTAGAACGTCTAAAATCTCCTTTTCTAGTTCCGCCTTCTTAGAACTTGCAAACTGCGAGGAAAAGGTAGAGGAGGAACATAAGTAGAAACCGGAGTTTTAGAGTTAGGAATAGGTACCTTTAAGTTTGGGGAGAATCCTCGACTTTCTCCTCCAAAACAGTTCCTTTGGTGTCTCCACCTTGCCCGAATCAAGAAGACCCGGGTTGCACAAGTTGTGTACCGCTTCTCAACGTAATAGCATTGACACCCTCTTTTGGGTTAATAGGTTGGGAAGGAAGTCTCCCACTATTTTGTGCCTTCAAATTGTTGATATCAACCGCCATGGAGCCTACTTGAGTCTGCAACTCCTTAATAGCACTCTTAGTCTCTTGTTGACTCTCTTTAAACATGGTAGAAATACCTTGCATAAAAGTTTGAAGCTTTGCATCAATATCGCACCTTGAGTTTGCATTGATTGTTGTGCTTGAGGTTGCCGAAATTGTTGTCTCTACTGGAATTGTTGTTGTTGAGGTTGAAATCCACTTGAAGAGTTGAAGGTAGGTTGTTGAATTGCACCTTGCTTGTTAGCATAGCTAAAATTGGGGTGATCTCTCCATCCCGGATTGTAAGTGTTGGAATAGGGATCATACCGTCTTGGTTGATTTGGAAAGATCGCATTAGCTTGCTCGTCTTCATAAGATTGAGGAGAAGTTGGTATAACCGCAGATGCCACTTGTTGCAACATTGCTGTCATGTTACCCATTTGTTGACGAAGTTCCTCCACCTCGCTCACTTCACTCACCCTTCTTAGAATCACATCCGGACCACGACTTAAGAATTGTTGTGAGTTCGCTGCCATGTTTTCAATCAACTCCCTAGCTTGTGCCACCGTCTTGCTAACTAGTGCACCACCACCCGCAGCGTCAATAAGATTCCTATCACTTGATTGGAGTCCTTCATAGAAGTATTGGATAATCATCGCGTCATCGAATTGGTGGTGAGGGCAGCTTGCAACCAATCTCTTGTACCTTTCCCAACATTCATATAAGGATTCTCCCACGTTTTGCTTCATCCCACAAATTTCTTTGCGAATTTGAGTAGCCTTGGATGCAGGAAAATATCTCTCCAAAAAGAGTTTCTTCAACCCATTCCATGTCGTGACACTTCCGGGAGGTAAATAGTACAACCAATCCTTAGCACTATCCATTAAAGAGAAACGGAAAACTTTCAACATTGCACCATCCGCCTCAACATTTGCTGGAAGCATAGCCGTGACAATGGTGTGGAAGTCCAAAAGATGTTTGTTAGGATCTTCATTCACCATGCCATGGAATTTTGGTAATTCTCTAAGCAACCCCGCTTTATCTCAAAAGTAGAGTTCGTTTGAATACACCCCGTTGTGTATCAAGCCTATGAGAAGCTAAGTCCTTGAGTGAACGATTTGCATCACCCATTGCTTCTTCTTCTTGTTGTTGGAAAATCTCTTCTCCTACTTCTAACTCGTGCTCGTCCGTTGTGTTTCGCCTTGGTTGGAGTATTGTGCCTTTTCGAGTAGCTATCCCGCACCTGGATAATTCCAATCTTTAGTAGCCGTGGATTGATACCCGAAAACAATTCTAGCAAACAAGTGAGAAACAACACGACAAACAAAAAGCAAAGATAAAAGCAGAAATTGTAAAAAGAAACTAAAAACTCAATAACAAGCCGTATGCCTCCCAAGAATGGGCGCCAAAATTTGGCCGGTTGTCAATCCGTCAAATATAATTTCGCTTTCTCAATCAACTAAATATAAATATAGTATGCGATAAGAAAGAGTTCGTATCCACAGAGAGGCGTTTGTTGTTATAAATTTTCGTTTCTAAGTATCCCAAGGTATGTTTGTTGTATTTAAGCAAATAAAAGTAATTAAAAGCAAAATAAGTAATTCGAGAAATCAATAAGGAGAAGATATTGGTCAAGGGATAGTATCATTCACAAACATGTATTTTCATCAATGATTAGAATTGGTATTTAATCTCGTATTTATTAAAAGTCCTAGGATATCTTGATCGCAAGTATAACCCGTTAATTCCCTCGTTTTCATCACAACCACATTAAAATATGCATATGTGAATTCTTCGCCGAAAGCAACCTAAAGTGTAAAAGCACAATTAAGTTTAACTCCCTAAAAGCATTAAGATTTATGGAATAAGACTCATCAATGCAAACGAATGTGTAAAAGCACTAAACGTTTTAACAAAAGTTATGATTCACTTGTGACTAATAGGATATATCACTATAAGCACTAATCACAATTATGCTACTTAGAATCGTGGATAAACAACGTTTTTCGTATTGAAAACCCTAATATAGCTCTAGAGATGAACACAAATCGGATTGATTAGGACTCAACCTAACAAGTTTTCAAATCTTATAACACTATTAATTGTGAATCACAAACAATAATTACCGAGACAAAACTAATTCATTCAATCGAAAGCATGTTGAGAAATCAACTTTTATCCCATAACCAATAATAAGTTTAGCTACTCATAGCTATGGAGTTCATCATCATCAATATTCAATAATAAAACAAGGAAGAAGAAGAACAAAACCAAACCCTAGAAGCGTAAACAAAAGTGGCTCTCCCTAAAATTCCAAGCAAAAAGATATCTCATGTGTTGTAGAAAACCT
Organism: Papaver armeniacum; assembly: GCA_023531295.1. NCBI lineage: Eukaryota > Viridiplantae > Streptophyta > Magnoliopsida > Ranunculales > Papaveraceae > Papaver > Papaver armeniacum. The sequence goes on from JAJJWW010009989.1 coordinate 116,855, forward strand.
CCCTTTTATAGCTTTTCTCCAACTTCTAAAATTAGGTCTAGTCTTCAAAGTCCATTAGGTGAGAATCCACCAAGCCCACAAGAGTGAGAAACCCGTGTAGAAAATACGCCCAAAAACGGTCGCCGAAGTTCTGGGATTGTGGCCGGAAAGTCGCCGAAAACAGCCCGGTGGATCGGCAAAGTCCGCCCGCCACCGGTCAACGGTTGGATCTTGGTCGGGTCAACCGGTCGGAACGGTCAGCTCCGAGTTGGATCGGGTCGGGGAGAGAGTCGAGTCGCCCGAGTTGGATGAGTCGTGGTCCGAGTCGCACCGACTCGGATGTGCCGGTGTCTAATCGGGCCGACTTGTCTTGGCCTCGATCCATTGTAGAGGCCAAACTCGCAAAGACAATCATTGTGCTTCACATACTTCACCGCCATCATGGCCCCCGGCCGCCAATTGCATTTCTATTTCAATTCCTCTTGCACCATCATTGTAAACTCCTGTGCCAACACTAGCTCTGCAATTCCTTTTCATGGTACCACCTAGCCATTTGCACACACTCAATCAAGGCAACCATTTCCCTGTCAAGCATGGTGCACTGCTCAAGCCTTCACCGATCGCCAATACCACAAGACAAGATACCAAGGTTTCAGCCCCAAAGACTGCAGCATGGGCTCTTAACTCCGCCGAACACCCGTACCTTGCCTCATCCACAAGCATCATTCTAAGCACCAAAGTATACCCATTCAACCACCTGAGCCACCATAATGCTTCACTCCACCTGAGCTGCAACTTCAGAGCAACACCAGCTCTGACAAAACAAATCAGTTCATCCATTCCCCGTAATCGGGTTGTGACTCCCCTTCACATTCCTTGACCTTTATCTCAAGCTCACTGCACTTCACTCCCAGCTACAATGCCACCTCCTGCAACTCTAGCGCCATTATCATCCATGCTTTGCATTTCATTGAACCACAGCACTTTCTCACTGGCACTTGCAACTTCACATACACTCACTACACCAAATTCCCGGATTCGTAACAGGAATTCGTAACGGCTTATGGGCCGTTACGAATTTCCCGTTACAAAAGGCCGTTACAAAAATTCGTAGAAAGTGAAGTTACATTAAATTTTTAAAAATTAGTAACAGAGCTAAGCCGTTACGAATTTTTTTTAGGCGTGCCACTCACACGCTTGGTCACACATGGGCCGTAACACTTGGAATTGGTGCGTGTGCCATTCACATGCGTGCTTTCTAACCTTCCATCTACACCGTCTATGCCCAAACTGATATCTCTATCCTTCATTCTATTCTCGAGATGCATCTAAAACCCTAGATTTTATACCCACTACACATTACTATCTCTTATCTCTTTTCTCTCGCCTCATCGTCCCTATTCCTCTTTTTTTCATTGTTCCTCTTCATCTCTCTCGATCTCTCAGAAGAAACAGGGCCGAAGAGAAACTCATTTCTCTTCTTCTTGTTCTTCTTGTTCTTCGATGTTCTTCATTTTTTCGCATCCCAACTTCTTCTTTTTCACTGTTCTTCGTTTTTTTTTTTTTTTCTTCTCAAAAGCATGAACTCGAGAAATCGTTCATCTCAATGAAGAAGAAACTGGAGAAGTCAATGGATCAGAAGGTGTTACCGAGGGTGTGAATTTGATTTTTGTTAGGGTTCTTATTGATTGAAGAAAGACGAATCAGTAAGAAATAAAATTAGGGTTTTCTGGAGTTTGTATAGAGTTTGTGCAAAATCAAATGAGGTATTGGTGGATTGAATAACAGAAGAAGGAGATGGTGGAGATGTATTGACTCGGGTTATAAAGGCTAGGGTGAATCAGAGAGAGGAAGTTAGGGTTTGGAAAATTATTTAAGATGAGGTCGATGGCTAGGGTTTAAAGTGATGATGCAGAAGCTCAATTGAGGCAAAACAAGGAATCAAGATCAAGTAATTCATTCTAGGAATTTGATTTAAGGTAAACATTCTAGTAATTCATTTAAGAAAGAAAAAACGAGTAAAAGTGAACACAGGGAGGTGGGTTATTTGAGGATTGAGTAAGAAGAAGAAATTTAATGGATCTCAATGTTCAAAACTAAGGTAAGAGCTAAACCCTTTTCAATTGTTTTGAGATTTAGGTAAGTAAATCTGAAAACAACAATTCTCAGTTTCTATGCCAAAGGGATGGCACCTAATTGCTCGATGAAATTCTTAGCTGAAGGGGATGCGTGTTAGACTAGTTTGATAGCTACTTTAACTCTCATGGAAATGTAAATAGCTTAAGGATACTTTTTATCAAATGAAGCTCTAATCGTAGTTAATCTAATTTATTTAAGTTTTCTTAATTTCGTACATAGACTATCACTTAAACATGTCCGTAGGAGACTGGTTCTGTAAGTAATTGAGTATACCTTTAATTTGGAAGAACTTAAATTGTGATTAAATGATATAGTGTAGTCACTTGTTTTGATATATGCTCTGTGGGTATGTTGTGTGATGGATGTATTATGGTTTCCTCGCAATAATTGTTTGTTCAACCCCACAGGTTTCTTGTGTACAAATCCTGAGGTGATGATATTTTAGATGATGTGTATATAAATGCATTTTGGGTTGTGTATTTTGGATAACAACTTATATATGAAGCATGTTCATAGAAATGTATTCACTGTGTTAAAGTAGTAATCCAAGTAGAAGCATTTTAGTAAGTTCTATTGTTACATTTGTAAATTTTTGATGTCCATATAAATTATTTCAGTAGTACTAGAAATACTTTCCTTGCCTGACTTGTTGTGTTAAGAGAAAATGGGGTGTGACAATGCAGTTGAAGATGGTTACTAGTGCTAAGTGGTTCACTGCCTTGAGAAACTAGAGGTCTTTTTGTATTGAGGGTTACCGTAATGGGTCGATTGATTAAGGAGATTTTGATGCTTGAAGTTGGTAATATAATGGTGATTACGAGCAATTACAAAGAAGAAGGTTAGAGTTTTGTTGTTGATGGAGGAGATGTAATGGGTGTTCCTCTAATATCTTGTCGATCGGGTTTGAGTTTCGGAGGTTAGTTTTTCATATTTGTTTTAGGAAATGGCATGTCTTTGTGTATTAGGGGATGCTAGATTGCTAGTTTATTATAACAAACTAATCATTAATTGACTATTCCAACTCACATTTCGGCACATGTTACCTAATTTTAATGAGTGCTGGTGGGACAAGATATTCTCGGGACATATTGATCTCGCAATTGGTTCTAGGTGAGACCTACGAAACCATAACCGAAGTTTTTAATTTGATTAACTTCAGCTTTTTTTATTTATATTTGGCGGCTATGTGTAATGAACTTTTCATGGTAAACTTTTCTGTATCTCAAGCGGGAATATGTATTATCCTAAGACTTCGATGGGAGAACATACGAGTGGGTTGGTATAAGTCGCCACCAAATATTATTGGTAAAGTATGTTCTGTTTCTATTCTATCTTATGCATTGTCTTAAAATTCGTTGGTCAGCTTATAACTTACTAAGTAAATTAGTAGAGTTAATTGTTGTCCAAGTGAACCTTTTTGGTTTGCTTGGCGGTGTGTAGAAACAATTACCTCCTTGGTTGAAAACAGTCACAACCAATTGTCCCATCTTTATTCTCGCTTCTTCTTCTTTTTTTCCTCTCATACGTAAAGGAAGAAGAAGTCTCTAAACAGCTTCTTTTCAACTTAATTAGGTTGAAGAACGCGCCATTGAAGTCAAGAGTTGATTGATGTCGATGAAGTTTTCTGACCGGAACCGTAGTTGTTGTTGCTCCTGTTGGTAGTATCACATTTCAAGTAAAAGGTATAACTAACTTCTTACAAAATAGAGAAAAACCAAATCATATATCTGCAGTTTCAATTGCTAAAAGTATTCGTGAACTTGTATAAATATATTTACATTTTCCTTGTTTCATGCAGATATGATTACAAAACAGGAGCCGGAACGACATCTGTGAAACTGTACTCAATCCTTACATGCATTCAATCAGGTCGTATAGAAGACAAAATGGGTTGGACTGTCGAATTAGATTAAGTTCTTGTTTTTCATTTCCTTTAGCCTCGGTATTTTGGTATAGCTAGTCATTACACTAGACACCTAAATGCTATATAGGTTGTTCTGTTCTTGGTCACATCCATTGTCTTTAGCCATCGGTTCAGAAATATACTTACCATACAAGTTTGAAACAGACAATATGAATGAATAATAATAGTGTGATATTTTCCAATATTTAATTACTGCCGGTCAGCCTTGACCTGGTCAATATTGGTCAATATTGACCAGGTCAAGGTTGACCGGCAGTAATTTTTTTGCTGTTACAAAAAAGTTCGTAACGGCTCTTAGCTGTTACAACAGCTCTGTTGCAAAAAAAATTCAGAACGGCCCGAAATGTTACCACGTGGCAAATTTGAACGGCTCAAGCTCATTATGAGGGCCATAAAAAAAATTTAAGAATGCCACAAAGCCGTTACAAAAAAAAATGTAACACCCACTTTGCAACAAAGTAGGGCCGTTACAACCCGTTTTAAGAACGGCCTGGTTCTGTTTCTAATCCCAGAATTTGGTGTAGTGACTAAAACCCATTGCAGAACCATCCTGGCCATGGCTCCTGCAATTCCAACTATTTCCTGTGACAGCATCTTAGCTTCACCATCCTTGGCTCACTATACCACCAGATTCCCATCATTTATCACTGCGATTTCCAAGCCAACTTTTCTCCATTCTGATAACTACACTGCCAAAGCTTAACTCACTATACAGCCGCGACTCCACCAGTCCTCACTGCAGCTTCAACAGCATCAGTCTCACCGCTTGAGCCTCAATCCCTGCAATCATCACAATCCTTCTCAGGTCCTGCAATTAACACCGACAACAGCCATTCATATCACCACTGTCTACCAGCACACCCATTAACACACAGACCCAAGCCAACACCTGCAATTTCAGCTCTGCCTGTATCACCAACACAACAGCTGCTTCATTGTCACCACATCCTCAAGTCACCCTGCCAAGCTCTGGATGCCACCAGCCTCACCTCAACCAACTCAACCAATATAGACCCTAGCCTCATTCTGCACCTCCTTCTCAGTCAGGCCATTTCTACTCCATCCTAACCTTGAGCCCTGTAAAACATTCCCATCATCAATTCTGGCAAGATAGCTCAAGACACAGGAAGCACTTCCATTAACCCATTTCAATCGACCTGCAGTTGCAATCCCTTCTTAGCTTCGAACCCATCAAAGACTACTACAGCTCTACATCGATCTTCCATCTGCTTTTGCACAAAAATTTCAAGTAAAACCCACAGATCGAAACCCTCACCATCTTCACGGAAACCATCAACGTCACCTCCATTACAAATCTTGTTCTCAACAGGACCCATCGGGAATTTCATTTCTCCCTTGCCTTGAAACGTAACACCTCTTCTTTCTATCAACAAACTTCAAGATCTCTCTCTCAAATTAGTAGCCACAACCGATCTCAAACTCTCATCTCTGTTCTCGCCCCAAAACCATCATCGATTCTCACGGATTAGCAGACATGGCTGCTTTTCTTTTCTCACAGATCGAAACAGATCTTCTTTAATCGATTTCCCCATCGATCTCCTCCATTTCGTCGCCGTTTTTCTTTCTCTCAGTGCGGATAATGATTGAGAAATTAATGAAATCGAAAGTTGATTTCGATCTAGGTGTAGGAAAGGGAATGGCTAATCCCACTCAAATGAAAAGATAAGGGGTTACCCAATCATAACTCTAGGCACCCACTGCTCCGTTAAGGGCTAACTAGCTCAAACATGGCTCGTCGGTTTCATGAATCCGACAAGCTTATTCAGGTTTCGCTCGTAACTTTGTCGACGCAATGGATTGACTTCAAGCTTTCGCCGTTAGCTTCATATTTCCGTTCTCGCTCCCAATGAACATTTTCTCCTTCTTTTGCTCCCATAGACTCCATTGCACCTATAAACTCAAAAGCACGCGTAAAGTACATAATTCACAAGAAAAATAGCAAAGAAAGCATAAACTCTATATAGTAAATACGGTGTATTCTACACCTATCAGTTAGCTAGTCAAGAAGGTTGCTTTTTGCAACTTTTGATGTGTTGTTGTTTTATTATGTTTTAGAATACTTGAGTTTTTAATGTTTATGTGCCATCTCGCAGAGGCTCGTAATTGCAATGTGGAGCTGGAGAGGCAGTTGGAGGATGCTAAGGCAGAAAAGCAAAGCTTGAATGATGAGCTCTATGGCCTGAAGACTCGCAAGAGTTGGAGGCTGAGCGTGCTGATAAGAAGAAAAAGATTAGCAATCTACATGCTGAGTATCTTTGTGAAGATGACCAATGCTTGTAAATCCTCCATCCTATGCAGCGTCAAAGAGCTTCTCGCACTGCTGCCGCTATGTTGTGGTCCCTCCAGAGCCCATTGTTGAGCCGATTGCCCCGATGGTGGTTCAACCGAAGGTGGAAGCTAGATGGATCCCGAGCAGGTGCTCATGGTGATTAACAGATTGAGCCCAACAGGTTTTTGTGTTCTTTTTGCTTTTCTTGTGTGTGAGCGAGTGTTTAGAACTTTTTGTCCCCTGTTTGATGGTAAGACCTCGTGATGTTTCTGAGGCGATGTTTAAGAATACTGTTGATGGGTAAGTCCTAGTGCTTCTTCCGAGGCAATGTTTAATGGTTTTTGTTTAGTTAGTATGCTGACTAAGTCCTCTGTTGTTTTGAGGCAGTATTTTGCTAACAATTTTTTTGATAAGTCCTCATATGTGGGAGGCAGTTGATACTTTCATTTGGAGTAGTTATTGGTATGCAAGACATCTTTGATGTTGATTTTGTCATGTGATATTTTCATTTGGTGGTTCTGAGGGTAATTTTTGTTCATATTGTTGATTCAACCATGGGTGACAAGGCCAAGAAGTGATCAGTTCCTTAATTGGACATGTCATCTCTTACGGTGTTGGATTTGGAGTATAACAAATCTCCCTACTCGCCTGAATTTTACGCCTTCTTGGGCTTTTTTATTTTAATAGTGTCCTGTTTAGGTTACACTAGCCCCTAGGTTTGGTGATCAGATGTTTGAGTCACTTGCTGATAACCATCGTTTGGAGGGCGATATCTCGGTCGAGTGATTCTTGCCTTAGCCAAAGGCGAGTTCCTCAATTCTGGATATCTCCTGTATGGCAGGACATCATCCGATTTCGTGATCGTAATGGCATTATGAAAAGACGAGGGTACCCAAATATACCACAATCTTAATCTTTTCCACCTATAAGTCCTCTTACCGAAAGTGATTGTCTATGGACTAAGTCGAGACAATACAACGAATCGGTATTCACACTTTGTGTGATCGTCTATGGATACGAGATCGAGACATCAATCAAAGTGTGATTACTTGCTAATTGGTTCGGACTTAACCAAACTCTATAGGATTACTATCAAGTAATACGGAGTTAGCGTTATTGTAATTTACTTTAAATTATAATAACAACAATTATAATTGCGGAAAACAAAAGTAAATGACACATCAAGATTTTGTTAACGAGGAAACCGCAAATGCAGAAAAACCACGGGACCTAGTCCAGAATTGAATACTCTCAGAATTAAGACGCTATCCAAAATTAACCTAACTTCGTATAGTTGAGACCAAGCAACTAAACCTATAGTTCACCTAGTTTCTTCAGTATACATGCGCTTCCGACATTCAATAAGTGCATGCACTGGAACAATTCCTTTGGTTCGTATTCCGCATAAAGAAAGGAACAACAAACTGTTCAGAACAACTCTATTCAATCTCAGTGATATGAGTTAGACAAAGGCTCTTCTGTTTAATCCAATAAACTCCTTTGTTGGGTTTAGATCAATCTATCCAACAACTACCAAAGTAGCAGATTTTAGATTATGCAATGAATAATAGGATCTATCAAGATGCTAAATCTTCGATGCCGATCTACGCAACTAATAAATCAAAGCTATCAAAGATAAACTGATTATAGTTGGATCCCCACGATCAAGTTTTGTGCACACCAAAGATTATGAACCCCAATCAGAAATCTTCTTCGTCTTCAAATCTTCTTAAATCTTCAATAAACACCTGCACACAACAACTCGAATCTCTTGTGATCAATCACGCACAGAACGGAGTCTGTTAACAATGGATTATCACAAGACGTCTTTAGATCTACAAACAGTTCTAAAGATTCCGTCGACACTTCGATCTAGTTTGAGTGAATCTATATCAGAAGAGAAGATTCTCAAGAATAAACAAACTAGGTGCAATCAAAGTTCAACAACCGTTAGTCAATCAAATCAAATAGAAAACTAATAATACTGCAATTATCTAGTTTCCCACCAACGGTGCTCGTAGAGCTTCTTGATCCTACAGAAGTCTTTAAAGGAGGTCGTAAGAGATTTCGCCTAATTAGGGTACTTTCCTCTCCGAATAGATGGCTCCACTAGTAACAACACAACAAGGTAGTTTTGATGGCTCTTTGGATAGTTTGCTTGAAATGCAAACTTGGGTATTTATAGACCAAGGAAGTTTGCACACCAAGGAATTTCCAAAACCGAAAATATTCTCAAGATGTGCAATATATTTCCAAATTCGGTTTTCATAATTCCTAGAAATGCTCTGTCCAATATTAACCGAAATCCTACTAGAAAATCTCCAATTAGTAAATGCACATTACCAATTTTTATTTTCCAGAGATATGCATTTTAATTGCTGGTAATTAAAACTATATAAAATTAACAACCTTAATTAAAAGATTCTCAACTTATTTCGGTCCGGGATCTCCTTGAGTTATTAAGGAATATCCTTGAACAATAAAAGATAAGAGTTACTGAACATGTTCAAAGTATGTCGACATCTTATTTCTTTGTAAATCGTCTTTCATATTTACAATCTTGGAACCGATTATACCACACTTCCAAACAAGTTTAAAACTGGTTCATCTGATTTCCAAGAACTATGTGATTGATCAAATCAACACACTAATCATGGGTTTACGGTTCTACCAAACACACGGATCGGTTCTACCTTAATATGGTTACTAGGACTGGTTACATCAGTTACCAAATTGGTCATGTCAATTACCAGGACCGGTAACCATATTCTCATGGTATAACTTGTGATCGGTCACACCAGTTACCAGGATCGGTTACACCAATTACCAGGACCGGTTACACCAATTACAAGGATCGATTACACACTCTTTTGTGATCAGTCACACCAAATACTAGGATCGGTTACACCAATTACTAGGACCGGTCACACCTATTACAAATATCGATCATACCATCTTAGGTGATTACTTAGGATATGTTACACTAATAAAAGTCATGCCAATACATAAGTCAGGCATTGTGACTAGTTTTACCAAGATATATAACAAGTTATGATTGGTTCTACTAACTCACACATACTGGTAATCCAAAGATATGCAATGAATAACAATACCAATAAGCCTAGCGATTTCCCTTTCGATTCACAAAACAAGTTCATGAATGCACTTCCTTTAAATGAATGTAAACATTGTTTCGTATGACGAAATCTTCACCCATACCCATACACATAATCACAATAACATCCATACGATTATGTCGATGTCTTATATACGAAGTTCAAAAGATAAGCGTTACACTTCGTATTATAATTCCTTAACTCTATGTCTACTAGAGTATAAACATTCACAGCTTCACAGTTATGTTTTCAACATAGTACGACTTGAAAGATACGTTGGGAATGAAACAGTTCAAGTCAAAATATTACTAACCTCAAGAGGAAGGATGATGTCGTCGATGTAGTTTGTTACTTCTTCACATTCTTCAAGTCTTCGATTAATACTTGTATGTCTCACTATCCTAATCTTTCTAGCCTAACCTATACGAAGTTGTCTCTAGTACATAATCAAGCGACTCTTTAATTGAGTTTTGATTCACTAAAATATGACAACCAAACTTGACATACCAACGCTTGGTGGGTTCAACCGAGCTATGCTCTAACAATCCCCCCCTTTGTCAATTTTAGTGACAATACTCTTACAATCATATGGATAAACAAATTACACAAATTCATTATACATACGCTTGATTCCAAGTTTCAACGGCACAATACCCTGCATATATTCAATACACAAATGCCGCTGAAGACATTAAATAACAAAGCTAATACTCCCCTAAAGGTGAGATAGATATATTTTCAATCTGCACATCTTTGTTATTTCTCTTTGTAGTCCAAATAACTACAATCATCATATGATATGTTTCCCCCCTTAGTAAATGCTTTAATCTTTCGTTAGATATAACGTTTAAGCACAACTGTCCTTTCCTAAGTGATTATAAATCACTTTTTTTACTCCATATATTTCTCCCCCTTTTTGTCACAAAAAGACAAAGGTATGAGCAAATACCAAAAACCGAAAGGATCTTACAATCTAAAAGAATTGTACAACCTATAAGAGTTAAGCACGAGGGTTTCACATACCACTTTAAATAACCAATATCAAAACCGAAACTGCAAGTAATTTGGTTTTAATATGTTATCAAGGAAATAATTGCCCGGAGCAATTTTCCATAATAGTTTAACAAATTGACTAAGAAAACTTAGTTCCCTTGTTAAATTGATTGCACAAGTACAATCGCTTGTTTCGATAAGACCAAAATAAAGATCAGAATTAACTTTATTTTTCTCATCAGACACTAATTATTCAGACAATAACTTAGACCTTTCACTTTAGATAAGACCAATACTAGGTTAGTTAACTAATATTTCTTGTCAAGGCATTCGATTAGACTTGAATGTCTAACTAAGATCATAATTAACTTAGTTTCTCTTATCCGAAATCAAATTGGACTAAGCAAATGATCCCGTATTTTGTTAAGCCATAAACAATACATACAAACCAAATAAATTGACTTGCACAATTATTACTCTTAACCAGAAGCAATTGAAATAAACATAGACATTAAAGCACCGCAATTGCACCGAAATTTCGTTAAGTCTAAAACCATTGATACTAAACAATAAAGAAAGATATCAAACCAGTTTTTCTTAACCGGAAACAATTGATTCACACACACAAATCCATCCATACATACACACATAATGGAATAAATATCAATTGTACCGAATTTTGTTAAGAAAAAGCAAAATATATGCAATAAACTTATGCTTTTCTTAAACAGGAAAACGATTAACTAACAAATTCGTTACCTCAGATTCCGCATCCTCTTCTCCTTTTCTTCGCATCTTTGAGGGGAGGAATATTTCTCCTTATGTTGTCATCCTCTCGTAAGAACAAAAGAACAACAACAACAACAACCTTTACCAGAGAAAGTTTGAATCGGTTTTAACTAATGCAAATAGCAAAAGTTTAAAACCCGAAACACATATGCTTTTATGTTAAACAAAAATCCAACATATTGTGACTTTTTCACATATGAGTTTCAAGAGGAACACCTTATGATCCTTTGATAAAGCCTACCAACATGGGCAAGAACTTAATCCCACTAAATCAAAAAGCCACACAAACCATAAGGGTTCACACATCATATGAGATCGAAAATTAAGGTTATGAAAACCAAAATCAAACATCCCATACACATAGCAATAATATAAAGCATTTAAGCACAAAGTTATGTAATCGAAAAACTATCACAAGAAAAATTATAAAATAATAATTTTATTCATAAATAATAGTTTTATTCAAAGAATAGACCTTACACAATAATTGAAAGAAATCAAAAACTGATGTCCATTTTGCTTGATAATCTTAATCTTTAAACAGATTTTTCAAAGATCATCTTCAATTTCCTCAAATTTTTCAGGATCTTCATCAACAATATCGACTGATTTCTCGGATTCTCGCACACAAGACCTTGATTATGTTCACGAGCTAAGGCATTAACCTTGCGATTAATATTCCGAGCATACTCCCTATTACCGATTCCAAGTTTAATCAGCTTCCTTTGGTTACGGATAACAGTTCTTAGTAATGTTGCCTTTCTGTGATGTGTTTCAATGGTACTGAGGAGGACTTGTCGAAGATTGAGAATGTCAATCTTAGCATCCAAACTGTTTTGGGCAAGAAGATGAGTCACATCTTCCTTTTCTTTCCCTTTATCCTCATAACCAAATTTCTTGAAGGAATCATCAATATTGATAGTTTCAGTAGAAGCCATACCACTCAACGCTTTCAGAATTTTGGCTTGAGATCTGGTTTGAGGATACATCCTTTAGTATTCGTTCTCAACCAAGATGAGTACAAATACTCGAGAATAATTTTTAAACACATACCAAACATAGGTGCCAGCCTTAAATAAGTAATTCTGGCCAGATTTGAAAAGATTTTTCGCATCTAATGTGTTATTCCATTTTAAAGATTCTTTGGAAAGAATCGATCTTCTAGATCAGGTATCAGATGATACATTAGACAAGTAAACTTATCTTGTTTACATAAGTTATTGTAAGACAACTTTTCTACCCATGTAGATTATGTATTCTCTCTATGTTGAATAAGAGATATTTACAGAATACATGATGCCCAGGTACTTGTGCTTCCTTACATCAAAAGATCGGGCATTGTAAGGATGCACTTTCCAACACCATTAAGCGTTGGGGTGAGAGGTATGTTTCTCAACGAGTACCTTTTGAGGAAATTCTTCCTTATTATCTTTAGGGACACGTGCATGTTCCCTTGTGTGGGTTTCAGATCCATCCTCTTTATCGAGGAATATTGCGTGATGCTATATCTTTGATTATATCTTGTGCCCAAGATGGTATGTTCTTTGAATTCGAACCCGTGTGATCTTGATCTCGCCATTAATGATTGCAGATGTCTTTTGTTCAAGACAATCTATATGTCCTTTTAAGGTATCCATTCCCCGTTGAATTTTTTTTTTCTAAACACTTATCAAGGTATACCTTTCGACATGTTTCTGTAAGAAGATCTTCTATAAGGATTTTGTTACTTATTTTTGAATGCTCCAACGATTGAGTAAGAAGTTCATACTCAAGTTTGCAGATATACTTCATTGCACAAGGCCAATTTTTGTTCCAAATAATCTCCTAGATTACTTTGAAGCCCGAGTGTTTCTCGCTTTCCTTCACGATTCTTACATTTAATTGAACAATACGTTCTAAGACATCATCTAGGCTTTCAATGGTTTTTCCTTCTTCTCGAAAAATTTTTCAATATGTTTGAAAACCTTTCCAACATTTTACGAAATTGAACTTGGGATGCATTAAAGTGGATCAAATCTCTTTTTTCTTTAAGAAACAAGACTTTCCATCGATAATTGGAGATGGATCCAAAACATGTTTCTTTGTTTTTGGATTCATTCTTTTCTGATCAGAATCCTGACCCTTAATCAAGTTATCAGTCTTAGACTCTTTCCTTGATTTTCGAAAAGATTTGTGAGACCAATTTCCATTGACCTTTTCTGAGACCATATTCTCATCATCTTGATGAACGTTAACTGAGTTCTTCATAAGTTTAGCTTTGGTTTTCTTATTTTGACTCATTTCTTATAGGATGGATCGCACCAAACACAGATTGTTAGATATTTTCGTGTTTGCCTGCTCTGATACCAATTGAAAAGATGAGGGTACCCAAATATACCACAATCTTAAACTTTTCCACCTGTAAGTCCTCTTACCGAAAGTGATTTTCTATGGACTAAGTCGAGACAATACAACGAATCGGTATTCACACTTTGTGTGATCGTCTATGGATACGAGATCGAGACAATACAATAATCAAAGTGTGATTACTTGATAATAGGTTCGGACTTAACCAAACTCTATAGGATTACTATCAAGTAATACAAAGTTAGCGTTTGTGTAATTTACTTTAAATTATAATAACAATAATTATAATTGCGGAAAACAAAAGTAAATGACACAGCAAGATTTTGTTAACGAGGAAACCGCAAATGCAGAAAAACCCCGGGACCTAGTCCATAATTGAATACTCTCAGAATTAAGCCGTTATCCAAAATCAACCTAACTTCGTATAGTTGAGACCAAGCAACTAAACCTATAGTTCACCTAGTCTCTTCAGTATCCATGTGCTTCCGACATTCAATAAGTGCACGCACTGGAAAAATTCCTTTGGTTCGTATTACAAACATTAAAGGAACAACAAATCTGTTAGGTAACAAATATATTCAATCTCAGTGATATGAGTTAGACAAAGTCTCTTTTGTTTAATCCAATAGACTCCTTTGTCGTGTTTAGAATAATCTATCCAACAACTACCAAAGTAGCAGAGTTTAGATTATGCAATAAATAATAGGATCTATCAAGATGCTAAATATTGATGCCGATCTACGCAACTAATCAATCAAATCTATTAAAGATAAACCGATTATAGTTGGATCACAGCCGATCAAGTTTTGTGCACACCAAAGATTATGAACCCAAATCAGAAATCTTCTTCGTCTTCAAATCTTCTTAAATCTTCAATAAACACCTGCACAAAACAACTTGAATCTCTTGTGATCAATCATGCACAGAACGGAGTTTGTTAACAATGGATTATCACAAGACGTCTTTAGATCTACAAACAGTTCTAAAGATCACGTCGACACTTCGATCTAGTTTGAGTGAATCTTATATCGAAGAGAAGATTCTCAAGAATAAACAAACTTGGTGCAATCAAATTTCAACAACCGTTAGTCAATCAAATCAAATAGAAAACTAATAATCTAGTAGTTATCTAGTTTCCACCAACGGTGATTTCGTAGAGCTTCTTGATCCCGAAGTCTTTAAACGAGCGGTCGTAAGGGATTTCGCCTAATTAGGTACTTTCCTCTCCGAATAGACGGCTCCACCAAGAATAACAACACAACAAGGTAGTTTTGTTGGCTCTTAGGATAGTTTGCTTGAAATGCAAACTTGGGTATTTATAAACCAAGGAAGTTTGGACACCAAGGAATTTCCAAAACCAAAAATATTCTCAAGGATATGCAATATATTTCCAAATTCGGTTTTCATAATTCCAAGAAATGCTATGTCCAATATTAACGAAATCCTACTAGAAAATCTCCAATTAGTAAATGCACATTACCAATTTTTATTTTCAGAGATATGCATTTTAATTGCTGGTAATTAAAAGCATATAAAATTAACAACCTTAATTAAAAGATTCTCAACTTATTTCGGTCCGGATCTCCTTTAGTTATTAAGGAATATCTTTGAACAATAAAAGATAAGAGTTACTTGAACATGTTCAAAGTATGTCGACATCTTATTTCTTTGTAAATCCTCTTTCATATTTACAATCTTGGAACCGATTATACCACACTTCCAAACAAGTTTAGAACTGGTTCATCCGATTTCCAAGAACTATGTGATTTATCAAATCAACACACTAATCATGGGTTTACGGTTCTACCAAACATAAGGATCGGTTCTCCCTTAATATGTTTATCGAGACCGGTTACATCGGTTACCAAATTGGTCACGTCAATTACCATAACAAGGTTACCATATTCTCATGGTATAACTTGTGGTCGGTCACACCGATTACTGTGGATCGGTTACACCAATTACTGTGACCGGTTACACCAATTACAAGGATCGATTACACATTCTTTTGTGATCGGTCACACCAAATACTAGGATCGGTTACACCAATTACTAGGATCGGTCACACCAATTACAAATATCGATCATACCATCTTAGGTGATTACTTTAGATAGGTTACACTAATAAAAGTCATACCAATACATAAGTCAGGCATTGTGAATAGTTTTACCAAGATACATAACAAGTTATGATTGGTTCTACTAACTCACACATACTGGTAATCCAAAGATATGCAATGAATAACAATACCAATAAGCCTAGCGATTTCCCTTTCGATTCATAAAACAAGTTCATGAATGTACTTCCTTTAAACTAATGTAAACATTGTTTTGTAGGACGAAATCTTCACCCATACCCATACACATAATCACAATAGCATTCATACGATTATGTCGATGTCTTATACATGAAGTTCAAAAGATAAGCGTTATACTTCGTATTGTAATTCCTTAACACTATGTCTACTAGAGTATAAACATTCACATCTTCGAAGTTATGTTTTCTATATAACACGACTTGAAAGATACGTTGGGAATGAAATAGTTCAAGTCAAAATATTACTAACCTCAAGAGGAAGGATGATGTCGTCGATGTAGCTTGTTACTTCTTCACATTCTTCAAGTCTTCGAGTAATACTTGTATGTCTCACTATCCTAATCTTTCTAGCCTAACCTATACGAAGTTGTCTCTAGTACATAATCAAGCGACTCTTTAATTGAGTTTTGATTCACTTAAAATATGACAACCAAACTTGACATACCAACGCTTGGTAGGTTCAACCGAGATATGCTCTAACACATTACCTTAATTAGGTCTGCTTTAGTCTCGGGTAGCTTAGGGTGTCCCCGCTTCATCTCACTTCATGGGGTTAGATGGCATTGCCCTAGGTCTGTATGTCCGTCTCAGGCAGCTTAGGTATTTTCCTGCATCATTCTTTGTAGAATGGAAGGTGTGGCTAGCACCGTGCCATAGTCTTGATGGGATTTTTATTGTGACATTTCCGTGGGCTTGTTAATCTAAATGCAGATGCAAAAAAATAATGAAAATAAATTAAAGCAAAAATCATAAACAAACAAAATACAAAATACAAAATAAATAAAAAAAGTAAAGCGATAAAGAGTTGAAGATAAGCAAAAGAGAAATTTTATTATTCTCAAAAGAGGGCATATAGGCCCTTAATACATTCAAGTAAGGTTTCATGACCTTTTACAAGTAGGGGTCAAACTCTATTTCCATAATATAACCTTCTATGTGATAGGTCTTCTAAGCATTGTATTTCTTTAGATACTTGATGTTCCATGGTTGTTCCATCTCTTTCCAATTAGGTTTCAGAAATCTATATGCTCCATCGCCCGCTTTGGCGATGATTGTAAGTGACCCTTCCCATATGGGTGCAAACATGCTCGACTCGCGCCGATAAGGCGGAATCTCACGCGTAATTTATCACCGGGCTGAATTGCTTTAGCGTATAGCCATATAGACTTTTATAGTATACAAATTTGATATTTCGAGCTGAGTTGAACTCGCTTATATCTTTCTCGAAATATATGTTGAAAGTTTTTTTCTTTAGCGATGTTCATCATATTCTTGACAAGTTTAGTTGGAAATAATTTATTTGTTGGAAACTAAATATTAAGTCAAAAGATGATCATGTGAAAATTGCCTTGAAACATCTTACATGATTTGTGTGAGATAATCATTTGATGTGACTTGAAAAGTTTCGTATTGATCTCGATCACTTAAAAATTACTTAAAAATAATAGTTTGTGTGAGACAACTATTGTCGTCTTCTAAGGATGTTTCAATTATTGAAATGGGAGTTTAGAACAAATACTTTGTCCGGATACGTAATAGTATGCGTACATAGTATGCAAACTGTTTTGGCATGATTCAAAGTCCAGAACCTTATTTGCATACCTAGTATGCGAATGGTTTTAATCAGAAGTCA
Organism: Papaver armeniacum; assembly: GCA_023531295.1. NCBI lineage: Eukaryota > Viridiplantae > Streptophyta > Magnoliopsida > Ranunculales > Papaveraceae > Papaver > Papaver armeniacum. The sequence goes on from JAJJWW010009989.1 coordinate 134,381, forward strand.
GGGAACCTTATTTGCATACCTAGTATGCGAACGGTTCTACCCCGAGTTAGGTCCTTGACTTACTGTTTTGCGTACCCGTTTGCAAATGGCTGGACAAGACCAATGTCCGGAAGTTATAGTTTGCGTACCTTGTTTTCAAACTTAGTGGTTAAGTTCTAAAATCGGTTAAGTATGATTCTCCTACTCATGAACAAATACATTTATGAATTAAGGAATGCAATCTTCTCAAACCGTGGCTTAATGTTCATGAATTGATTCTTATATAAGTACTTTGTATGATTACGAATCAATCCGATTTTGTTTCAATTTGTTCATATATATAAATTTCTATGAGATAGTGAACAATTGAACAACTCTATTTGAAACACAATTATATTCATTTGATTATCTTTCATGATTGATTGATCATCATAGTTGATATAGATGTGTTAGATGAATGTGGTTAAGAAAAAAGTGTTCATATGGCTAACTTTGGTTAACTATTATTGAGCCAACTCAATATACACGTTTAGGTACGGTTACCCATATTTAAATGAAGGTATATCTCATTTGTGTGTAACAAGCTAAGACCATCTAACAGTGGAGAGATATTGCTTTGGTTTTAAGCAAACTTAGCTTGAATTATAAATCAGGATTTCATCTAACGGTGAATATTGAATGCTTTTGTTACTAAGCTATCATAGCTTTGATTGAAAGCAAACCCCGATTTGAAAGACCATATAAGGGAGAACTCTAGCAACTGGAAAACCCGATCCCGTCCTAGTTGCGACTAGAGTCGATTCTCCTTTAACCTAGGTTTTTCCAAAACCATTATAGATTAACGACCTGAAGACTTCATTTGGGATTCATGAAGCCAGATCCAACTATTTTCTCTGTAGTTGCGTATTCTGATCTTACTTTTTATATCATATTGAGTACTATCTTCTCTAAGATTTGCTCGAGATTTATCTTCGATATGTAAGATATAAAAACTAATCACAAAGTTCTTCGTCTCGAGACTTTGTGGTTCCCAAAACTTCTTCTACTACCATATAGTTAAGTTATTGTGAGGTGATTGATATTTCTAGGCTGCTCTTCAAGAGTATAAGACCGGATTATGAATTGGTTCCTGTTCACCTTGATTTATCAAAAGACGGAACAAAAATTCGTAAGTACTTCGTGGGAGACAGATTTATCTATCGAGAATAGAATTATCTTTGGGAGATAGATTTGTCTATAAGTCTTCGACTTTGGGTCGTAGCAACTCTTAGTTGTGGATGAGATTATCTAAGGGAATCAAGTGCGCAGAATCCGGGGTGGTTCTAGAGGCATAAGGAACGCGACTGTACCGTAATCGGTGTGAGACTTGGTTAGGGCTCAACTACATTCCATTTTCGAAGTTAACTTGTAGTAGGCTAGTGTCCGTAGCGGCTTAATACGGTGTGGTGTTCAAATCAGACTAGGTCCCGGGTTTTTCTCGCATTTGCGATTTCCTCGTTAACAAAATTTACCGTGTCTCGTGTTATTTTTTTTCTGCATTATATTTGTTTATGTAATTGAAATATCATAGGTTGTGCGTAGTTCAATCAATTGGTAAATCCGACCTTGTTTGTTGATATAAATTGATTGACACTTGGGCATTGGTCTTTGGTACAGTCTAAGTATTTCTCATATCAATCAGGCTCATAGATTTGTATCTGTTTGATTTGTTGATTGATTTAAGAAAATGAGATATAACTCTTTGATATCTTTCTTTGTTGAGCTCTCTTTATAAGCTGGTGCTCTCGGAATAATATTGGAGTTAGTCCATACAGATTTCCGAACGAATTATTGGGTGTGGTTGTTATACCCCCGGTTTTTCAATCCTAAGCAAAGCGAACCACAAACTATGGAAGAAAAGGTGGCTACGCAACAAATAGACATGAAGTTGATTCAAACTACTATTAAAGAATTGACTGAATGTATTCGTTCTCATACACCCAAGTCGAAGGCGAAGAAAAATACTAGGTCTTCATCTGGAGTTTTTGAAGAAAAGGACGAGGAAGAAGAAGAACCACTCGGAGAAAATTGCATTATGGAGCGAAGAGTGACTAATACAAGAGGAAGACATATGGATGCTTTTCAAATCAGACGTCAAGGTCATGTTTCCAGCAAAGATAGATGGTTCAGCAAGGCGAAAAGGAACTCTCGAGTTCCCTAACCTCCAAATATAACTTTCACAGGAGTTCAAGTTCTTGAGGGGGCGCATGATACATGTGTATCTTCCTCTCTCCGGGAACTAGTGATCCTCAAGACGGATTGGGGATAAAATTATAATTTAAGAGGGATTGCTGATTTAAGGAAGTATTCTTATGAAAGGAAAATAGATTTCTAAGAGGTTTGGGAAACAAAACCAAAGTAGGGAAGTTTACGTATAAGGAAATACTTCCAAGATAAGGAATTATTCCAGATAAGGAAATAGATTCCTATAAGGTTTGGGAAACCGTTAAAGCTATAAATAGAGACGTTTAGCTCATAGCTAAGACATCTAGAGTGTGGTTTAAGAAAAAGCACACCTAGAGAGGGAGGTTTGTGAGAAAAATCACCTAGAGAGAAGTTTGTGAGGCAATTAATTATTGTAAAAGCAAGCGTAGAAAATAATTTTAAGGTTACTTACCTAGAGAGATTATGAGCGCGTAAAAAGAGAATCGTAATAGTTTTCTTGTTCATAATCTAGAGAAGATATTTTATTTGAATCTGGTTTCTAGTGTGTTAAGTTTTCTAGTTTTCGTCTATTATTATTCTGAATTCCGCCTCTTTAATAATAGTCACCAAGGTACAGAGATCATACGTATCACTTCGAGAAGCATAAGTCCAGATTTTGAGGTTACCTAGAATTTGTCTATTGCTATCGATTTCCAGTCTCACCTTGATCTATTGATAAAAAAGGAAATCACATATAGGCTTATATGCGGTTGGAAGATTGTTTTAAAGTCTTCAATTGAGTTGAAGCAACTCTTAGTTGGTGTGAGACCGTCTAAGGGAATCAATTGCGCAGAGTCCTACTGGGATTCAAGAGGCATAAGGAGCGCAACTGTAACTGAATTTATGTGAGAGTTTAATTCGGTTTCAACTACATTCCAGTTCGAAGTTAATTGGAAGTAGGCTAGTGTCTATAGCGGTTTAATACAGTTTGGTGTTCAAATCTAGACTAGGTCCCGAGGTTTTTCTGCATTTGCAGTTTCCTCGTTAACAAAATTCTGGTGTATGTGTTATTTCTTTTTTCGCATTATTGTAGTAGCAGGAAATCCCACACTACACCCCTTACTCGATTTTGCTTAATTAATCCATTAAAAGAAGTAAGATCAAGAATATTTATTGATTGAATCCATGAAATGTTTACACAGGATAATGGAATTACACTTAGAAATTAAAGCACTCTTAAACTTTCTCTCTCCTATTGACTTGCCTAACCATTCCAAAAAGATCTCTCCTCTCATGAGACTCATTTAGCCCTTTATATAGGGTAATACATAGTGGATGACAGACTAAGCTCCCCTTTATTTTCGGAATGTCTCGCGAAGTGTCGCAGATGCACAAACATTCACTCGCGACACTTCTTAACCTCGCCAGTGTCTCACGTCTTCTTTATGTTTTGCCTGTCGTTATTCATTGCGGCGTTTATTTTAGCTCCCTCGCGACTCCCTCGCGACGCCGTCGTTCATTAATCCCGCGAACCTTGTACGTTGCGATATTATGATCCTACATCTTGCCTCTTTTTCCTTGAATATTGCTTGAAGAGCGATTTGAAGGAAAAATTCATTCTTTGCCATATTCCGTGGTTTCAATTGGTGAAGGAACGAGCAAAAGAATACTTTCCTTAAAAAGTACGACTTGCCTCTATTCTTTTGCAAAGTTCCGAAGCTTCTTTGAGATATATACGAAGTATCGTCTCCTATCTCTCCTTATATTTCTCTGCGAGGGGGAAGAGTATCATGAGATTTTTACAATATTGTTTCCGCGATCGCTTATCCTTATCTGCTTTGATTTTGTACTTTTACGGATTAATGTCTTTTCTTGACACGTTTCTTTCAACCGCTTATTTTTGACCATTCATGTCTCTTCGCATTAAATGACCTCGTTTTCTCGAGGATCTTTTTCCCTATATATAGTTTTCTTTTCCCTCCTTTTCATCCTTTAGTTTCTCTCTGCAACTTTTCTTTGACTCTCTCCTTCCGCAATTTGCGCTCCCCACTACTCGCAAATCTTTTCTTCATCCTTTCTAGCGCTGATCTTAATCTCCAATCTTCCATCCATTCCCATACCGATAAATGGCTTTCATCATCGTGGCATACAAAGCTTCTTTTGAAGAAGTTGTGAAGTTGCTCGAGAAGGGTTTTACTCATCAACCATTCCCGATCAAGAACCTTCATCTATTCTTTTCGCAAAGCTTTTTTTCGATCATCAATGTGATGATCAAAAGATTATAGTCTCGCTAGGTCGACTTCATGGGACTTCCCATTCCCTTGTACAATCCTCGAGATGCCTTTATTTTATGAAATCTTGGCCCATGAAAAATTCTCTCTGGGCTGTTTATCAATTGAGTGGCGATTGCATTCGCCTAATGCTTGAATTCGCGAATCGTGGTCTTTGCAAAGGATCTTTATACCCCGCACTCGTTAGACACCCGATTTCGCAGACTTGGAAATAGCTGCTTTGAGAAGTACACTTTGTAGAGAACTTTTTTGAAAACTATTCAAAGTGATAAAGATGGTTAATGCGAAATCTCATTGGGCATTCGCATCAAAAAGAAGGATAATGTTTCGAGGATAAATTGCTCATGCGGGATATTGATTGGCACCCGGTAATAATACTACCTCGCCACTCCAAAGATGAGAAATGGTGGGTTGTACCCTTGATTTTAAATGGTCCTTATATCGCGGGCCCAAGACGTTCTTCCCGCGAATCTCGCAGGTATCATCCTTGGGAATTCAAATGGCCCGATAAGGCAAATGAGGTATGTTTCCCATTTTAAATCTTGCCTTTGCAACCTTCTTTTTTCATATGTTGAGTTTTAAAATTTCTCGGATCGCCAAATTGAAGAAAGTACAAGGATAATCCGTTGGAGAGTACTCCGACCATACTTCGATCGCTTACGAGTGAAGTAAGAAACATTTCCTTTGTTATTTAAAACAATATTGTTGCCTCTCGTTTCTTATCTTTAACCGTATGCGAAGGTTTCATTTGAAGAAGCTAGAGTCAGCGAAGATTAAAAGTAAGGGTAAACTGCTCGCTCGCAAGGGTAAATCTTCGCCCCCTTAACTAAGAAGCGAAAGGTCCAATCTTCTTCTCGCCTTAGCTCAAGCTCAATCTTCTGATGAGGATAACCATGACTCGAATCCTTCTCTCGCCAAGAAGATTCCGTCGACCAGTTCTTCTATGGATCAGTTATCTAGCATCTTCTCAAATTGTTTCCAGGGAATGGGAGATGCTCCCCTAGCATCCCTTTGTGGAGCTCTCGCGAACGTGTGTAATGCTGCTTTACTGGAAGGCAATAATTCATTCAATGGGGTCTCTAGAGTTGTGTCTCCTGACCTTTTGAATGCACTTGGGTCTCTGGTATGTGTGCAGTCATACTTCCCTGCTAACTTTAAATTGTTTAAGTATATATATGTTTTAATGATTTTTCTATCTTCTTTTATAGGTTGGAAGAACTTCCTTTGTAGTTGCCTCAGACCTTGAGAGAAGACGCAACAGCCTTGAAAAGAAGAATTCCCAATTGAACAAGAGGATTCGAGAGTTAGAAATTGAAGCTGCGTCATCTCGCGATAAAGACGAGAGAATTCAAAAGTTAAATACCGAACTTGACTCCCAAAAGGATAAGGTGTCCACTCTTCAAAACGCCAATCAGCAACTTTATGGTATAAAATTTTACCTCCTTTTACTATTTTTATTTTATCGGTCGCATATTGCTACCTAACTTATTACTTTCATGAGATGTATATAATCTCTCCGATGAGGCTATTCTTCTCCATACATTTCCTGATCCTATGGATAATAATCTTCTTCTCGCTCACCTCAACAACTCTTTAAGTAGTTCATCGAACAAAATTAACTCTCTTTCATTAAATGAACTTAGGACCAAATATCGTCTTTTAGAAATTGAGCATAGATCTCGGTTTAAGTGCGGCCAACCAATTTAAACGAATGTTTCTCGAGTCCCATAAAGAAACCAAAATTTTGAGGAAGAAAATTAATGACCATATAGATGATAAAGATCGCATTGCTAATAATGGTGCATGTGCATTAGCAACATTTCAAAAATCTCTCCTTGAATTACAAATTGAGCGAGATGAATTGCTTCGCTTAATTCCTTGCTTAGTGAGCGAGAAGATCAAATTCGTTCTCTCCTTGTTATAAATAAAGGACGACGAATTCGCCTCGGGCTGCGAAAATTTTAGATAATGCCGAAATAACCTAGGTGTTGATGTTAGTCTTCACGCCTGAGCATACTTCCTTGGTTAAAGATATGATATCCGACAGAGAAGGTTGCTTATTATACCTTATTGCTTCTTATTTCGTAGTATTGCTTGTAAATTGTTAACTTGTTGTTTCTTATTTCGTAACCCGAGAAGAGGCTTCAAAGTTAGAATTAGAGAGCTTGAATCTGAAAAGAACAACTCGCCGGGAATTTTCCAATGAGAATTGAAGAACTCGAAACCGAAAAAGAACAAACTCGAAAGAATCTCTCCTTCGAGAATAGATATTCCAAGTTGAAGAAACAATTTCTAACGACAAAGGAGAATTTTAACAATGATCTTTTCGTTTTCGCAATGGAGGCATGGAGTATGTTTGTAAGGACCACAATATCCCTCTCGCATTCATATCCCCGTCTCCTTGAAAAGGTTCCCGAGAATCGCGCCTGTCTCGGAGACGTTTCGATAATGAGGCTGGCGAAGAAGAAAATTTCGCGATGAGAATAATCGATCAAGAATCGATGAAGAAGAAGAATCGCCAAAGAGATAACTCTTTTTGTTTTCTTCCTCTCGCTTGTAATATCGTACATTTTCGTATCCTTATTATAGTGTATTTCTTGGATTTTTCCTCTCCGAATTCAATCTTCACTCCCCCCTTTTTGGTAGTTCTTCCTTGTAATATAATTGGCTAACATTATTGATGTATAACTCTTTCATCGAAGATGAATAACAATATTTCATCTTTTCCATTCCCATACTTGCCTCTGTTATTTATCTTCAGATGGAAGATTTTAGTTGTCATCATGTATGTTGTTGGATAATTATTTTATTGTTATTGAAATATATCGTTGCGACAAGGTCGCAAGCCGCCTTTATTCTTTCATGCAATGGCCCATTGACCTTGCCTTATCATTTTTGTGTGGTCTTCCAAGTCAGACCTCCCTAATTAGAGGTCTTCCCCTGCCACCTTTCATTGCGACAAAATCGCAGGACGTCTTTACACTTGCATGTAAAGACCCGTTGATCTTGCCTTATCATTTTCCAAGTATTTTTGCCTCTGCAGGATATTTTAGTTGCGACAATATGACAGGCCTATATATCCTTGCGAACACATAGCCCCATGACATTGCCGTCGTGCGACGAAATCGCAGACGTCCGTACACTTTCATGTAAAGACCCATTGATCTCGCCTTACCCTCGCGTTAGTATTATTGCCTCTGCAGGATCATTGCACAAATATGACGAGCCTAAATTCTCTTGCGAGAACATAGCCTCATGACATTTGCGTCCTGTTTGACACCCCCTAATGGAGAGCGTCGCCTCTTATCATCTCCCCGGTTGCCCCTTCAAGGAGGCGAAACATCGGCCATACAAGACTAGCTCCTCCCATCCGGTCTTAACAACAACTTGATTGTTTTCGCAGCCTCTTATCCCTTATACCTATATGGTTTATGGTTACGAGATCGCACCCTAAGTGGAGTTTTCTTGGTGCGAGTGCAACATATGCCAAGACTTGCCAAGAATGGCCAGGTAGGTTCATCCATCCGGGCACTCGGCTCAACTGTACCTCGGCGCCTTGAGCATACATCGACTCCTAAGAAGAGAACGCCCAACCAGGGTATAACCTACATATATAGTTGGGAATCCAAGGTACCTCTTAGGATAGGCTTTCATGGGCCCCAAATTTCCATGACTCGGACTTCGGGAGCGGTGTAACCTTCCCCCGAGCCATGTCGAGAGATACCCCTTATATGACGCACTTTAGGTCTTACATTTGCCTCTCTTACGAAATGTTATTCGCGAACTAGGGTGTACGCCATAAAGGTTCGTCCCATTCATTTACTCATTCATCTTTGTTAAATCATTCAATCATTCAATCATTCATGTTTCATTATTTGTTAATATTTGTTTGCGAAGTATTCGCAAAATTTCATTTCATTTGTTGTGTCTTTATCTCTTTCTTAATCGAATTCTCATTTACCCTTGACCGCAAGATTCTCGCACACCATTACTTCAATTGCTACTTTTCCTCCTACTTTTGTTGACTATTCACTTCTTATACCTTTTATATTCCTCATATCCTTCGCTCCTTTATTATCATAACATTCGCTTGTTTCTAGGCATTCACCTCGCGAGGTATGTTCAGTCCTTACTTCTATAACATCTACCATCGCTTTTTCCTTTCTCTCGCTCATCTCTCACATGTTGCTTCCAACCCTTTCTTTTGGCATTTCTTTCTTCGCACTTTCTACATCGACCTCATGACATTGTCTGTGACTCCTTCCAATCTCCCCGTATAATACCAATGCCATTTGGATGTGGAAATTTTATACATTGATGATATGTTGACGCAACTCCCAAGATTTCATGAAGCCATGGCCTCCCGATCGCCGCATTGTATGGAGATTCCACGTCAACCACACGAGAATAAGATATCGCTTGATAATCCTTGTAGAGGTATTCTCATGTGAACCTCTCCCTTTGGTTTGTTCGCAGTGCCATTAAAGCCATATATCTTGTATGTAGAGGGGATCAAATCCTCATCTTTTCCTCCCATCGTCTTGTAAGTATGGTAGAAGAGAATATTCACCGAACTTAGGTGTCAATTAGAATTCGGTTGATCGCTTGACAAGCTTCTCGCCTCATCATCTTCTCCATCGACTGGTTTGGGTTAATCTCTAGTCTCACAACCAACGGGCTATCGTGTGTTTTCTCTTCCTTTTGGCACTTCATCTGCGCAGAGAAAGAAATAGTCTTGTTTGCCACTTTTCTAATCAAGCGTCGTTCTCGGACTCATTATTTCTTTATCATTAGCATCTCTCGCAAAGACTCTACCGAGCACGTTGTCATGAAAATCTTCGATTGTGCGATAAGAGTGGACGATAGAGTTGCAATTCAAATTTTTAGCTTTTGTTCCGACCTCTATCACAAATGTTTCCTTTCCTTTCGCCGACACCGCTCCCGTGCATTTCTCGGTGGTGGTGGTAATGTCCGGCCTTTTTCTTCTCCCTTTAGAAAGTGATTCAGCCTTCCCTTGATCAATCATCCCGAGAATGATTCTCTTTACGTTTCTGCAATCGTTTGTTTGATGTCCATGGAAGCGGTGGTAAGAACAAAACTCATGACTGCTTTGGTGGTGGTTCCATCCCGCGTTCCAAGGTGTCTGTACATCTTCCATCACAAGTATAGCCTCCCGGATCTTTTCCACACTAGCATTCGGTGGAGGCATCTTGATTGGTTCCCATACTATTCTCGCGGCTTCTCCGCCCTCCATGGTTATATTGCCTTTCGTCCACCGTAAGTTTCTTGCATATGATCTAGCCTTTGAATCTTATTATTGTGTTACGGTTATAGTAGTTCCTTTCTTGTTCAAACTCCTCTTGGTCATGGCTTCCCATAGCTACTATCTTCCGCTGTCCCTCATCAGCTTTTCCTGCTTGCTGTCCTTGCGAAGTGCTCGCCACTGTATTTATGAATTGAGGTAACAAGCTTGCGTTCGCAGCATTCGAGTTTGTGTTCGCGACAGGATAAGAATTCATTTCATTCTGTCTTTCTTCTAAGGCGATATATTCTTCCCGTAACTCTCGCAGCTTCCGCCATCGTGATTGTATTTTTGACTCTAAAATTTGAATGTATAACAAGTTAGTCGCGAAGAGAGCATTCACAAATGAGAGAATAAGATATCTTTCCTCAACTCGTCCCGCCATTTCGCTACACATGGTCCTCCATCTTATTGTCAATCGCCTCAAGCTCTCGCCAACCCTTTGTCTCAACCCGAATACATCTTCAATACCAGTCGCAAGAGTTATTACTTATGTATGCTCCCAGGAATGTGGCTTGTAGATGGTCAAATGATGCGATTGTGTTCCTTGGCAGACCTTCAAACCATTTTAGTGCTTCTCCTATTAGGCTCGATGCGAAATATTTGCACAGTATGGTATCATGATTCTCCCACCGCAACATACATCTCATATAAGCCTTGATATGTTGTATCGCACAAAGTTGTTCCATCAAAGATATTGGTTAATGCGGGTAGATTGCACTTAGGAGGTATTCCTCCCATCCGTATTCTAGCGTGAAGGGATTCTTCGCAGCCTTCGCGATGGCTTCGTCTAATTGTCTCCTTCCCCTTCCCATCTATTGTTCAAGAATCCTCTTATTTCAACCGGCTTCTCTTAAGATTTGTTCATTTGCCTCAGGATTTGATTCTACCGGTCTTTTTAACTCGCTTCTCTCCTTCTTCGCTCGTGCCTATCTTGACCTTTCCGCTCGTTATTTTCTCCTCTTCTTTCTCTCGCGACGCTCTTCTTCGTTTCTTTCGTCACCCGCACGCCATCAGACGGTTGTTCTCTCCTCTTGGTCGTCTCTCGGCTCTCTCATATGTACCTCTCATATTCTTCATTAATATTTCTATTGGTACGATTTTGTTCCCTTCTTCTTTCGCGGTTGTCATGGTTATTCTCACGGATTGCTTCTTCCATCTCTTGATTTTCCATTTCTGCTCTTATCCTTTTCTCTCGCGAGCTAGCCGCGCTTGTTCAATGTAGTGTCTCTCAATGTCATCCTCAATCTCTCGGTTTCTTCTCGGTTCTTCTCTCCCATGCAAGATTACTCTCCCTTCAAAGAACTGGGTCATTCGGTTCTTTGAGTTGCATGTTTCCTTGATTTTCCCTATTCCGCTCATTTTGAGGATTTTGGCCGAGGAACGTAACGATCTTCTATTTCCCCTCTTCTCTCGCCATGCTCGCCTCGGATTTTGTGTCTCTTCCCCGCACTTTCTTCGCTGGTAAAACTCTCCTTCTTTCTTCCCTATTCGATCTTGAACTTGATCTCACGCTACTTCTTAATCTCCTATTTTGCAACCTCATATTTTCCATCCTCAATTCATGGTTTTGTCTTGTCAAGTTTGCTCGCTCCTCTCGCCTCTAGTCGTCTCTCTTCGTGTATTGTTTTTCTCAATCTTTCTAATGCCGCGATTTCTTCGTTTTCTCCATTCATTCCTTGCTCTCCTTGTCCATTGTTCACCACCACGCTCTCCTCTTCTCTCTCATCTTCGTAATCGACCTCCAAGTATGCACACTTACTCTATCATAATCCACAGCCGCATTTGCTACTCGGGGAGATCGGTGGTTGGTTTTGATCTTCTCCATCGTTTCTCATATTCATCCTTGACGATTCTCCTGTTTCATTCCTCCTTTCTCCAAAGAAGTCTCCCACTTCTTCTTACAGTCGTTGGTTGTCCTTGTACATTTCTTCTTCTAGCCATTTTTCTTTTCCAATGAATTCTTGAGTATCTTCTCCAAATCTTTTCTCTCGTCAATCCAAATTCCTTCCAATTTCTACGTCAATCTCTCGCTCTCTCCTCGCTTTCTAGCGCATATGTAGTAAAGGTGAAATCCCACACTACACCCCTTACTCGATTTTGCTTAATTAATACATTAAAAGAAGTAAGATCAAGAATATTTATTGATTGAATCCATGAAATGTTTACACAGGATAATGGAATTACACTTAGAAATTAAAGCACTCTTAAACTTTCTCTCTCCTATTGACTTGCCTAACCATTCCAAAAAGATCTCTCCTCTCACAGACTCATTTAGCCCTTTATATAGGGTAATACATAGTGGATGACAGCTAAGCTCCCCTTTATTTTCGGGAATGTCTCGCGAAGTGTCGCAGATGCACAAACATTCACTCTCGCGACACTTCTTAACCTCGCCAGTCTCACGTCTTCTTTATGTTTTGCCTGTCGTTATTCATTGCGTCGTTTATTTTAGCTCCCTGCGACTCCCTCGCGACGCCGTCGTTCATTAATCCCGCGAACCTTGTACGTTGCGATATTATGATCCTACAATTATATTGTTTTATCTTTATAAATGATGAAATATCACAGGTTGTACGTAAATCAATCAAAGTATATACATCCATCCTTGTTTATTGGATACAACTTGATTGATACTTAGATATTGATTTTTGAGATCGTCCAAGTACTCTCACACATAGTCAGGTTCGCGGATTTGGTTTTGTAAACTTTCTGATCGTGAGAGAAAGAGATATAAGCTCTTCGTATAATTCCTTGATTAAGATTCATTAAGATGAAGAATTGTATTCGAGTTTAGCCCATACATGTTGCCTAAGAAAAAGTTGGCGGTGTATTTTGGTACCCCCCGTTTTCACTTGGTATCAGAAAAGGCAAACACTCGTAAGACCTAATAAGTCAGTGTTTGAAGCAGTCTAACTATATGAACAGAGATAAAATTTCTACTAAGCGTTCCATCAGTTTAAAAGACACTGTTGTTATGGATTCTGTAAAAGAGTCTGAATTCTCAAACTCTCATATAGATGAACACTTTGTTCCCATAAAACAATTAAATATTGATAAGTGTAATCCTTATTATCTTACTGATGAGTCTGACTCAGAAGTAAAAAGGGAAGTAGCCAAAGAATGTACTGAGATTTTAAAACATGTAGAATTTCACTCTTCTGAGGTCAATATGCTGAAACACAAAATCAATATTGAAAAAGTGGGGGTACAACAACCTCACCCAATATTTCGCTTAGCAATCTGTATGGACTAACTCCAATATACTTTCAAGATAATCAACTAGACAGTCAGACTCAATCTTAAGAAAGTATATCAAAGAGTTATATCTCAATCTCTCAATTCAATCCGCAATCAAACAAACAATAATTTGCGAGCCCGATTGAATATAAGAGAGATAAACTTGAACGGTACCAAAGACCAATGTTCAAGGATCAATCAATTTCAATCAACAACTAAAAGTTGGATTTACCAATTGATCGATTCAACGCACAACCTGTGATATTTCAATTATATAACAAAATATAATGCGGAAAAGAAATAACACGTATACCGAAGTTTTGTTAACGAGGAAATCGAAAATGCAAAAAAACCCCGGGACCTAGTCCAGATTGAACACACACTGTATTAAGCCGCTACAGACACTAGCCTACTACAAACTAACTTCGGTCTCTCAATCTCATACTGATCCAAGGTACAGTTGCGCTCCTTACGTCTCTGATCCCAGTGTCGATGGTGGATTTTCAACAAAGGACAAAACCGTAAAATCACGATACTGCATGCTTCTGACACAGCTTTCACGCATGTGATGATTCATATTTTACGAAGCCATGATGAATATGTCTTTTGAAAAGCCTCCACTAGCTGAGCGTTCGATCCCTGGAATTTCATTGTGCCCTCTATGTAGAATAACGTAATTGGGCGGTTCTCCGTAAGATTGAGAGCAATAACGCCTTCAGGACGTCGGTGATACTAAATGTTCCCTGACTACATGAGAGAGAACCCCCCTCTACATAGAAGAACTATTGGGCGGTTGTCCGTAAGATTGAGAGAAATAACGCCTTCAGGACGTCGGTGACACTCACTGTTCCCTGACTATGTAGAGACTGTGTATAGATCCAGGTGGTTCTCCGTAAGATTGAGAGAAATAACGCCTTCAGGTCGTAAGCAAACACCCGTGACTCCCTGACTATGCACCATTCAGAATGGATGTGACGCTAATATCCTTTCTGCAATAGATTAACACCCGACGTGACATTCACCACCGAATTCCTGTAATGATCTATTTTTGCTCCTATTCCACGGTCGAATCCACGGCCTGATCCCATGGAATGGAAATAAACAATTATCTTTTGCTCCGATTTCATGATCGAATCCACATCTTGATCTCATGGGATGGCAATAAACAACTATATTATATTATCTCGTTACTCCGATTTCATGATCGAATCCACAGCTGATCTCATGGAATGGTAATAGGTAATTTTATTATTCCGAATTCATGGTCGAATCCACGGCTGATCCTATGGATTGATAATAAAAACTATTCACTTTTATTACTCAGATTCATGAATCATTCTCCACTGAATTTCATAAATTAGTAATAAATACTCAATAATCGGGCATCTGGACTACCACTGAGTAAGCCCCATTAAATGGCGCAAGTGTACTCGACAATGATGCACGAACGAGCACCCAAATGCACGAATGAGCATGCGAAAATATGGAAAAATGAGGAATCCTGCATAAAATAGGAGAGAGAAAATAATAATATTAAAATAATGGAGAAGCGCCCATGGGCCGGGCCCTAGCCGTGGCCAGTCCAATGCTTCCTCCATTATTTTTCCTTATTTTTGTTGCTTTCATGAACTCATGAAGACTCCTCCATTCTAATAACTTTCCTTGTTTGAGCAAAACTCATGGTTTCTCCATATTTTCATGGTTTCTCCATATTTTCGTGGTTTCATGAAAAATAATAATATAAAATAGGGAAAGGTGTTGCGGGACAGCGCAACATAGCCGGCCGGCCATACCCTAGCCGTGGCCGGTCCCACACCTTGCAATCCCTAATCTTTCATAAATTGTTATTTTTCTCATCTTGTGAAACTTCCCTGTTTCAACAAAAAATCATGGTTTCTCCATATTTTCTCAAATATTGCGCAAACCATGAAAAAGCCAAAAGTCAACATGGTCACATGACCGGCTAGGTTACTCAAGAAAATATATTAAAATATTATTATTTTAATATTCATAAAATATTGATCAAACGAGCATACTTGCTCATTCGAGCAAAATCGAGGATTTCAGTCAAAGATTGAACTCTTCTGAAAATCCAAAATATTGCTCGAACGCATATCAGAAAATACTGAAACTCTCAAGATTGAAACACGGACACCATGGTAACACGTGCATGCCTTTTTACCGACCAAGGTTCTCCCTAGGGCTTGCACAAAGCCGGTCAAACACGTTTTCACACTTTTGACCTAATTTGCGCAATCGCTCATATTGGGTCCAAACTCTTCACAACCAACTCAGAGTTTGTGCAAACGCCCATCAGCGGTCCCACGACCACCAAGGGCCGGTCTCATGCCACCTTGGTCTGGTCCCTCACTTTTCTATAATTAGGTTTTATCACCTAATGCTCAATCCAGCAATATTTCAATAAATGATGAAACCTGCATTTAATCGTCATTCCTTCACCAACTAGCCAACTCAGGACCCTGGTGTACGCTCGCTCGAGCAATTAGGCATCACATGGACGTCCATAGTCCCATGTGGTCGGTCCCTCCTTCACTCATGACCTATTTTCAGCAATTCGTCGACTAATGAGCAATTGATCAAAAATTAGGTTTTCGAACAAACGCTCAACAAATTATTATTTGATCAAGTTCAAACACTAAATAAATTTATGTTGATCCATCAAGCAACACGCGGATTAATTATATAATATTCGGTAATCTACCAATATTTTAATTAATATTTTATTGGGTCACGTCACCAATAAATAAATCGTTGAATTGAGCAATACTCGCTTAGTTGCTCGAATATTGAGCCACTATCAATATTCAGTAACTTATCGGTAATTCATCGAATTGAGCAATACTTGCTCAGTTGCTCGAATATTGAGCCACTATTAATATTCAGTAACTTATCAGTAATTGGTCGAATTGAGCAATACTTGCTCAATTGCTCGAATATTGATCCAATCATCAATATTCAGTAATTTGTCGAATTGAGCAATCTTGCTCAATTGCCCGACTATCAATATTCAATAACTTATCAGTAATTCGTCGAATTGAGCAATACTTGCTCAATTGCTCGAATATTGATCTAATCATCAATATTCAGTAATTTGTCGAATTGAGCAATACTTACTCACTTGCCCGACTATCAATATTCAGTAATTCATAATACTTGCTCAATTGCTCGAATATTGATCAAACCATCGATATCCAGTAACTCATCGAGCAATACTTGCTCAGTTACTCGAATGTTCCACTGAGTAATTCGTCATTCATGCTTAATTCAACAAAACCTAGACTCATTGTCTAATCAGTCAACGTGACTAATCAAATACACGCTCATCATGCGACTCCACGATTCGTGAGACTTCAATCACATCACATGGGGGATATCAATTAGGGTTTTGGTGGGCGGCCCTACGAGACGTGGATTCATCCACGATGAGAATGTGAGTAAGTCGTGCAACGGTTGAAGGAGTTAGCAAAGTAGTGGGTGGACGGTTAACCAAGTCTCCGCACGACTGGGAACTGGTTTCACCACGATCTCCCACTTTCCCACTCTTTCACTCAAGAAACCGTCACACTTGCAGGGATCAGGGTGTTCATCATTCTTGCAATATAAATAAGTCTAGAAAATCGAGGACAACGGGGCATGATCATCGTTCGTCAACAATATTCACTGAACTTAACTTCACCAGTTCATCAATTTGCAGAAACCTTCAACACATCCATAATCCTTGATCATCATTGATCCCACACAATTCTCAGCTTCCCTCCTACAGATCAACCCATCTCCTTCTTTGTGACCGAATTGACTCTGGAACGTCCATTGACTTGGTTTAGGATGGAGTCCTACAAATTGATCTCTCGAATCTAAGCACTCCCTTTGCAGTGCATCTGTGTGAGGTTCAGCAGTTTGCTCGGTCGAGGAGTCTCGACAGCACGCTCGACTCTTCACTTTCCTAAAAAACCGGCAAACCGTTTTTCCCCATCCACACCCAGCAGGATACTACACACTTGATTCCCTTAGCTGATTTCACCCACAACTAAGAGTTGCTACGACCCAAAGTCGAAGACTTTAATAAACAAATATGTCTCACACTGAAAAGTCTACAGGAATAGATAAATCTGTCTCTCACAGAAATACCTATGAGTTTTGTTCCGTCTTTTGATAAATCAAGGTGAACAGGAACCAATTGATATACCAGACTTATATTCCCGAAGAACAGCCTAGAAATTTCAATCACCTCACAATAATATTAATCGACTAGAGAAACAAGATATTGTGGGATCACAAACGATGAGACGAAGGTGTTTGTGACTACTTTTCTATCTTGCCTATCGGAGAAATTAATCTCAAGCCAATCTTACGATTGTACTCAAATACGATAGAAACAACAAGATCAGATCACACAACTACACAGAAAATAGTTGGGTCTGGCTTCACAATCCCAATGAAGTCTTTAAGTCGTTTACCTACAGGGTCTCGACAGAAACCTAAGGTTAAAGGAGAATCGACTCTAGCTTATACAACTAGTATCACACAGAAGGTATGGGGATTAGGTTTCCCAGTTGCTAGAGTTCTCCTTTATATAGTCTCCAAATCGTGGTTTGCAATCTAAGTTACCTTGGTAACAAAGCATTCAATATTCACCGTTAGATGAAAACTCCGATTAGATTCAAGCTAATATCTTTCAACCGTTAGATCGAACTTAGCTTGTTATACACACATGATATGTAACTTCATTTAGGTTTGAGTAACCATACCTAAACGTGTAAAATTAGTTGGTTCAACAGTAGTTAATCAATGGTTAGCCATATGAGACTTTGATATCAACCTTATTCATCTTCACCATAACTAGTTCAAATGACTCAAAAGAACTAGTTAGAGAGTTGTTCAATTGCTTAGATCTCATAGAAGTATACAAGACACAATCGAAGCAAAAACAGTTTTGATTCACTCGAATCGATTCATGAACATTATAGCCACGGTTTGCAAAAATTGCATTCCTTAATTTATAAATGTCTTAGTTCACGGATAAACAGTTTTCAGAAAATAACCCACTTAAGTATGCATACCGGTACACATACTTAAATACCCGGACTGAGCTTGTTTTCAGTTCACAAACTCCAGCAGAAATTCACGGGATGTGAACTTCCGACAGTACGCGTACAGGTACGCGGACTTAGCTCCGATCATCCTAAACCAGTAAAGTACGCATACTTTGGTTCAAGGATTTTGGACTTACACAAGTATGAATTCACATACAATATTTATATCCAAACATGGTTATATATTATAAAATCTCATTTTAATCATTGAAACTTTCTTAGAGGATGTTATATAGTTGTTATTCACAAACTATTTTTCATCAAAGCGATTTTCAAGTTATTGAAATAATTAACATAACTTTCGTCACTAGTAAAGATGAACTTGGCCAAAGCGAAAGCTTACCAACACATATTTCGAGAAATAGATAAGCGAGATAAACTCGGCTCGAAATAGCAAATGTGTATAATCGAAGTCTATATAGCCATACGACTTTTGTATCAAGATAATAGATAGAGTAGATAGACTTTTGAGTGATAGATAAGTTCAAGTCTCCACATACCTTTTTGTCGATGAAGTTCCACCAGTTCCTTGAGTAGTTCTTCGTCTTTGCATGATGAACGTCGTGGAGTCTAGAGCTCAACTACACTTACTATCCTAGTCCGAGACTTAATTAGATATAAGTAGACTAGAAATAAAGACTTATTGTTTTGGCAACTAAACTTGACAAACAAGCTTGAGATAGCAAACGCTTGCGAGTTCGACCGGGCACTGCTCTAACAATCTCCCCTTTATCATTTTAGTGACAAAACTATCAATACATATGGAATACAAAATAAATGAACTTTGCAGCTTCTCATCCACATGCTTGATCTCCTTGGTTCTTCAACATTACTCGAAATCTTCGTCACTTCCAAGTACTCCAATGAGAAAACAATAGCTCTCAATCATTGTTGTACAGTTTCATAGTATAATTACACAACATCAAAGTTCAATTGTATCACAACTTTGACAACAATACTATGGTGATATGTATCACTCCCCCTTAGTTAATACTTCATCTCACATGAAAACCACTCCCCCTTACATAATGATCCGAAAACCATATGTATTTGTAGTGTGAACTACACATTAATTTTCCCCCTTTTTGTCAATAAAATTGGCAAAGGTACGAAAACTAGTGGGATCCTAATGAAATTTCCATAGAGACATTTCATGACCAAAAGAAAGTACATATCAACTTTTTAGATGTAATCATATAGTAGAAACCAAATGCATTCATCAAGTAGGTTATAAAGATACAAGATAACCCCTATAATATTCCGAAGCCGCACTCCCCACAAAGATTTGACAATTAAGCACAAGTTCAATTAAGAACTCTCCCCCATAAAATGTCATTCCCGAAAGAACAACAAGAGCGACCTTAATTTCACAAGAAAAGAAGGATTTCTTTGGACATCAACAAACCACATAAGAATTTGAATTTGTATCCAAAAATATCAATCAAATTAACCACAAGAGAACCCATGATTAATTCAATCGGAAATGCTAACATAAGATAACTTACGGAGCCGCACAATACTTACATAAGAATATGGATCAGGGAAGATCAATACTGCGCAATAAACAAAGATTCATTATATTCTTCATCCTATCTTACATCAATAGACTTGATCTTTGTAAACAAAAGCTCATCCTATCTTCCATCAATATTTGCATAATGACATAATAGGCTTCTCTTTTGTTTGTCAAAGTTTATTCAATCTTTTATCAATACTTGCATATCCACATATGAAAGACTTAACTTTTGACCACGTATGGGACACTCATAGTTCACGGACGCAAACACACATATCCCATACCAAGTTGCAATATATGAAATCATAAAGATTAATACTGCAAAATCATCTTCCAAATAAACTTTAGAATTTAAATAAATAAATCTAAAAATATTGCAAGATGAAAACGTTGGACATAGCTATGTGTACTCACAATAATGTCTATTCCAAACCCTAGTTATCCTTCTTAAACAAAACAAGAATAAAATTCTCATAAGAAGTTTTCCTAGACATTGAGACCTCTGAAAAATTCTTTATCGTCCCCGAACTCCTTGTCGTCAACAGCCATGGGAACATATGGTTCGTGAAGAAATGAGTCAATTCCAACAAACCTTCTAGGCTGATGATGTCGAACCAGGGCCTTCTGAATTTCAAGAGTTCTCATAATAAAGCCTTTATTTGTTAAATCTCCTTTCTTGTTACCTTCAACTCTTCAAGAACATCAGAAAACTTTTGAGAATTTGAAGGAACAACTCTTGGCTTCCTCACATTCCTTCTTTTTCTTTTCAAAGTTGGAGGTAACGGAGATCTTTATTTTCCCTTCATGATTGATGGCTTAAGAATCATATTAACATCTTTTCCATTAGAAGACATGATGCTTGGAGTATCCATATGCGTACGGGTTTGTGAGAGGAAATCACAAAATACGCTCCACTAGCAGTCTTAGGTTAAAAAGAGTTTCAGGGAAGGAAAAAAAAAGAATGTATGGTTACGAAACCTTTAAACACATAGGTTCGTGTACATACAACTCACAACCCTATAAAATGCAGAATTGTCTATTTTAACCCTCTGTTATTAAAAAAACAGATAATACTTTTCCAATATCAATTAGATATGAAAAGCGGCACGAATTCCAGATTTTACAATGCTCTCAGAGCAAAAAAAGAAAGAAAATCAAAACAATCTAGAAGACTTTTCTTTTTCTAAAGCCTGAGTTGTGAAAAAATCTTGTCTCTTTTGATCAGGCACATGAGACAAGATGCACTAACCAACACAATTTTAAGTTGTGCTGGGGCGAACAATAATCTGTCCACCATATCCTTTTCTATCGGAATTCATAGAACCCTGTTTTTCATAGTGTTTGGACCATAATCTTCTTTCTAATGATCTTGTCTTATCCTTGGAAACTAACTTCTTTGACGAAGATAAAATCTTACATACCTCAATGGTCTTTGAACAATTTTAAGCTTGTTTGCTAATCGATTTACTATTCGTTGAAGTTTGTTGACATGTCTCAATTTGTGTTTGTAATTGAAACACTTTGATAGTTCATGACCTTTGAGTGAACAATACGAGCATGTCAACCTGGAATATAATTCAGACGCCCGAGATGTGCAAGCTGCTAGACACATAGTGGAACCTGAAACATTAGACAGAGAGTTTCCAATGGAAAGGTCAATATTTTCTTCCAGATTGGTTGAGTTCTCTTCTGAAAGAATATCAAGATTGATGTATGTATTGCTACAGTTATCAAAATCAATATTTTCAGAGAGAAGCGCAATACTTGATTTTTCGTCTTCATTAGACTCATAGTTGTCAGACATTTCATCAAGAGTTGCAGCTAGACCTTTGTTCCCAGTGTATTTGTTTCGATTTGGACAATCATTTGCAAAATGACCAAAACCTTTACACTTAAAGCACTGAGGCATATCCTTGTCATCAGTTTCATCATTATCCCTTTTTTTAGGACGAACACGATTATGGGGTTTATCTGATGACCTGGATTTATCTCTGGAGAACCGTTTAAATCTCTTCAAAAGAAGGTCCCTAAACTGTCTTGTGATCAACGAGACTGACTTTTCAAGATCTTCATCTGATGAATCAGCCTCAGCAAGATCATCTTCAGAGATGCAAACACTCTTAATTTTATCAAGTAATATAGTGTTCTTTTATGCTTTGAACGCAACATCCTTTCTAGATTTGGATGTATGCACATGATCAAAGATCTTTAATTTCCCAACCAAAGTATTTCTGGAAAGCGTTGCGAGATTATTTCCTTCAACGATGGCATGCTTTTTAGAATCGTATCTAGCTGGCAACGATCTGAGAATTTTCGTCACAATGTCCTTTTCAGGAATAGTCTTACCCAATGCAAAAGATGCATTAACAATTTCAGACACTTTGTGATTAAACTCATCAAATTATTCTTCATCTGCCATACGAAGGTTTTCTCAATCAAAATTTAGGTTTTGAAGCCTAGCTTCTTTTTCACAGGTATTCCCTTCAAATACGGTTTTTAAGATATCCCAGGCATCTTTAGACTTAGTGCACGTAGTCACATGATGATGACGATCTGGGGTAATGGCATGTATGATAGCGATAAGAACTTATGAAAACTCCATAAGAGCTTTGTTAGAATGAAATATCACTCTACTCAACTATTATTATACAGTAACATAGTATTGTTACTTTCCTCAAAGTTCAATTGCACCACAACTTTGAAGTAGTACTACGGGGATATGTTCTCCCCCTTGGCCAATACTTACTTCTTTTGCACAATAGGTAAAACCTATAGGTCATAATCCACTCCCCCTTACATAGTGCTCCAAAAATCCATATGTTGTAGTAGGATGCTACTTAATAATTCTCCCCATTTTTGTCAACAAAGTTGGCAAAGGCGAAAAACAGGGTCATAATGAATTAAACAAAAAAGTATCAAGACTAGAGAACACATAACAGCTTTTAGTTTACACGATTTCACCAAGAGAAACTCGGAGTCTTTATCAAATAGATATAAAGGTGCAACCATCTCCTATAATTCCATATCCGCTCTCCCCATCAAGATATGATAATTAAGCACAAGTTATAGAAAAATCTCCCCCATTTGATGTCATTCCCGAAAGAACAACATGAGCGACCTTAATGTAATTACAAGAAAAGGATTTTCTTGGATATTAACAAATATACTCGTCAGTTACTAACAAAGTAGATTTGTATCCCAATAGAGAATGACTCTAGCAATCAACTAGGACACAAAGTTACACAGATTAAATTTACCAGTTGAATAAGTCTGTCTATTTATAGATGTTCAATACTGAAGGTTGCTTGGAATTTATGCTAAAATAACTTGAGATTCAAACAAATACTCTATCTATGTTTAGATGAATCTCTAATTCTGATAAACTACTTCAATGGAAGATAGAAAAACTCCAATCCAATCAGAACTTAGAGATAGCTCCAGAAATTAAGCCTCTTATATCTGTTATATAGTCAAGTTCTCGCCTTTTACGGGGGTAAAGTTCTTTGAATTCCTGGGGTTATGAAGTAAAAACTAACCATATATTTTGACTCTTAACCATACATGTACTTGTGTGTATTCTTCTGTAATTTTTGGATGTTTAAAATATCTTTTGCGGTTCTGCCTTTAATTTTATTTTATTTTTGGCTAAGACTCTAGGAGAACCCCATCTTTATTATTGTCGCATTGAATTTGTTGGATCTTTGCGGACGTAGTTAGAAACTTTCTTGTTACCTAATTAAAAAAAGGTCATATTGGGCAATCGAAAACAAACACATGCTCTCATCCAATGCCTAGTGAAATCTTTGTTTGTTTGTTTTTTTTGGTCTGGACTTGTTCTTGTTTTGTCATTATATCTAATTGCATCTTTTTTTTATACGCAAACAAACAAAACTCAAAACTTACAAACTGCCCCTTATCTGTTTGTGGTCACTACATAAAGTAGGCACAAGCCAGACCGGTGGCACTGACCACACCATGTGTGTAACATTAACCTTTGCCCAGTTAGCTAACCTTGGGAAGCTCCATTGGTAGATCGGTTGATATATACGAAAACACTAGACCTAAATTTAGGAATTAGGTTTTTTATATCTTGATACACAGAGTGAGTACACAAATCTCCCATGAAAGTCTTCTGGTTGATTTGCTTTAGTATAGTTTCAGCGTCGCTCTCTATAATGATCCGATCCTGTTTTTTTCCCGCAACAAATTTTAGGGCATCTCTAACGGCGCACACCTCTGCTTCTTCTACAGAAAAACAAGCGAGGTAAGTTGCTTGAGCATGGATAAATTCACAATTTGAATATCTGATAATAAATCCCAATCCTCCTTCTTCCGAATTTGGATTCCAAGCCCCATCAGTATTTATTTTAATCCAGTTCCCATCTCGAGGAACCTAAGGATAGGAATTTGGAGAAGATGTAATTACAACAATTATGTTTATAATTTATGGTTTATTTGTGTTAATCAACATTGAAATAGCTCTAGCAAGAGTTGTCGTAGGTTCTTCAGTTTTTTTATTATGGACTAACTCATTTTTGCTTTCCCAAATTGACCACATCATACAAGCAATTTGGGTCAACTCTAGCAGAATCATCTTTGTATGGGTAGAGCTGTAGCCAAAATCTGATCCACTGGTGAGAGGTAAAATTCTGAAATCGATTGTTTTGGATATTCAGCTTCATCCAAACCCTATTTAGGCTAGTACAAGTTACCAAAGAATGAATAATAGTTTCACTTTTTAATTTGCATCTAGGGCAGCTGAAGTCAGAAATTTTAATTTGATTGTGTAAGATTTCCATTACTAGTAAAGCACCTTTTAGAGCTTTCCAGACAAACAATTTTATTCTAGCAGGTAACTTATGTTTCCATAAGGTTAACCAAAGGTATGAACTAGTTTTATCTCCATTAATACACAAGGCAGTATATACCGATTTCGTACTGAAGTTACCATCTTTCGATGGAACCCACACCCTTCTATCACCGAAAGGTTCAGTACTTAAAGGGATTTGTTCAATCTTCTCTTTTGAAGCTTGATCAAAAACAACACTTAGTTTTGTTGTATCCCAAGTTCTAGTTTCCGGAATTATCAGGTATTTGACTTTAAGATTCCTATCAGGAATGGAATCGGTTCTCGGTGTGGTGCTCCCTTTTCCAGGGATCCAATTATCACACCAAGGATCGATAAAATTTCCTTCTCCAACCACCCATGAGATAAAAGGTTTTATCTTGCACATGGTGCGATGGAGACATTTCCACGCCCAAGAGGCGGTACTAGGACAATTGGCATTTAATACATCCATCTTAGGATAATATTTTGCTTTCAGTACTTGTGCTAGAAGTGAGTCAGGGTTTTCCACCAGTCTCCACACACTCCTTGCTAGCATTGCAAGGTTATTCTTTTTGCTTTTTCTAAGTCCCAAACCCCCTTCTTCTAGTGGCTTGCAGATGTTATCCAAACCAAGGAGATGGAGCTTTCTCTTGCTAGTATTGGGATCTTCTCCCCACCAATATCTATTCAGGTGAGTGTCTATCTTGCGACACATACTTTTCGGAATCAGAAAAATGGCCATTTGGTACAAGGACATAGTCTGACCCACCTGTTTTACCAATGTTGTTTTTCCTGGTTGCGAAAGGAACTGGGTTAGCCATCCATTCACTCTCTTTTCTACTGCATTTAAGAGTGACAAATGGGTTTGAGTCTCAGACCTTAGAATTGTAATGGGAGCCCCCAAATACTTCTCCCCAAGGCTAAGATTAGAAATATTGATAATCTTAGCAAAAATTCAAATATGTCTTGGGTGTACTTTCTTACTGAAGAAAAGACCCGACTTTTCAAAATTGATTTCTTGAACACTTGCTTTACAATATTTTTGCAGGTAATCTTTGATAGCATGGAAGTCAGGGATGGTGGCCTTGGTGAAGAGGAGACTATCGTCTGCAAACAATAAGTGGCTGACAGGAGGGGCAGATGCACATTTTATGCCATGTACCAGGTTAGAATCTTCTAAATATTTGATATAAGAGGACAAATCCTCGGCGCAAATTATGTATATGTACGGGGACATAGGATCCCCCTGGCTTAACCCTCTTTCCGGTTTGAACTTTCCCATTGCCATTGAGGATGATAGGGTAAGAGACTGAGTTTAGGCAATTCATAATAAGTCTGACCCACTTATCATTGAACCCCAATTTAGACATTACTTTAGCCAAGAAAGACCATTCTAGCATGTCGTAAGCCTTAGACATGTCTAGCTTGATGGCAGCATATCCCACCTTTCCTCTTTTATGCTTTATAGAGTGAATGAGCTCGTGTGCTAGCATAATATTATCTGCAATCTGTCTTTTAGAGACAAAGGCACTTTGATTTGGTGAAATCAATTTGTCCATTACAAGCCTCATCATGTTTGAAATAGTTTTAGAAATAACTTTGTATGCAAAGTTGCATAAGCCAATAGGCCTAAATTGATCCACAGAGTCAGCCATAAGATTCTTAGGGATCAAAGCTATGTTAGTGTGATTGAACTGAGTGAGTAGGTGTTCGGTATCAAAAAATTGTTTGACCATCAAGATGACATCTTTCCCTACAATGTCCCAATAAGATTGATAAAATAATTCGGTAAACCCATCTGGGCCTGGTGCTTTCTTAGCCCCGATTTGGAATGCAGATGTTTTTATTTCATCATCCGATACAGGGGCCAACAACATCTCATTATCAGAGTGAGATAGTTTGGAGGTTATAGTATCAACCACGATATCCTGACCATTGTCGCCATAGGTACTATATAACTGTTGGAAGTATGAAATGAATTCATCTCCTATAGCCTCCCTGGTGGTCAACCAAATGCCATTTCTAGATTTTATCCAAGAGATATTGTTTCTCTTTCTCCTGAACATTGTCGATTTATGAAAGTAAGGTTTATTGTTGTCACCTTCTTGCAGCCATAATTATCTGGACTTGTGTTTACAAAGAATCTCCTCTAATGAATAAAGGTAAGTTAACTTGTCAGTTAACTCAGAAAGTTTCCTTATCTCTCCGGGAGAGTTAGTTTGTATCTCCTTGATCTGCTCTTTAGTTTCATGTAATGAGAAGTTTAAGTTTCCAAAAGAAACTTTATTCCAATGATTTAACTTGTTTTTGACATGATTAAGCTTTTATTTCAATTGAAAAGCCTTAGAGCCTCTCTCCTTTATTGACCCGGGCTTGTTCAATTACATTTTGCGTGTAGGATCTTTTGTCCACATGGACATAAAGTGGTAGGATTTATGGAGATTTTCCATACCCGGACTTAAGGATATCAGGATAGGCGAATGGTCAGAGCTAATGCGAGGTAAGTGAAGGGTGTGGGTGTGAGGAAAGGCCAACTCCCACTCATTATTCACAACAACTCTATCAATTCGTTCCATGATTAAGTTATTTCCTTCTTGTTTATTTTTCCAAGTGAAGTCTGGACCAGAAAGGGGCATATCCTTTAAATCCCAATTACACATAAGATTTTCTAAGTATCTAGTATCACTCTCAGTCATCGGTCTCCTACCCCATTTATCTTGGGGAAACAACATACAGTTTAGATCACCCACAACAATAGTGGGGGAGGAGATATCATAAGATTGAGCTATGAAGTTATTCCAAGAACTGAGTCTAAGATTTTTGTTAGGTTCCCCATAAACAAAGTACAAGTTACATAAAGTGTTAGCCTTAATCGAGTTAGAGGATCATAGAAAGCCTCTTTGACTGGAATTGATGATCGATAGATCGAACCCATCTTTCCAAGCCAGACCCAGGCCCCCTTTTTTACCAATAGAAGGTAAGCTAGTTGAGTTATGGTAACCTAGAGATCGAAACTTTTTTGTAGTAGTTTGAGCACTAATCATAGTCTCACAAATGAAAATTATATCGGGAGATTTAAGTTTAACAAGCTCCCGTAGTTCTCGAATTGCTTCTGGTTTCCCAAAACCATGACAATTCTAGCTTAGAATACTCATAGTAGCCGTTAATGAATAATTATTCCCTTAAAAACCAGAGAGGTTCCATAGGGATTTAATTAAACACTAACAAACAAGGGTAGGAAATAAGAAAATAACCAACTAGCTTAGGTAAAAATAAACTAGAGGAACGACTTGCAAAAAAGAAGAAAATTAGCAAATAGTTTTTAGAATGAAAACACCTGATTCGTAGAGGCAAAGCCGTATAAAATATTGTTGAGAAGATTCCCTTCTTCCAAAGGTAGCTGAATCAGAGGGATAGCTTATTGGATCCAGTATACTAATACAAGCTTTCTGTAGTCTAGAAGATGAATAAACAGATTTTGAACAAATAAAACTTGGAGGTAAATCTCTGAGTGTCTTCAGAATCTTAGTGTCTATAGGTTATCTTAGTGGTTTCCAGTGTCTTTGTAGCTTGGAACTTGGTGTTTTTAGGAACTCTTAGTGTCTTCTCTGGTTTGGCTGGATAGCTTGGATCTTTAGTGTCTGAGGATAAGTTGTATTCGGGGTCTTTGTAGCTAAAAGTGTGATTGTATTTTTTTGTAAATGTTGCAGGTACTCATAGAGGTTGCTGCAAACACGGAAGAAGGAAGGACTAGGATTGAGAAGAAAATGACATGAAATTGAAGATGGTGTTTTCGTTTTGAAGTATTAATGAACTTTGTTCAATTCAGGATCATGAGTATCAATTGTATCTTCAAAAACTTGTATTGAATGATTTTCCGGAATGATTTTCCGGTATGATTCAGTTAATCTCCGATCATTTTCCCATCTGGTATTGGAAACTAACGGTCAAATAACGACTCTGTTAGTAGTATTCCGTTATCAGAAAGGGGTAGTTTACCGCCCAGAGGGTGGTAAGGTGTTTTTTTTTTTTTTTGAATTTGAGTATGAGAGAGAGTGAGCCGTACAGAGAGAGAGAGAATCAGAGAACTGAGTTCTAATTGCATCTGGTGAAGCTTTATTATAGCTATACTACGTCATCCAGAACAGCCTACCCCAATTTTGTTTGTGATGTTGGCTAGTCTTCTGGTAATGAAAAGAAAACTGCCGGTTGCCCGGAGAGATGAAGAAGAGTTAGGAGGACTAACGACCCAACCTAAGGATGACAAACCAGCAACAATAATGGACTTGCCTGCAATATTGTGCAAGTATGTCCCCACAAATCATAGAGACATCGACACACTTCCTGTATGACAAATTTTTCAAACATACAAAGAAGATGACAAGGCAAATATAGAGAAATTTACGTCAACATTACATTTCCCCAACCGTCGGAATCACGTTTCCGGCGGGAGTAAATTCTTCTTTTGCAGTTCAACCTCTGGATGCCTTCCTTCTTCATCGTCCCCATCGGACTTGCTTATAGACAAGTCATCTGAGTATGCTGTTGGAGGGGAGGGCTTTTTATGCAACATACTCAGGCAGCTGCATAATGGCCTGGCATGAAGCACACACAAAAGATGCCATGCACTTCAGTCCACCACAGATGCAGGATCAGCACCAATAACAACAGCAGCTACACCATCAACAAACTTTCTGACACTCAAGGCAAGAGAGGTTGATGTGCTGCATAATGGTGTAATTCTACTTGGCCATTCGAGCGGATTTAGCTGCTCTCTCACCCTTAAGGATATCCACGCATCCCATAATTACGCAGCATTTTCATGTCTCTGCAATGCAAGTTGTATGTTTAGCAAGTTGATATCACCCTTAAGGTCCAGTTAGGTCAAATGATGAAACAATTCGATCGAATTTAGCAAGTTGTATGTTTTTTCATATGGTTAGTCTCCTATCTATACACGCGGTTCTTTTTATTGAGTACAAGACATTTGAGGTTCTCTGTTTACCACTTTATTTCAATTTAAGCATCAGTCTTCACAAATAAATCTGGTCTAGCTGCTCATGTAAGTTTCTGCTACAGTGTCTGGCAGAACTGAACATTATGAAATACAACAGAGTTGCTATTTTCTTGCATCTATTTCTCCCCTAATTAGGAATCCTAATTGCAGAAACACTTTCTACTTTCTGACACTTGCAAGCAAAGATGACTGTTCTTTTTTGTTCCTAGGGTTTGACTATGCAGATGTTACAAAGCTTAGTTGAATCAATGGAGAGATGACCACTAGAGATCCTCAATCATTCTGACCTTTTGAAAGGACTAACCAAAAAAACAGTTGAAGTTGGTTACTTATAAAGATAGAAATTTTAGCAAAAAGTTAAGAAATTTGAGCAATCAATGACACAACTTTACTAAATGCTAACAGCAACAGATATAAGAAGTCTAATAATGAAATTTGCAAGCACTTCTCAATCCTCTAATCATATCATCCCGAGGCTACAACATTAACACATTATACATGTTCAGAGATAAGGTGAAAAGACATATATGTCAAGTTCTAATCGAGATCCAATAGATAAAAAGGTGCAATGGAAACCTGAATAAACAGCCTACAGTAGGGCACATTACTTTCAGATGAAATGAATCAAAAACTTTCTGTACCTATCAAGCGTCCCTTGTCCTCATCTGAAAGAAATCCCCATTTCTTTATCTAAGAACAAAATCACTAATTGCTGCAACAGCATGGAACCTAGCATATGCCATCCGTGAGTTTTCAGAACAAGTTTAGAATTTCAAAAAGTGAATCCATACCATCTGCATGGACTTATTGTACCATTAGTAGAACTTCTTTTCCAGGATGGGAGGAAAGAATAAGTTTGGTTAATAGATGTTGGTTTCCATTTCAGAAGAGCTTCTACTTCTACATTTACTTGCACTTGTTTTGTATGGTTGAAGCAAAATGAAGAATCAAAGACAAAACAAATCAGATTAGATTGACGAAAAAACCAACAACAAAAACACAAGATATCAGTGCCAACATATGCTCTTTGCCAACTTGCACCAGTTACCATTAAAATTGTCTAATTGCAGAAAAAAGATCATGTGGGGGAAGAACCCAAGTTTTGAAGGTATTTATGAGTCAAGAGACTCAAGACAAATGGTGATGACAACTATCTTAAGTACTGATCATATAACTATCCCATAACATAGTCCTCTTCACACTCAAGTGTTCAGGCTGATGTATGTAATACTGTAGTTGCCCAGTGTGGATTTCTCCCTTCTAGTCTAAGCAATTGTTTTGAAATGTCGGCAATATAAATGTACAAATAGTTTTTTGGTAGCACTATAGTAGGACAAGAAAATACCCAGAAAATGGTAACTTTATGGCTTTCACTATAAACCTAAGGGCAGTAGAATTTCCAAATTCACTAATGCAAAACATCTGATGACTTTAAGTTGGGCTTGAATACCGGACCAAAATTCAACAACATGGTCGAGAAATGAGTTTAGCAGCAACAAATCAATATAATCTGGACAGAAATTAAGAAGAGGCAACTATGATCCATACTCAAAGAGTCTGGGATTGATTGAACTCTCGCCAAGACATCATTGTTTTTATGCCAATCAGATTCAACAATTAACAATATACATCATTATCAGGTAGGCAAGCATGCAGTTATAGCGTTATACATTGTCATGCATTCTATTTAATTCCAGGGACAAAAACGTTCAGGTTATGACTCAAAGTTTAACATATTTAACAGTAGTTATCAAACATTTCAAAATGAAACTGAACGAAGTTTACCAGTTTATAAGGTTAATAACCAACAGCCTCCGTCCTCTTCGTACCTTATTCTTCTAATTCTTTCAAAGAAACCAAGGTGTTCTTGTGAGGGAATATGTGAAGTATCTGTTCCTTGAGATCCAAAAGACTTTTCAATGTTGAAGCTTTTGTGTCGTAAATGTTGAGATGACTATCAATGTATGTTAAAACACCTCCAGTCTTCGTAACGGCAAACAATGTGGTTCCATCAGTCCTAAACTCTTTACTCCAAACCCATGACTGATGTTCCCTTTGCTCTATTTCATCATGATTCTCATTATTCTTTCTCAATAGCCATATGTCATAACATCCCCCGACTCCACTGACATATATCTCAACAGCAAAAAACAAAACCCCATCCAAAACCCCTATTCTATGCCAATAACACTCTTGTGGCAAAGGAGGTGGTGAAAGAGGTTCAAGAAAAGTTTCCTCAGCCAAATCCAATGTCATCACCAATGATGACTTAGATCCCCTCCAGTACACAGATTCATTGGCATAGCTACCTTCTAACCAAGTATCGGAAGATTTACGATCCAAGGTTCCAAGTTTTCTCCATCCCCTCCTACTGCCTAAAGTATATATGTAGGCATAATAAAACTTGGTCTTCCAAGTTAATGCTACAACTTTGTACTCATCGGTAGAGGAAACATAACCAAATCCACTTGCCCAAAAAAAATATTCTTCATCTTCATCTATCTTTTCACAATCTATCTTAATTCGAGGAAGTTCAACACACTCTCTATTGATCGGGTTAAATATAAAAAAAGGTATATAAAATGGAATAGAAAGACAGATCAACCCATTACAGGAACCAATAAACTGTGGTCTCTCACATGGAAGGTTGTAATTGATCCTTTTTCTCTCAATGGGTGTTGTTAACTCATTCTGATTCTGATTATACTCTAAGTACTGTAATTTCATATGACTAGTCAAAGCAATAAAACTCAACTTACCAGAATTAGAATCATGATTATGATTAGAGAGATGATGGAAATGCATCTTGGAGAATGATGGATGACGGACAATACTTCTCCAATTTCTGGATACTAGTTTGCAGTTGAGGACTGTTTCTGCTGGAAGACGAGTTAAAATGTCTAGAGTTATCTCCATAGGGAGAAACTTGAAATACTCCATGCTTTGTAGTTGAAGAAACAAGGATTAGGGATTCACAGAAGATGATTTCCAGAGATCTTAGAAATTGAATCTAGGGTTTATAAGAAATTAAGGGAATTGGAGATTTCTGTTACATGGAAAGAGGAAAGAAATCTTTGGTAAATGGGTATGTTTGTTTGTTAGATATAATCCCATTTCGCATACACGAACCGGATATTAAGGGGATCCGAAACTTATTGGTTTATTCGGTCACTAGAGTAGACTACACCTAACAATGGTAATTTTTTGTTAAAGATGATCGTGGGGTAAAAAAACCTGGCGAGATTATAGGGACTCTTTTTTAAGGGCAAAGGGGGAGGTCAATTGGTAAAGTTACAAAATTACCCTTTTTCATTATAACTCTAATTACTACCAAAATCAGTTTTCTTTCTTCATTACATCTTCTTCTCTTCTTCTTCTCCTCCACAACCTTACCTTACCTGGGCCCATCACCCCACCACCACCAAAACTCGTCGATCAATTCGTTAAAATCGCCGATTCAAAACTCCGATTAATCTTCATCAATGGATCCACCACTAAGGAGGCAACTCGTATGAAACAATCTAATCGAAAACCCAATGAGTATAATCGAATTGCAAATTTGGTTGCTAAGAAAGTGAAGAGAAAACGGTTGAAGAAGAAGGAATTGAACCATTCGAAACACGTGAAATGGTGCGCTTAAGAAAGTAAGGGCACACTTAAACTCACTCTAGTACTTCAATTTCACATGTCAAATTAGGTCGAAAAATCGAATTTGTGAATTGGTAGTTACTGACACGGCAAGGTTTTTGGTTATCGACCTTTCCGGGATTTCATAGTTAGGGTATGGCCGGAAGGGTATAAGGTTGAAGAACTTGCCGGCTTTATGGTTTCTGTGAATCGCTATTAGCAGGCTTTGCAGTTATTCAACCGTATACATTGCCAAGGTCTCGTTATCTTTTTAATGAAGCCACAAGTTTTTGTTTTTTACCCTTCCTAGCTACTTCTGAATGTTTCCGATGCCTAGAGTTTTTAAACTAGGAAGGGTAGTTATATAAAAACATGCCGAGTTTTTTCAAAAGAAATGTATGTGTAATGGACCTTGCCGACCCGTATAGTGAAAATTTCTTGTTTTTTTGTGTGGAAGGCTATTTTGATGATACAATGCGCGTTGTTTAGCTGGGCAAGACTCATCTTTGGTCGACCTTACCGGCTATTGTTCCGCCGGATATGTTGAATATATCTAACTCGCCGGCATGTAATGTTTTTTTCCGAATTGTTCTTGTTCGTATTGCGAATGGCAAAGAAGAAAGCAACTCAAAGCATCTCTTAGTCCTCCTTCAAACCTCCTCGTGTTGGTGATAAACTATTGTCTTCAAAACATCGAGGGGTGTATGTTGTGCCCTAACGACAAAGGTCTTAGAACCATTATCCGAACCCAATGATTCGCACGAGACTCCAGATGAAGACCAATCAATTCCATCCTGCAATCACCAAAGCTTGGTATGCGGAGACTAGAGTTCAAGGCGGTCCTCCGTAAGGGGTGGATTCCACAACCTTTGGGGCTAGGGTTCACAACACTTTTAGCCAAGAGTGTGGGAATCCTAACTCAAGAAGTGTTCAACAAGTGCACGATAGGCACATAGTTATTGAAAATGCGATACTTGCCTATTTAGCTATCCAAAACCAATTTTCAACGCTCCCCACTTTAACTTGTCCATTGAACAATTTGTAAGTATTTTTGTGGTTTATTTTACGTGATCCATGTTGTTTGATCTTCCAACTTAAACACCACAAACAAATGTAAGTTTGTGTTTTGTTTTTGTAGCATGAAGTCGCCAAAGCGCGCTACTTGGAGGAAAAGGGGGAAGCATTCGCATTCGATGCAAGCTATCAATTCATGGAATCCAAAATCCCTGAGTATGCCCCCGAGATGATGGAGGGTGTATCGTCTTCGGAGGAGGAAGATTGATGGCTTTAGAAGTTTTAGTATAGGTTTTGTGGGCAGACCTCTATGTAAACCCTCACGAGACTATAACTCGTCCAATAGGGTCGCCTAGGGGTTCAAAGGCTTGATGCACATGCTAAGTGCATTCGTTTTTCCGTCGACAAGGATTAGGTTTTATGTTTCAATCAATGTAGTAACCAAAATTGAATGAATAAAGTAAATTACATCTTCCATATTATGTCACCTGGCAAGGTTGTATTTGTTTTTCATGCCGAGATTAATATAGCCTAAGGGTAGGAAATATTTAAATGCCGCCGCAAGATTGTCGCCCAAGATAGTTGCGTGTTCTTCATCCTAGGACCATTCCATGCGGATAAATGGTCGGCACTTATTCAAAGTTGAACCTTCCATGCGGAAGAGCGATCAGCGACTTATTCAAAGTTGAACCTTCCTACGTATGTTTGGCCCAAGATTATTCAAACCAGACTTGCCGGCTTTATGCATTTTCAAAACCAAAATTTTTAGATCGAATCGAACTCATATGACGGATCAAAAGGTTAATCCATCAATTCATAATTTCAAAATTTTTATCTAAACTCAATTAATTAATCTAATCATAATTTTAGTGTTAATTAAACGAGGGCAATTTTGCCATTTTGAAAATACAAGGTTAAGGGGTGGCTTGGTTTTACTTCATAATGACCAGATTTTGTCTTATTGGGTATACCCCAATTAGTTTGAGTATACCCCAATCTCGCTGTAAAAAAAGTGAGTAACAAATGATTGTAGACTGATTTTATTCCAAGAAAAATCCCGTGAGGATTGTGTGATGCGTCCTGGCCATCTCCTCTAGCATTTGGATTAGTGTCAGAGAAAAAAATAGGGACATTTAGCAAATGTGTGTACAACTAGTATTTGTAGTAGCTCTCACGACTACGATTGATTAAAGGGGAAATAAATAGTCTATCTAATGTTTAGTTATTGCAATATAAAGTTTCTAGATGATATTATTATTTTTAGTGAATTAAAATTTATTCATATAAGAACAATGATTTCGAGTTGTTAAAAGGTGTAAGCATTTACTTGACCACCCAAACAACCCTTGACTGGAAAATTTATATGGCTAAATAGGAGTTTATTATGAAAATAAAAGTTTCAAAGCACAATATTTTGCCATATCCAATTACATTCGTAATGCTAAGTTAAGTATCTCAAAGATATCTCTTTGTTGGAATTTTCCGTGGCAACAACATTGGAAATAAAAGATCGTTCAAACAATTAAAAAACTTTAAAAAAAATAATAAGTAAATGTATTGGTTGGCTCATTTCTTAGCAAACGGCTACTAAGCAATGTCTTAAAATTTTGCATAAGTTCCTCATGCTGAACTTACAACATGTTGATTTGCATCTGAATCGCTATCTAGATCCGAATTAACCTCTCACTCGTTACCTGACTCAGACTCAAT
Source organism: Papaver armeniacum (assembly GCA_023531295.1). Taxonomy (NCBI): domain Eukaryota; kingdom Viridiplantae; phylum Streptophyta; class Magnoliopsida; order Ranunculales; family Papaveraceae; genus Papaver; species Papaver armeniacum. Next base: position 170,203 of record JAJJWW010009989.1, read on the forward strand.
CTCCGACTCGGACCCGTTTGAGTCAGGAAACAAAATACCACTGGCTCATGGGACCAAGCCACTAAATCACATATTTTTGAGTCAAATCGACTAAAAATACAAGCATATTGAGTAAGAACCAGATGAGTCATGTGATTCCTGGTCGATCTAGAAAAAAATGTTAGTTTTTTTTTTTCATGTGAAAATGTCAAGTCTCACTATACAGAATTGGTTGTTCAATAATACAAGATACTACTCTGTTTTAAGGATGCATATTGTTTTGTTTGACTATGGACATACATATATAAGTTAGCTTTATCTCGCATCGCAAACAAGTAAGATACAACATCTCTTTCACTGCTTATATATAAAACACTACATGTATTAGTGTACATTGTTCGATAGGTCTAGAAACACCACTCCTTTGAGGGATTCTCTTTGAATACTTTGATCTGTAACCGGAATGTAGTCAAATGACAACTAATTGCTTATTCCTCTAGGTGTCATGATGTGATGACTCCTGAAAATTTAATAAATGTTCCCTTTTTCTTTTGAATAATAATTATATAAAAAAACGTCAATTGAAGAGAGGATATTTGTCGTCGTCTATTATCGCCTCAAACGGATATGACTACGTCATGGTAGATGCTTTACGCCGTAGTGTATATCAAGGGAACTCGTTACCCATACCAAATATTTAAGTACACGTTTCTAATGAAAATCTTCGACAGACAACAAACTCAAAATGAGTAATTAGAACCTTTTTGCGCATGGTCCAGTCCGAGTTTAGACCATGTCAAATATTATAATGTGAAGTACTTGTGTTTCTATTATTATCTTTATTATTATTAAACAAACCTCCAGGAACGAAACCATCATGAGTACGACCCAAGATTTCAGAATCAATCTTGCCGAGAATTGGATCACTAAGACCAAACTTTCTGGCAAAAGGAGAATTGATGTTGATTATCCTTCTGTAGTCATCCATGGTTAGGAAGTTGGATGCTCTTTTGGAGGGTTGTCCCAAAATATTAAATGAGATCTTGGTTTACTATGGTGTTTATGAATCTTCGTGATTGTGTATCACAAGATGGACGAACCTTCGGGTGAAGAGAGGAAATTGGCATAGTACATCGTAATTGTTCTAGAAGATTATCCCATCCCTATAGACAAAACCCCATGAATCGGAAAGATAGTATAACCCAAGCAAGTCTTGACAAGAAAAATTATCACAAATCATGGTTAAATGTAAGCGATATTACTTTATAAACTATTTTTAATGAATTACCCTTAAAGTTGTCCAAGAGCCAATGCACATCTATCCTAAAATTGATGTTCCATCATATACTTTCCAATGAAACCGTTAAGTTTGGCATCAAACACTAGGTCGTAAGTCGTAATATCGTGACAAAACCGGCGGTGACTAATGTACCTAGGTAATAATCTACATCCTTGGTTAACTAGTTTCAATAAGTTGAGTTAGGTTTTAGTTTGACTATCCTAAATTACTAAGTGAAAATTTCTAGAGGTGCAAGATCCAAAGTTTGATATACTCAAGTAGATTTCCCAACTTGTTATTACGAAGTGTCCGATTCAATTGGTACATCATGAAGCGATTTTAGAAGGAAATTTACCACATTGTATTAAGCTTCTATAAACACTAGTCTACTATCGGACTTTGTAATGGAATGTAGTTGAGGTCTAATCAACCCTACGAGTAATTCATCTTTAGTTGCGCTTTATGTATGTCTCTTGGATTTTGCGAGACCCTATGCAACACGATTATTCAAGCCGACATCATTTACATGCCTATGAGTTTTTCATCTAAGTAAAGACTTAATGACTATTCTCGCCTCTAGCAGTAAAAACCTATTTGATTTCCTTAAGAAAAATATTCAATCAAGGTATGGAAATCTATATACTTTTGAGGGATCTTCATGAGAAGAATATAGCAAAAAAACTCAAGATTGGATTGAACTTATTCTCTTCAAAAGTCATAGAGATGTTTAATCACATAGAAGAATGTACACAGATCCTAGCAGGTTAACCGTGCATAATGATAGTTCTTTGCAAATATGCCATTCGAACTAATAAGAAATATCGTGTTCATTTAAACACTTAAGAATTTAACCTTCATGCACATGCTTAAAGTGTTTTGATGACTATAGATGTCTTAGTGGTGTTCGGGAGTTATAACAATGCTAAACATAATCTGAAAAATCTACTAGGATCGGTTGGTGAAACGGTTCGTAAACCGTTTATAAATTTCTTGAGTCCGGAGCTACGGTTCGTGAACCGTGTTCGCCAACCGTTAATGACTCATAAACTCCTCGGGCGCTACGGTTCGTGAATCGGGTTCGCCAACCGTTGGCCTTTCACCAATTTGAGATCACCACGGTTCGTGAAACGGTTGGTGAATTGCCTCAATCGAACTTAAGGTTTGCGAATCGGTTTTCCAACCTTCATGCGTAAAAACTCGAGATATCTAGGGTTTGCGAGATGTTTCTCCAACCTACCCAGCCGAAATTTCATAAGTTCGAGTTTCTCTTTGATGTTTAAAAACCTTCCCAAATGATAAAATCATTGCTTGGGAAATTTTAAAAATGATCCAAAACATTAGTTATTTAACAATAAAATGTTCCAAAAGGACCAATGAACATCCATTGCTCATTATGTCATGTTGAGATTTGCTCCATTTTCTTTGATGTGTTCTTATGACGTACGGTGTCATGATTGTCTCCTGCGCACATGGATTTATAAAAGAAGTCAATTCGACTTAGGTGTTACCACATCACTAACAGTGAGTCAAAAATGTAATGAATCGATGTGGGTATCAACAAATCTTGTGCTCTTAAGTCTTTAAACCGAGCGGCTGTAAGAGATTTCGCCTAATTAGGTTACTTTCCTCTCCGAATAGGCGGCTCCACCAGTAACAACACAACTAGGTAGTTTTGCTAGCTCTGAGGATTAGTTTGCTCGAAATGCAAACTTTGATATTTATAGACCAAGGAAGTTTGGACACCAAGGAATTTTTTAAAACTGAAAATATTCTCAAGATATGCAATATATTCCAAATTCGGTTTCCATAATTCCTGGAAATGCTTTGTCCAAACATTGACCGAAAATCTCTTAGAAAATCTCCAACTAGTAAATACACATTACTAATTTTCATTTTCCAAAAATAAAATTAAAAACCTTAATTAAAATATTCTCAACTTATTTTTCGATCCGGGATTTTCCTTTAGCTATTAAGGAATATCTTTGAACAATAAAAGATAAGTGTTACTGCACATGTTCAAAGTATGTCGACATCTTAACTTAGTAAATCATCTTTCATATTTACTATCTTGGAATCGATTTTCCACACTTCCAAACAAGTTTAGAATTGGTTCATCCGACTTCCAAGAACTATGTGATTGATTAAGAACACTCAATCACCAATCATGGGTTTCACGGTTCTACCAAAACAAGTTTAGGTTCTACCTCCATGTGAGTACTGGATTTAGTCACACTAGCTTTCCAAAAATTCGGTTGACAAGGTACTAGGATCGGTTCCCACATATATATGGTATCTAACTTGTATTTGTTGCACATGTCCATATGATCGGTTCCCAATGTCTAAAAACGTGTTACACATGTTCATAGGATCGGTTCCCAATATCTAGAAACGTGTTGCACCTCTTACAAGGATCGATTCCCCTCTTGTGATCGGTTGCACCTCTTACTAGGATCGGTTCCCCTTTGCCTAGAGTTGGTCATACCAATAACACTAAATTGATCATACCATCTCAGGTGATTACTTAAGATCGGTTTCACTAATAAAAGTTATACCAATACAAAAGTCAGGCCTTGTGAATAGTTTTCCAAGAACATAAGCAAGTCATGAGCGGTTATACTAATCACACATATTGGTAGTTCGAAAGATATGCAATGAATAACAATACCAATAAGCCTAGCGATTTCCCTTTCGATCCACAAAACAAGTTCATGAATTTACTTCCTTTAAACGAATGTAAAACATTGTTTCCTATGATGAAATCTTCATCTCATACCCATACATAAACACAATAACATTTAAACGGTTATGTCGATGTCTTATATACGAAGTTCAAAAGATAAACGTTATACTTCATATTGTATTCCTTAATACTACGTCTAACTAGAGTATAATCATTCATGCTTCGCAGTTATGTTTTCAATATGCACGACTTGAAAGATACGTTAGGAAATGAAACAGTTCAAGTCAAATATCACTAACCTCAAGTGGAAGGATGATGTTATCGTTGTAGCTCCTTACTTCTTCACTTCTTCAAGTCTTCGTAATACTTGTAATGTCTCATATCCTAATACTTTCAATCTAACCTATAGGAAGTTGACTCTAGTACATAATCAAGCGACTCTTTAAATGAGTTTTGGTTCACTAAAATATGACAACCAAACTTGACATACCAACACTTGATGGGTTCAACCGAGTTATGCTCTAACAATCTCCCCCTTTGTCAATTTTAGTGACAAAACTCTTACATCATATGGATAAAAAAATTACAAGAATTCAAAACACATACGCTTGATTCCCGAATTCAACAGCACAATAACCTGTATACATTCAATCCATAAATAACGATGTTGACATTATAATAACAATGCTAATACTCCCCCTAAAGATAATATAGGTAGATTTTATCAACACGCACGTCTTTGTTATTCCTTTGTAGTCCATATAACTACAAGTATCAATATGATATGCTACCCCCCCTTAGTATATGCTTTTACTCTTTCGTTAGATAAACGTTTAAGCACCAATGTCCTTCCCCTTAGTGATACCAATCAATATAAATCAATACCAGTATCACTTGTTTACTCCATATATTTCTCCCCCTTTTTGTCACAAAATGACAAAGGTACGAGCAAATAAAGGACAAACCGAAAGGATCTTACAAATCTCACAAGACTTGCAACCTATAGAGTTAAGCACGAGGGTTCTACACACCATTTTTTATAACCACTATCAAAACCGAAACTACAAAGTAATTTTGTTTTGATATGTTACCAAGGAAACAATTTCCCGAAGCAATTTTCCCTAATAGTTTAGCAAACCAAAAATCGACTAAGCACCTTAGTTCCGTTGCTAAACCGATTGCACAAATACAATCGCTTGTTCGATAAGACCAAAATAAAGATAACTCTATTTTTCTCATCAGGTTCTAATTATCCATATAACTTAGACATTTCACTTTTAAACAAGACAAGTAATAGGTTAGTTAACTAGAATTTCTTGTTAAGGCATTCGATTAGACTTGAATAACCGAAACCTCCACTTTGATAAGTCTAACTAATGTCAGAATTAACTTAGTTTCTCTTATCGGAATCGAATTGGACTAAACAATTCATCCCGAAAACCTTTTCTTTCGTTAAGCCATAAACAATTCATACAAACCAAATAAATCAATTTGCATAATTATTCACCTTAACCGGAAGCAATTGAAACAACATAGACATTAAGGCACCGCAATTGTACCGAAATTTTGTAAGCCTAAACGATTGATACCAAACAATAAAGAAAGATAACAATAGTTTTTCTTAACCGGAAACAATTGAATCACACACACATCCATACACAAATAATGGAATAAAACATCAATTGTACCGAAATTTTATTAAGCAAAAGCAATAAATATACGTAATAAACTCGGGCTTTTCTTAAACAGGAAAATGATTAACTAACAAAGTCGTTACCTCAAATTTCGCATCCTCTTCTCCAACATGTTTGCATCTTCTTCCAGGGAAAATTGATACCAAAATATCATTATGTTGTCATCCTTATGCAAAACAAAAGAATAACAACAACCAACTATTACCAGGAGAGAAATAAAACCTAGGTTTTTAACTATTGCAAGCAAAAGTTGAAAACCTCGAAACACATATGCTTCTATGCTAAACCAAACGATTCAACATATTGTGACTTTTTCACATATTGTTTCAATCAGAACTCCTCATGATCCTTTGATAAAGCCTACCAACATGGGCTAGAACTTAATCCTGCTAAACCAAAAAGCCACCCAAACCTTAAGGGTTCACCACATATGAGATCGAATATTAAGGTCAGAGAACCGAAATCAAACATCCCATAAACATACATAGCAATAAGATAAAGCATTCAAGCACATGCTATGTAAACCAAAAACTATCACAAGAAAAATTATAAACCAAATAATTTTAATCATAATAAGATAGTTTTATTCATAATAGACCTAATACAATCATTGAAAGGAATCAAAAATTGATGTCTATTTTCTGCTTCTCAGTTCTTGTGAAGATTGCTTTCAAAAACTGGATTCAAATTCTTCCGAGCACTTCCCTTTTTAGTAGATGATTTGTTCATCTCAAACAGTTGAAAATGAAGATTAGCTAGTACTTCTTTTGAATCCTTTATCATCAGCTCATGATATATAATGTAACCTTTAACAGTAAGAATCTATTTTCTTAGAGAATCTTGAGAGTTATCATGAAGAGAGACATCATGAGTTTCAGTCATAACTGATGCAAAAAGTGCTAAATCATCAAGAGATGACCCTTCTTTTATCGATTTCTCCATTGAGATAAAATAGACTTCTTTCGGACAGGAAGAATGTATATAAGATGGGAGAAAATCAAGGAATAATTTGGTTTATGGAAACCGAAACTATTTTTCCCAAAAATAAAAGATATCTATTATTTTTCACTAAATAAAAAGTCATGAACAACTTGCCCAGATTTATGCTTCCTCACAATCAGAATTTTGGGCAACAAGTGAGGATGCATATTTCAACACAATCAGTGTGTGTTGAGGTGAGAATTGTTCTCACCATAGTTAACAAAGACATCCTTAGGATGACTTATAAACATAATAGACCGTGTTTCCTTTTGATCTTTCTTTCTCTTGTAATTGCAAGAGTTTGCAATTTCCTTTTTAGTTCTCATAAACTTACCAGTCTTCTTTATCCCCTTGCGAAGTGCTTTGATAAGTTTATTTCCAAGGAAGATTGCAGTGTGATTATTTCTTTCACATGAAGAACTTATCAAGTTATCAGAAAATCTAGTTTCTGATTCTCTTGGTTTTTCACCCAATATTTCTTATTCATATTTTACCATACGGGTTTTATCTGAACTGAATTTCAAAAGGTTTTCAAGTACCAGGCTTAACCATTTATTTTCCTTAATTTCCAACCCAAGCTTTTCTAGGAGTTTATTAGACTCACATAATTCATCATTGTTAGAGTTGGCAAGGAGTGCATTACAATCAGATATTTCTTCATTGGATTCTTCCTCCGGAATATCATCAAGAGTGGAGACATACGCCTTGTTGTACTTCTGAGTTCTTCTGCTGCGACAATGTTTTGCCATATGTCCGAATCTACGGCACTTGAAGCATTTTACTTCATCATTACCCTTTTTATGGCAAAACGATAATGTATCAGGAACACGTTTATCAATAGATAAGAGGTCCTTAATTCGTTGCGCTAGAAGCACAATAGTTGAGCCAAGCTCTTTTTCAATAGGTACCTTGTCCTCTTGGCAATGTTTCTCAGTTTGATTCTTCAGCAGAATTTCTCTATCAAAGATTTTTAACTTTCCTACAAGAGAGAGCTTCGTGAAAGTATAGAAAGATCATTTACTTCTATTATGGCATGTTTCTTAGACTCGTATTTGGATGGTAATGATCTGAGAATTTTGCATACTATTTCCTTTTCAGGTATGGCCTTTCCAAGGAAAAAAAATGCATTAACAATCTAAGAAAGTTTAGAGTTAAACTCCTCGAAAGTATCGTTATCATCCATTTTGAGGTGTTCCCATTAGATGAAAGGGAAAGAAGTCTAGTTTCTTTTTCAGATTCATCTCCCTCTAATACAGTCTCAAGAATATCCCTTGCTTCTTTAGAAGTTCTACAAGTTAGCACATGATGTAGAAGATCATGACTAACTGCGTGTATGATGGCATTCAAACCATCGAGTGCGCTTTGCAAGAATCCTTTCTTCATGAGTATAAAACGCTAAACGTTTGAACTCTGTTTCCGAATAATCCATCGGTTGTTGATATCCATCTTCGATTAATAACCAAGTATTAAAATCTCGGGATTGAAGAAAAGCTTTCATAGCAGATTTCCATAATGGGTAGTTTGTCCCATTAAATCTTGGTGGTACGTTAACTGAATCACTCCTTAGATTCATTTTCTTATAGGGTGGATCGCACTAAACACAGATTGTTAGATCTTTTCGTGTTTGCCTTCTCTGATACCAATTGAAAAGACGAGGGTACCCAAATATACCTCAATCTAAAACTTTTCCACCTATAAGTCCTTTCTCCGAAAGTGATTGTCTATGGACAGAGTCGAGACAATACAACTAATCGGTTCATACTTCGTGTGATCGTCTATGGATACGAGATCGAGACAATACAACAACAAAGTATGTTTACTTGATAAAAGGTTCGGACTTAACCAAACACAATAGGATTACTATAAAGTAAATAGGAATTAACGTTTGTGTGTTTTACTTCTAATTATAATAAAAATAATTATAATTGTGGAAATAGAAAAGTAGAAGACACAGCAAGATTTTGTTAACGAGGAAACTGCAAATGCAGAAAAACCCCGGGACCTTGTCCAAAATTGAATACTCTCAGGATTAAGCCGCTATACAAAATCAAACCAACTTCGTATAGTTGAGACCAAGCAACTAAACCTATAATTCACCTAGTTCTGTCTGTATTCCCACGCCTCCAACTTGTAACAAGTCACGTACTTGGAACAATTCCTTTGGTTCGTATTCCAAACAGTAAAGGAACAAAAAATTTGTTTGGTAACAACTCTTTTCAACCAAGTGATGTGAGTTCGACAAAAGGCTCTTCCGTTTATCCCAATAAACTCCTTTGTCAGGTCCTTAGATCTATCTAATAACAACTACCAAAGTAATTGTCAAGATTTTTCAATCAATACTTTGAATCACAAAGAATTGTGTTGATGCCGATCTACTCAACTAATCAATCCAATATAACACAAGGATAAACCGATTATAGTTGGATCCTCTTTAACAAAAACAAGTATTGTGCACACCAAAGATTATGAACCCAAATCAGAAATCTTCAAAGTCTTCTTTGTCTTCAAATCTTCTTAGATCTTCAATAAACACCTACACACAATCAAGTTGAATCTCTTGTGATCAATCATGCACAGAACGAAGTCTGTTAACAATGGATTATCACAAGACGTCTTTAGATCTACAAACAGTCTAAAGATCCCCTTCGAAACTTCGATCTAGTTTGAGTGAATCTTATATCACAAGAGAAGATTCTCACGCATAAACAAACTAGGTACAATCAAAGTTCAACAACTGTTAGTCAATCAAATCAATCGAAAACGAATAATAAACCGCAATTATCTAGTTTCCCACCAATGGTACTAATAGAGCTTCTCAATCCCAAAGAAGTCTTTAAACCGAGCGGTCGTAAGAGATTTCGCCTAATTAATTTACTTTCCTCTCCGAATAGGCGGCTCCACTAGTAACAACACAACTAGGTAGTTTTGTTGGCTCTGAGGATTTGTTTACTCGAAATGCAAACTTTGATATTTATAGACCAAGGAAGTTTGGACACCAAGGAATTTTTTAAAACTGAAAATATTCTCAAGATATGCGATATATTCCAAATTCGGTTTCCATAATTCCTGGAAATGCTTTATCCAAACATTGACCGAAAATCTCTTAGAAAATATCCAACTAGTAAATGCACATTACTAATTTTCATTTTCCAAAAATAAAATTAAAAATCTTAATTAAAAGATTCTCAACTTATTTTTCGATCCGGGATTTTCCTTTAGCTATTAAGGAATATCTTTGAACAATAAAAGATAAGCGTTACTGCACATGTTCAAAGTATGTCGACATCTTAAATTAGTAAATTATCTTTCATATTTACTATCTTGGAATCGATTTGCCACACTTCCAAACAAGTTTAGAATTGGTTCATCTGACTTCCAAGAACCATGTGATTGATTAAGAACACTCAATCACCAATCATGGGTTTCACGGTTCTACCTCCATGTGAGTACTGGATTTAGTCACACTAGCTTTCCAAAATTCGGTTGACTAGGTACTAGGATCGGTTCCCACATATATATGGTATCTAACTTGTATTTGTTGCACATGTCCATAGGATCGGTTCCCAATATCTAGAAACGTGTTGCACCTCTTACAAGGATCGATTCCCTTTGTAGTGATCTACACTACAATTGACAACGATAGCTAAATCTTCAGGATCTACACTGATGATTCAGAGATAAAAACCTCAGAGAGGCAGAGAAACAAAAACTGATTATCTTTTTCATTACCACAAAAGAAGTTCGATTCAACACATATAGGGTTAGAAAGGCACATGTGCGAAGTACACGATTCTATCTGCTACACCCTAAAGAGAGCACATGTTCCCATCACACAAAATTTACTAACTACACCCATCAATTCCAGGTGCCCCTAACATGGGACATGACAAATTCCCACCCCTACAGCTTATACTTGTCCTCAAGTATAAATTTAGGAAACTGAGATGTGATGAAAGCTGTGTCTTCCCATCAGCAATCGCCCTCAACAGCATGAGACCATTGAACCAGAAGCTGGGGAACTTGTTGACGACCCTTGATGACGACACGAGCATTTATGACTGCAACTGGCTTAACCTTCATCAGTCCATCTCTTTCAAGTGACGGCAAGCATGTTTATGGGGTAACTCTCTGACCCACCTTTCTCTTTAATGGAGACACATGAAAGATTGGATGAATACGAGAAGTATGAGGTAGTTGAAGTTTATAAGATACCTGTCCAATATGTTGCATCACTTGGTAAGGGCCAAAGAACTTTGCTGACAGTTTAAGGTTCTTGCGCAGTTGGACTGAAGTCTGGCGATAAGGTTGCAGGCGCAAGTAAACCCAGTCTCCAACTTGGAATGATCGTTCAACTCGCTTCTTGTCAGCTAATTGCTTGATGCGGTGCTGAGCTTCAAGTAGATTATGCCGCAACACTTCTGATAACACCTTGCGCTGGTGCAGGTAGTCTTCCACAGTGGAGTTACCAATTGTAGAACAAGAATGCAACCCAAACCGAGGAGGGTCATAGCCGTACAAGGATCGAAATGGTGTCAGCTTGAGGCTTGAGTGGTATGTGGTATTAAACCACCATTCTGTTAGAGAAAGCCAAGAGGCCCATTTTACAGGTCTATAATTGTACATACATCTGAGATATGACTCTAGACAAGCATTGGTACGTTCCGTCTAGCCGTCAGTTTATGGATGGTACGATGTACTAAGATGTAGATAAGTACTAGAAACTTTGAACAATGCACGCCGAGAAGACACTTAGAAATATAACATCTCTCGTCGAGAGACTATTGTCTACAGTACCCCATGAAGCTTAAGTATAGAGTCTATGAAAATTCTAGCTACGGATCAAGGCAGTATAAGGGTGGCTTAAAGCCGCAAAATGGCTATATTTAGTGAAGAGATCAACAATAACCAAAATTACCTCTCTACCCTCTGATTTCGGCAGGCCAGTAATGAAATCCATGCTCAAATGTTTCCAAGCTTGGTCTGAGACAGGCAGGGGCTGGAGTAGGCCGGATGGTGGAGTGTGTTCTACCTTGTTCTGCTGGAAAACATCGCATTGCTGAATGAATGTGACTAAGTACTTATTCATGCCAGTCCAATGAAAATAAGCTTTGGCTCGTTAATAGCAAGCTTGCATGCCGGAGTGACCACCAATAGATGAAGAATGGACAGCTACTAAGACTATCTGACGAGCCCCACCAGTAGAGCCGATGTATATTCTGCCATGTAGCTTGAGCATGCCTTGAGAATAGGTGTAGCCATCCTTATGCACTGGAGTAAGAAGCAGCTGGGGAATCAGTTCTTGCGCTAACTTGTCTTTTTTATAACTAGCTTGAACTTCCTCAAGCCATCTTGGTTGAATTGCGGTCATTGATGAACAAGATGCCCTGGATAAGGCATCCGCTACTCTATTCTCCGACCTCTTCTAGTAATGAAGTGTATAATCAAACCCAAGCAACTTGGTGAGCCATTTCTGCTGGAACATAGTGTGTAGCCGTTGATCCATAAAGTACTTAAGGCTCTGATGGTCTGTGAAGATTTTGAAGTGAGAACCTAACAAGAATGAACGCCAATGATTTACCGCCATCACAATACTCATCAATTCCTTCTCGTAGGTGGATAGTGCCCTGTATCGAAGGCCCATAGCTTTGCTGAAAAAGGCAATGGGTCTCCCTGATTGCATCAAGACTGCACCCACGCCGCTATCACTAGCATCAGTCTCTACCTCAAACTCCTTAGTGAAATCAGGTAAAATGAGAACCAGAGTTGTAGTTACCACCCTCTTCAACTGTTCAAAAGCTGATTCAGCAGCTGAAGACCAAGAGAAATTGTTCTTCTTCAACAATGTAGTTAAGGGTTGACAAATAAGGCCGTAATCCTTGACAAATTTGCGGTAGTACCCTGTTAAACCTAAGAACCCACGCAAGCCTTTGAGTGTTGTAGGCGTTGGCCAATTCAACATGCATTCTATTTTTGCTTTGTTAGCTGCTACTCCTTCACCACTAATAATATGACCTAGGTATTCCAGTTGGTGCTGGCCAAAACTGCATTTACTGCGCTTAGCTAGGAGTGAATGTTCTTGTAAAATGGCTAATGTAGTACGAAGGTGTGTGCAATGAGAGGCTAAGTCAGGGCTATAGACCAATATGTCATCGAAAAAAACAAGAATGAATTTCCGCAGGTAAGGTTTGAAAATATCATTCATGAGTGATTGGAAGGTTGCTGGGTGTTTATGGGTAAAAACTGTTTCTGCCGGTTTTGGTAATTTGGGTGTGTGGATGAGAAACGAATCTATACCTTAAACAAATACACTGCATGAGAGTACTTTAGATTCGAGAGATCAATCTGTACAATCATGGCCTAAACCAAGAAATGGCCGTTCCAGTCTTGCTTCGGTCACAAAGTGAAGGAGATGAGTTGGTCTTAGGGAGGGAAGCGAAGAAGGTGTTGAGACCAGAATGGTTAATTTTGAAGGTGTGGCTATTTTATGACTTGTATCAGAATTTGGAACTGGCTTGCGGAATGTAAGCTATCAGTTCTTTGGTTTTTTTTCTGGATAGTGTGTTGTTCTCACCAATACTTGTTGTTTTGTGGAAATAGGTAAAACCTATTTATACAAGTCATATTGAACGCACCCTGATCTCGTAGAAAGTGGGAGTGATTGACTAATGGAGAAGTGGGATTATGTGTAAATGCCAGAGACCACCTTCCCACCATGTAGGAAAGCTGGTTAGTTTACACCCACTACTTCTTAGCGCCACTAAGCGCCACGCTTTCGACACTTTTTATAATGGGCGTGTTGCACGCCACACGCCTGTAAACCGCTGAGACCAATACCCCTGTTGAGCATCCCCAGTTTGTGACATGTTTGATGTCTCGAGTGTTTTCGTGGAAAATGTGTAGCAGATTGCTATGTGTGGCGAGTCAAAGTCAGGAGACTTTCCACAGGAGAATAGCACGTGATGTTATTTGGCTTGTCTTGGTTGGTCGCCCAAAACTTGCCACAGGCCTGTCAATTCTGTGGCGAATTTGGACGGCTAAGATCGTAACTCATGAGAAAGGGTGGCCATTGATTATGGCCACATTCTGTTGGCGCCTGATGGTAGCACATTGACGTTATTGGCACATGCCAATGGCTTAGTGGCATATAGCGGCATGCCAGTGGTATAGTGGCGCCTGGCGTAGCCATGGCAACTATTTTGGCATATCGGTGTTAGACCCAAATATGGCTCCGGCAACATTAGCCCTGTTGTTACATCAAACTTAAGGCCTTATGAGAATTACTTGACCTAGTTGGCGTGGAAACTTTATCTAAATTAGGGTTTGGCATATCGAAACCCTAATTAGCACATGTGGCATGGCCGCGGTACGGTGGCACTTTATGCAATCGGTGCCATGACCAAATTAAAGGAATTATGGCAGGCCATAATATGAGAATAACCACAGGCGCAAGGATGGCTACGGGTGGTTATAGAATGGCGCCATTTCTAGGGTTTGGCGGGTCCCACATGGTTTGTGGCATGTTGTAGGGTCAAAGTAGCGTAACTAGGACACGATTGGAAATTAGGGTTTCAACTAATGCCACTAAGGCAGATACGTGTTTAGAATACTCTGATTGGAATATGTTATGGCGTTTGTCCACGAACAAGAAGTAGGTTAGCACATTGGCGCGCTATTTATGGTACGTTTCCACATTCGGCATGCTTCTGTGGAAAAGTGGCACGTTTGGCATGTTGGGCATGCCAATTAACGTTTTGGCGAGGCATGGCATGTTCGGGATGTCACTAATATGCCATAGCGGAATGGCACGTTTGGCATGCCAATTAGCGTATTGGCGCAACTTCGAAAAGCCAATTTTGCATTGTGACCACCTGGCGCAACTTTGCCTCTTTTGATACTGTGGAAGGTTTAGAGCATCCTGATTGGTCGATTAAAAGAGGGGACGGCCAAGCATGGGTGTGGCCACACTTCTAGTGTGCGTGTGGCGGATTTAGAGCGACCTGATTGGTCGATGGGAAATAGGGCCGACAAGTATGGGCCCAACCACAACTCATGTGCGTGTGGCGGGAATAGGGGCCGGTTCGAGCAGCATAGGGTGTGGCCACTTGCAAGTGGCGTCGGCTGGCCTATGGCATTTCCACATCTCCCTTTGCTGTTGCTCCTATTCCGCGGCTTTATTCCTTGTTTTCTGATTGTGGGTTGGATTTTGCACCTACTAATCCATGGCGGATTAATTGCCTAGTTCGCCTAGGCTTAATTTCAGCAGGCGAGGTCTAATATACTGCGCAGGGCGCAAAACCCTCATTTCACAAATTAGTTAGGGTAATATCTGAATCCTATGAATTAGCACAAAATTGATTGAATCTATGTGTTGACACATAGTTCTTTAAGTTTATTACCAGAGAGCAGTATGCTTTCCGATTGAGTACTTTTATGCAAGGACCTTAACCTTGATACTTGGAAATTTGTGCTACTCTGCTGCGAGTGACCACAAATTGTCATGCCACATCAATATTAAGGGTTCAACTAGGGAACATGGCATAGGAAAAATACTCGGCAGGCTCCGGAATTAGTGACTAATGCAGCTAGGAGCTTATATACTCATTAGGCTCTATACTAGTGAATAATTCATCTAGGAGCTTGAGTTTCAATATAATATGAAGAGAGACATAGTCACTCATCATATTTTGATATATTCTCCAAATTCCCTGCGGAATATAGACATATCAATGTCTACTACATCTGGTGCCGGGTCAGGTAGATAGACTTTTATAGTTTTCGCCCTATACTAAAACCACCATCAACATTAAGTCCCTGCTTAGCACGTGATAGTGGAATTCTTGCGGGGTAAGCATGAGATGGTGACAGACGAGGATAAAAAATCGAAAGGGCAAGACATGAAGGGATTGCCAGGAAAAATTTGACTGACCTTTGGAAAGAGGCATGAGCGGTCGGTGATCTTTTCTTGGCGCTTGCTAGCAGCTAGGGGAGCGTTGCGCGGCTGTCTTGGCTACGGAGAGTTGCAGGTTGAGCGGATTGTGTTCCTCTTGCTGGCGCGCTGCTGGTTCGGTCATGGAGGTTGGTGCCATGGAGCGTTGGCGCTGCGGGCCTAGCTGCCTTCTTCCGTGCATGGTCCAAAAGGAAAATCTTCCTCTACTCGGATTCCAAAACGCTATGCATATAAAAGGGCTTGCTAACTTCCTCCCCTTTTACCATTAGCTCGTGTACGCTTCTTGTGTTCGTTTGCGGCGATTCGATCATAGGCGTGGCAATAGTCTTCATATTTTAGCTATGAGTGTAATATCCGTGAGTAGTTGATCAAACTTGGACATTTAGCTCGGTGTGAATGACGTTCTTTGTCAGCAGCGGCAGAGTAAGCATCAACGACAACAAAGCAATCTCCAATAGTTATAATCAGTAGCAAGGCGAGCCAGGATAACTCAAGGTAGGTGCTCTTTTCTCTTTTGCGCATACATCCACCCAACAATATCACCGATCTTCTCCAGAATGTGTAATAAGGTTCTGTCTCCAGAAGAATGAGTATCTAACCTCTCCAGTGGATTTCAAAATTTACCAAACTCCATTGCACTCATGGGATGGATGGATGAAATATATGCTCGACAATGATTATGTCAGGGCTAATCTTGGAGAGTGTAGCTACGTTGTTGATCCTTCCTTGACTTTAAGTTATTTGGTGTCTGGACTGCTGAGCCGGTGTATGGAAGGATTATGATTGCAGTGATGATATGCTGTGGTAGCTTGTATGGTCGAAACCTTTCGGAGCCATTGGGTGAAGTAGACGAGCTAAGAGGCGTTCCGTTGCCGACGTGCTTCTATCAAGTCTTCAAGAACTTCAT
Organism: Papaver armeniacum; assembly: GCA_023531295.1. Classification (NCBI taxonomy): domain Eukaryota; kingdom Viridiplantae; phylum Streptophyta; class Magnoliopsida; order Ranunculales; family Papaveraceae; genus Papaver; species Papaver armeniacum. Next base: position 186,670 of record JAJJWW010009989.1, read on the forward strand.
CCCAAACGACATCCTTCGAACCATCTTCTGAATCTAGGGCTATTGTATTGAATGAGATGCGATGAGCAGTCCCCAGTTACACTTTTGTATGGTCATAAATCCGATGGCGTGGCCGGATATGTGAATATCTCTACGACGTGCTTTTGGAGTCTTTGATGCACGTGTATGGCTTCATGTTGAGAAATTCTTGTGGCTCGTAAAGCTTCGACAATGACGATGTTGTCATCAAAAATAACCTGGTTGAGGGAAGTGAAGGTATCCCATGCTGGTAGTCCCCATGTGTAATTATCCAGAGCCTATTTTCTCGTGGAAGATGTGCTTTTACTGCATTCGCTGGTAAGGTGGTGACTGCCAAGTGTAGCATACTTTGATTGTATCACCTTGAATCCACGCCACTGGGATTTGATACAAGCTTATTGTACTCTCCTAGATGCGATGATGGGATGCTTGGAATATCACACGGACGAAATATTCTGGATAACGAAGACGTAAAAGTGAGAGAGTTATGTTGTTAATCATGGCTCCCCCTGTTTCTTCAAGAGAAATGTTTCAGCCGCGTCTCTGGAGTTATCTCATGAATCTTTGATTATTGTCAGGGATGGACTATGATGAGCAGTCCCCAGTCGTACTTCTCTTTAGTTACTGAAGTTGTTTTCTCTGAGTAGGCTTGGGATCTGTCGCGGCCTCGTAAAGTGTTGCAGGCGCCTTCCAGAAAGAGAGGTGATGAAATCCTTACGCTACACCTTTGAAGAGTAGATGAACTTTTCGTGGCTATGACTTTTTGGTTGACCGTGTCTTCTGAGCTTTGACAGTGAAGGGATTCCGTGTAAAGCCTCAGTTCCCAAGTGTGGTTTTCATGGTTGTATGGTCGGTGGGTTAACCATGTGTTGATGGTGGTTTTTAGCCTAGGGTTAAATAGTAAAACCGCACATCTGACACGACGTCATTATGATCACTAGCACATTTATTGAATCGATCAGCATGCTTATGTCAGAATTACCAGGGTATCTTTTTTCTTTTATGAGTATGTTCCACGTCAGGCCTTCCCTATGCGGCTACTAAAACGAAGGCGTGCGACAATCAACGGTCTCCCTTCAATCCCAGGATCTAATCCTAGCCATCCAAGGTTACCAGACAACGCATGGTAACCTTTGGCCCAAAACCCTAGTTTGGCCACGCCCAAACCGCGCCAAGGCATGCCATGCCAACCTAGACGCGCCTCCCTGCCGGCCTTCCCTATGCGGCTACTAAAACGAAGGCGTACGACAATCAACGGTCGCCCTTCAATCCCAGGATTGAATCCTAGCCATCCAAGGTTACCAGACAACGCATGGTAACCTTTGGCCCGAAACCCTAGTTTGGCCACGCCCAGGCATGCCATGCCAATGGCATGCCAATCTAGCTGAGCCACCATGCTGGCCTTCCCTATGCGGCTACTAAAACGAAGGCGTGTGACAATCAACGGTCGCCCTTCAATTCCAGGATCGAATCCTAGCCATCCAAGGTTACCAGACAACGTATGGTAACCTTTGGCCCGAAACCCTAGTTTGACCACGCCCAGGCATGCCATGCCAACCTAGCCGAGCCACCATGCTGTCCTTCCCTATGCGGCTACTAAAACGAAGGCGTGCGACAATCAACGGTCGCCCTCCAATCTCAGGAGCAAATCCTAGCCATCCAAGGTTACCAGACAACACAGGGTAACCTTTGGCCCGAAACCCTAGTTTGGCCACGCCAAACCGCGCCAAGACATGCCATGCCAATAGCATGCCAACCTTGCCGCGCCACCATGCCGGCCTTCCCTATGTGGCCACCAAAAAATGAAAGCATGCGACGATCAACGACTACCTTTCTTCCTGAGATGTGAGATCTCGACCGTCGAAGGTCACCAAACCCGACAAGTCTCCCAAGCTCGACTTGCCAGGCAACAACAATATGTTACATGTTTTCCACGGAAATATTCTAGAAATCAACACATATCACAAACTGGGGGATCCTCTTTGGGTATTGGTTTGGCGGTTTACAGCGTGCGGCGTACACTACGCCCGTCATAAGGAAGTGTCATAAGGATGAGGCGGTTAGTAAATACAGGGAGTAATGGTGAAACACTCTTTTTTATGGAAAATCAATTCCATGCGTTAACGGTTATCACCTCCTCCCATTTACTCACCCATTTACCATTCCTTAATGAGACCAGAGTACGTTTCACTTCGACTTGTATAAATAGGTCTTACCTATTTCCACAGAACAACAAGTTCAGTCAGGAGCATACAACACTCAGAAAGTATTTGCTAGATTTCTATCTGTTAGCTTCCCACTTTCTGATACAAGTCGTAGAAAATAACTACTCTTCCAGAAATCAACTATTCTGGTCTCATCACTTTCCTTGATTCCCTTCCCAAAACCAACCCATTCTCCTTCACTTTGTGACCGAAGCAAGTCTGGAATGGCCATTTCTTGGTTTAGGCAGGATTTGTGCAGATTGATCTCTCGAATCTAAAGTACTCACGTGCAGTACATTGTTTAGGGTTTAAATTCGTTTCTCACCCACACACCCGAAATTACCGAAATCAGCAGAAACCATTTTCACTCTCAAACACCATGATAAAGATGTCACCATATTGCCTCCGTATTGGTGGCTCCATTACTTCCTCCATGGGGAACTAAAATATGCACAAGTTCGGATTACCTTTGTATATAGTGGTTGTTGCCATGATGAAGCTCTGGCTGGTATCAATAAATGAGCAGCAACGGTTCTTTGCGGAAACTGTGATCAGAAGAGACTGTATTTTTGTGGGAACAAAAAACAAGTTGGCTGGTGCTTGGATGGCTACGGTCACGATCCTTGACAGGGAGGAGTGGTGACTGCGGGCACAAATCTTGGCAGGAAAGAGAGGTGGCTACGACCATGGATCTTGGAAGGAAGGAGCGGCGAGATCGAGCACGAACCTTGGACGACCACGGCCATGAACATTGATGAGCTTTGATAACTCACGTATGTGAGTTTATTCCTATTTTATTTTCGGTGAAGTGGCGGCTTCGGGAGAGAACGTTGAAGCGGAGTGGCTTAGCGAAACGCTTGAAGCGGCTTTTGGAGCGAAAGCGTTGAAGAGGAGCGGCTTATGGAGAGAAGCGTTGAAGCGGATTCAGAGTGAAAGTTGAAGCGGTTTCGGAGAGAAACGTTGAAGCGGCCACGGGTGAGCGTTGAAGCGGTTTACGGAGAAAGCGTTAGGCGGCTTACGGAGAGAACGTTGAAGCGGCTTACGGAGTGAAGCGTTGAAGGCGGCTACGGAGAGAACGTTGAAGGGAGAGAACTCCGGTGAGGGCGCCATTAACCCTTGACTTCGAAAAACGAGTTGATACGATATGGTGGATGGGAAGACGGCACATAAATAGTGATGGTCGGCAAGTCGTGTTTTCTCCTTATGGGAATGATACATGGTTACAATGTTGAAGTCGGAGGCCACGTCAATCAGTGCACTTTCAAACTCGACACCTTTCAGGTGAGTAGTGGTTAGGAGTCCCCAGTTACATTTACCAGTCTTACCTTCCAAGAGAGACTGGGATTTCGGGGTAGCTTCTCCAATTGAAAACAATCGCCTTCCCGACGCAACACGGTTGAGGGTTGAAAATATATGCTCCACCATAGATTACACGGTTTTGTGAACAGAGTCCCCAGAAAGCATTAATGCACAACTCCACCAATTGATGTTCAGTCAAATCTGGATCATGACAATCTAACGCCCGAATTATGAGTCCCTTGACATAATCATTCGGATGTTCGTTGTTTTCGCTCCCTTTGAGTTGTGGCCATGTCCGTCTGAGTTTTGGCAAGAACTTCCTGTCTCTCCATTAAATCGACAATGGTAATGGGAGGTTGGTTTCCTCTAGCTCCTCCAGTCTCTTATGGATGCTTCCGGTGCTGCTGGTGCTGGTGCTAGAGGGTGTAACGCCATGGGATATGTTGACTGCGCTTGCGGACGGTATATTAGTGTTGGTCATTCCCTTTTGCTCTCGTTGGATACGTCCACATACTTTGTCTGCATCGTTGTTGGCGGGAGCACATACATCGAACAAGGATTCAACATTTTGTGTCATCCCTGAAATTGGTGGTGTTCTCCGAGCGAATGTTTGTTGGATCTTGCTACAACTTAGGTTTTCCATACTCCTTAAGAGACAAAACATCTCATTTTGCGGCTTGACAATATCAGCTTGATTTGCGGCAACATCTTCTAATATTTTTCCATACCTTCCATGGTGATTGGATTTCGAGCATCATCGGCTTTGGAAGTGCTTCGGATGGCCGGGGTAACTCATGAAGCGGAAGGTTGGGATTGGTGATTGAAGTGAATTCTGGTTAATGATTGGATTTACACCTAAGACCTACCATCTTGAGTTTGGGAAGATTGGAATGAAAATTGAGAAATTGGCTTCGCAACCGATAGATTAATCTCCCATTTGTGGTCGCTTTGTTGTTTATGGGTAAAAGCTGTTTCTTAGGTTTTGGTAATTTGGGTGTGTGGATGAGAAACGAATCTATACCTTAAACAAATGCCTTTGCATGAGAGTACTTTAGATTCGAGAGATCAATCTGTACAATCCTGGCCTAAACCAAGAAATGGCCGTTCCAGTCTTGCTTCGGTCACAAAGTGAAGGAGATGGGTTGGTCTTAGGGAGGGAAGTGAAAAAAGTGTTGAGACTAGAATGGTTAATTCTGAAGGTGTGGCTATTTCATAACTTGTATCATAATTTGGAACTGGCTTGCGGAATGTAAGCTATCAGTTCTTTGGTATTTTTCTGGATACTGTGTTGTTCTCACCAAAATTTGTTGTTTTGTGGAAATAGGTAAAACCTATTTATACAAGTCATATTGAACGCACCCTGATCTCGTAGAAAGGGGGATTGATTGAGTAATGGAGAAGTGGGATTATTTGTAAATGCCAGAGACCACGTTCCTACCATGTAGGAAACTGTTTAGTTTACACCCACTACTTCTTACCGCCACTAACTGCCCTGCTTTCTGACACTTTCTTATAATGGGCGTGTTGCATGCCGCACGCTGTAAACTGCCAGACCAATACCCTGATGAGCATCCCCCAGTTTGTGACATGTTTGATGTCTCGAGTGTTTTCGTGGAAAACGTGTAGCAGATTTCTATGTGTGGCGAGTTGATAGACGCATTTATGTGTCTATTTTAGTCTCAATTCTCTGTAATGTTAGTACTCGATTTTGCGCTTATTTTGGTATTTTATGTTTTTGTAGGTGTTTTTGGTGAAATAAGCTTTTGCGGGAAAATTGGCTCGAAAAGTGGTATTTGCGCTCGTGGGAGAAAATTACTATTCGGACCCCTCATTTGGATAAGGGGCACCTCATTTACTAAGGGACACCCACTTGTTATTTACACCCAGGACACCCCAAGTGCTATTTACACCCCAACTCAGGTTAGGGGGAGTACCATCTTCACGGTTTGAAAACTAAAAATTGGCGGGAAAGCAACTGGCAAAGTTGGATTTGATTTTTGGATACTTCCGAGAGAGATTTAATCGGGGAGTTTGATTTACGTAGTCTGTTAAGGCTAAACAGGAATGGTAACTCAATTTGATACGACGGATGTGGGCTGGATATCGAGTTTTAGTTAAACAGGGAAAGGTATTTTCTCGGGTTTGTTTTTGGAAGAGCTTCGGTTGAGTTTTTGTCGGAATTTGTCGTCCAGTTGGATTGGTAAGCATCTGTTACGTTAAAACAGGAAAGTTAGTCTCTGGAGAATCGTAAAAAAAGCAAGTTCCCATATTTTTGTCAACTACACGGGGACCGGATATATGAGAGTTCTTCGGGGATTTTATTTATGTTTGGAAGATATAAGCAGATTAGGAGAGTCTATATTCTCCTAGGATACGAATCTGTTAAGTTTGGGAGAGTTTTAAACCGCCGGAAGACTTGTAGAAGATACGGGGAGAAGGAGAAAAACCCGTGACTTGGGATGGAAGAATATTGAAGATATTTTAGGGATTCTTTGATCTCTTTGTGTATAAATAGGCTTGGAGGAAGTCACAGAGGGGTTGTTGAGTCTTTGGGGAGCCAACAGAGGGCTCTGGTACGAAGCAATCACGATTTGCAGAGTTGCAGCAGCAGCAGGTGGAGAAGAAGAAGAAGACGAAGAGCAGGACCTTCAAAGTCTCCATCGGAAAGGCGATCTTAAATACAACGACATCATTAATAAAGTATCGTTGTTCAACGAGTCTTATAAATCGTAACAACGACGTACGTAACACTAGTGCAGCGTTGCAAAACTCTGTTTTCATATATTTCTCAATAAAAACACCTTTTTGAGCCATGTTTCTATCTTTTGGGTGCGTTTTGAGCATGAGGAGCTAAACCCCAACATTGGGACAAAGGAGGAAGCTAATTTTCATGCATGTGGTAATTCTATTTATTTCTTATATGACTTCTTGCACTTGATTTAATTGTTTTATGATTTTCACTAATTAGTTGTGATTTCGTTTGATGATGTATGCTTAGTTTTAGTACTTTTGATGCGTCATGCTTGTGATTTACAATTAATCTTTTAAAAATCTACCTTGGCAAAGACATAGAGTCAATATTTTATTATTATTTGAGCTATAATTGTCTAGGATAAATATAAGAATCGCATGAATGAGAATTGGTGGAACCCTGAGTCTCGGTATCTCTCGATATTGTGACATCTTTTGTATATATTTTTATTATTAAGTCTGAAATCAATCTTTACAAGTCTGAGAGGAACGACATCTTTCTTACCACTTTACTACAACTTGTTAATATCACATCAATTTTTGGCGCCGCCGACGCGGACTTGTGTATAGATTTGTTTTTAGGTTTTATTTATTTTTTTCTTTTTATTATTATTTTTGTTCTTTTTTACGCGTTTTGGTATTTCTGTATGCTTTCAGATTTGGAGTGGAGCGAAAGAAAAAGAGAAAGTGCTGAAAAGAAAAGCAAAGCCAAAATAGGAAAGAAAAGAGAGATCCGAACTGAGTGAAGAAGAAAATTTTGTATATAGTGTAATTAATTATTTTTTTATTTAATTTTAGAAACTGTAATTAGGTAATTATTTTTGTAATTTTTATTTTTATTTTTTGGACTTCTTAATTTTGGACTTTATTTTTGGACTGTTGGACATATTTTTTTTAAAACCCTAAGGAAGGGTTATTTAAATTTAAACTGCACAGGGAAGGACGACGATTACGATATCGTCTCGGCCCCTCGGGTTCGTACATGACATAGGAGTCGTGGCCCGAGTCGACTTCAACGGTTCATCCCCCGTCTGGAACGGGAGGTAAGAATTCTAAACACCCGCGAATCCCCTGCCAGCGGGTTTACTAGATGATTTCATGTGAATATATGTCGAGGAACTGAATCCGACTGCTTTAATTTCCTAGTAAAGGGCAAGGACAGGCCATACAAGATAAGGGTTCGGATTTCATCACCGTTCTCTTCTTGCCCGCCTTAGGAAAACAAAACCAAACGCGAACCTAAGCCTAAAATTTTGAATAGAACGAGACCGATAGGGTAACGAGCTTAATAGGAAAGTCATTCGAAAAATATTGGTTACTCTTTAAGCATACTTCGAAGTTCATGATGGTTTCTGTGAGTTGAATGCGTGACTGCGCCACCTTGTAATGCGGTGAGGCCTTGGGTATCAAAGCTCCACGTAGCTTCCCTCGCCTCTATTCAACTTACTTAAACTCGGATTGATTCTAGAGGGGTTTGCTCAGATTGTAACGAATTCCCTTTCGAAGGATTAGAAGCTGGTCTAGAAACAATCTAAGTGGAGCCATCATGCTTTTTGTTTGCTAGAAATTAGTAGGTTTGTTTTGGTCGAGTCAGCCTTGTTTGTGTTTGTGTAGAATTCCCTTGCAGTTAGGATGTCAAACTGGTATTATAATAGCCATCACAATGAATATGAATATCCAACTGAATATTATGGACATCACTCTTTTTATGACCATAGTGTGAATAGTGGTTGGGAACGCCAACCTTTGGAAGGTTATGGGTCATACCATGGTGAGCCCAATTACTATCCACATGTGCATCGGTCATTCGAGCAAGAAGATTATAGTAATAGTTCTTCGTCTCTAGAGGATACAATCAAACTTTTGAAAAGTAGTCCTTATTATGATCCTTCTGTTCCTCTTCCTTCTCTGGAAGAGTCCCTCGGGGTTTAGCTAAGTCGACACAAAAGTTAATTTGAATCAACATGTAAGTTATTTGAGGTAAATAACGTAGTTATGGACGAAAGGACTTCAACAACGACTGAATCTTTAGAAGATATCCTCAATAGATTAACTCAAAACTTAGATCCAACACTAAGGGAACTTTCTTTGGAGGAGACCCTTGAGAGGATAGCTGAGTCGACACGTAGACTTGAGTTAGAGAAGAATGGAAGTATTGCTCGAAATAACTTGAATTTCCAATATAGTGTATCCAATAATACCTTTGAGAATGAAGATAGTTATTCACATAATCAAGATGATGAGGTTAGAATTGGTAACACTACTTGTTTAGATGAGGTTCAACCATTTTCATGTTATTATAATAATGATTATGATGAGGATAGTGTTGATGAAGAATTTGAAATAAATAGGCATAGTGATCAGGAATTTGCTACTCCAATTGAGCTTTATAATAATAGAGTTATTTCTGGTTCAGATCCTAATAATTTTAACAATTATTCACCTATTCAAAAGGACGAGGATTTGACTAGAGATACTGTTTTAGACGATGTAGTATTTCCTGTTTACGAAGTCGATAATGGTTTAGAGGAACGGGTTTATCCTAAGAATATTATTTTAGAGTCTAACGATTTAAAAACAATAGTCTTAGACGAAGAAGATGAACTCATAGAGCTTTTAAATATGAGTGAGGATGCATCACCTGAGTATAACCTAGAAGAAGCAATTGACTATTTTCAGGATTCCGATGATCTAGAAATTAGGGAAATTGTAGCTAGTCTATCTAGAGACACCCAAAACTCTAAGTTTGGGGGTGATATCCTCTCCTTGTGCCTTACCTTTAGCTCTTACAGAGATCCCTCACTTGGGACTTGACATATGTGCCTCAACCATTTTACAAGATTATCTTCATACACATTTTCTGAACCTAGTTGTGTCCATAAAGAAGTTCAGTTGTTAGAAACCCATCCTCTGGTTGATGTGGTTAACCCAGGCTATGATACCACGATTGACTTTGTTTTCCCACCAAAAACCTTCCTTCCAATTGTGGGAACGTATAAGTTTCAGATGTGTCAATTATTAAGTTTTGAGACTAAACCTAATTACTTTAGGATATTAGGGTCGACACATTTGTTTAAGGAAGACCACCACTCTCTTTGTGGTCAGCTGTGTGAGTCAAATCTGATTGACTTAGAGGATCCCCAATTATTCAGGTTATTGTTATGTACGTCTAAGTTCCTACTTGAGTATTTCCAGACTCTACAACCTGATCTTAAGAATCCTTCTTTTGAGGAAGTCCAGCCCATGAAATTTTTTTATTTAGACCCGTTCATAGAGCCTGAACCTGAGCCACAACTAGATATAGTTGTCTTAAACAAAAAGTTGAATAAGGGTATGTTCGATATCTTCATGGTTTATTGCAATTTTCTCTTCTTTTGGGTAATACTTTTTGATCCAGATGACCCACGATTATTAGGTTCTTGTTATATGATTCTTCGAGGTGACTAGTTCTTTCTTAGTCTGGCTGAAGACTTTAAACTTAGCACTTCTTGGGAGGTAACCCAATATTCATGCAACACGGTAATATCTTTCCTTAACTCTTCTCTTCAAGTGGTAAAAGTTTCTCATTGTTCATGCTTTTAATTTCATCTTTAGAACATTGAGGACAATGTTAGATTTAAGTTTGGGGGTATGGGAGAAACTTTTTAGTTGCAATAATAAACTCGAGCCTAGAAATTTAAGTTTATTAAGGTCGGCACTAACCAATCTAAGTGGATGGAAGCATTTTGGTTGTAGGAGTTGAGGAACCAATCGATTAGATGGAAACATCTAGAAGAGTCTATTCATAAAAGCACGAGCTCGGGTGTTAGAAAAGAAAACATGGTAGTTTCGCCATATCCTCGTGATGGAAACATCGAAAGAATCTCGATCACTTCTTTTTTCTTTCTTTTTACCATTGCTAGGGTGAATTAGAGTGATTGAGATACAAAAAAAAAAAAAAAAAAAAAAAAAAAATTGAGACCACACCATCTGACCAACCGGAATAAATTCAATAAAGTCGACCACTGGAACCCTTGTATATGCCAGTTGTGTTGACCTAGAGTTAGGATTATCGACCACTTTGGTTCCCTTGTATATTCCGGTGTGTTGATATTAGTCCAGAACAGTATCTCGGTCCATTAGGATAGGTTCACCTTAGTAAACATCATCTACGTTTTTTCTACTTCCATCTTCTTAATCTATCCATGTGATTGGTTGACTTCGGTTTATGATGTATAGAAACTATCTGAGTAGAGCTCTGTCACTTTATATGAATTTTAGTATGCTTGAGTGCAAACTCGTGTACAACAATTGGAATTTCGCATCAGGGTACTTCCTCCTGTAGTCAATAAGTATGCCAACCAAGGAGATTCTTTAGTGCCTTCCAAGGTTCGCGTAGATAGCTAGGGTCTGGAGTAAAGGTTTTGTGGGTACACCTCTGGTAAACCCTCCGGAGACAACACTCCGCCACTAAGGCCACCTAGGGGTTCAAATGGATTTTATTTTCGAGAATAAATTTGCTCGGGACTAGCAAATAATAAGTTTGGGGGTATTTGATAGACACATTTTTGTGTCTAATTTGTCCTCAGTGTCTCTATTGTTGGTCTCGATTTTTGTACTAATTTTGGTGTTTTTATGTTTGTTTAGGTGTTATTGGAGAATTACACTTATGCGGAAAAAGTTGCTCGAAAAGTGCTATTTGGACCCCCAGGAGAAAAGTACTAAAGGCACCCTCAATTTGGATAAGGGCACCCCAGACACCCAAGCTGATAAAGGCGCCCTTGTTTTGGATCGGGGCACTTCATCTTCTTCATTTCAAATTTTGGTTTTGGCGGGAAAATATTCATCATCACGAGGTGATTTTTGTTTGGATTTTTGGACGTGTTATAGGGAGACTAAATGGTGAAAATTTGTGGGATTGTTCTGGTACATGTTTAAAGCTATTACAAGTGTTTTGGTCGATCAAATTTATTTGAAAAATCCGTGAGAAGAAATCGAGCAATACATGCATGGGAGGAGTTGTTCACGGGATTGTACGTGTTGATGAGAATTTACGTGGGTAGCGGCGTGTTACGGGAAGAGTAATGAACGTGTAGAAGCATGCTTGCCATAGAAAACAGCGTGGAGGAGATAAAAAAGGGAAGAAATTTCCGTATCTTGCATGAGAATATAACCGAGTAATGGAGGATCATTGGCAGTGATGGAGCGAGATTTTATGGTGTCTATGGCTATATAAAGGGTAATCGTGCACCACAGAATGGGTATGGAGAGTTTGGGAGAGTTTAGAGCATTATAGAGCAAAGAATCGAGAGTTTGAAAATCTGCTGCTGCTGCCATTGAGGAAGAACACGAAGAACATAAGACCCACAGGCGACAATCGTTCCTGGGGGTCGTAGTACGACACGATCTTAATTCAACGGTGTCAATGACGATTGTGCGTGGGTCGTAGTTAGGAGGCAGTCTTATAGCAACGAGCTTCAGAGTAACAGTGTTTGCAACAATTATAAACGTTGCAAACACCCAATTTTCATCATTTTCTCCATTTCATCATTTGTAAGCACTTTTTGAGCAATGAAAAATTATTCTGAGTGTGTTTCCAATATGCGGAGCTAGAACCCATCACTGGGACGACGGAGGAAGCAACTTTTCATGATTGTGGTAAATGAATTAATTCTTTATATGACTTTTTGCATAGATTTAATTGTTTTATGATTTTTATTAATTATCTATTATTTTGTCTGATGTCGCATGCTTAGTTTAAATTACTTTTGATGCGTCATGCTTACGATTTACAGATAATGTTTTATGAAATCTATTTTTGGCAAGGAATTAGAGTCACAACTTCTTTTGTTTGAGCTATATTGTCTCGAGTTAATGACTGAACCACAAGAATATGAAAAGTAGTGAAATCCTGCGTCCTAGTAACTCTTCATCCTGTGACAATATTTGTATATATTTTTCTTTTATTTTCTTTTATTAATTCTTAAAATCAATCTCGTCAAGTCCGAGTGAACGACAACCCCTTTTACTACAACATCATTGAAAATAAACTATCACGAGTCAAAGTCAGGAGACTTGCCACATGAGAATAGAACGTGATGCTATTTGGCTTGTCTTGGTTGGTCACCCAAAGCTTGCCACAGGCCTGTCAATTCTGTGGCGAATTTGGACGGCTGAGATCGTAACTCATGAGAAAGTGTGGCCATTGATTATGGCCACATACTGTTGGCGCCTAATGGTAGCACAGTGGCGTTATTGGCACATGCCAATAGCATAGTGGCATATAGCGGCATGTCAGTGGTATAGTGGCGCCTGGCGTAGCCATGGCAGCTATTTTGGCATATCGGTGTTAGACCCAAATATGGCTCCAGCAACATTGGCCCTGTTGTTACATCAAACTTAATAAGGCCTTAGGAGAATTACTTGACCTAGTTGGCATGGCAACTTTAGCTAAATTAGGGTTTGGCAATTAACGCGTGTGGCATGGCCGCTGTACGGTGGCACTTTATGCAATCGGTGCCATGACCACATTAAAGGAATTATGGCAGGCCATAATATGAGAATAACCACAGGCACAAGGATGGCCACGGGTGGTTATAGAATGGCGCCGTTTCTAGGGTTTTGAGGGTCCCACATGGTTTGTGGCATGTTGTAGGGGCAAAGTAGCGTAATTGGGACACGATTGGAAATTAGGGTTTTAACTAATGCCACTAAGGCAGATACGTGTTTAGAATACCTTGATTGGAATATGTTATGTCGTTTGTCCACGAACAAGAAGTAGGTTAGCACATTGGCGCGCTATTTATGGTACGTTGCCACGTTCGGCATGCTTCTGTGGCAAAGTGGCACGTTTGGCATGTTGGGTATGCCAATTAACGTTTTGGCGAGGCATGGCATGTTCGGCATGTCACTAATATGCCGGAGCGGAATGGCACGTTTGGCATGCCAATTAGCGTATTGGCGCAACTTCGGAAAGCCAATTTTTCATTGTGACCACCTGGCGCAACTTTGCCTCTTTTGATACTATGGCAAGTTTAGAGCGTCCTGATTGGTCGATTAAAAGAGGGGCTGGCCAAGCATGGGTGTGGCCACACTTTTAGTGTGCGTGTGGCGGATTTAGAGCAACCTGATTGGTCGATGGGAAATAGGGCCGACAAGTCTGGGCCCAACCACAACTCATGTACGTGTGGCGGGAATAGGGGACGGTTCGAGCAGCATGGGGTGTGGCCACTTGCAAGTGGCGCCGGCTGGCCTATGGCATGGCCACACCTCCCTTTGTTGCTGCTCCTATTCTGCGACTCCTTTTATTCCTTGTTTTCTGATTGTGGGTAGGATTTTGCACCTACTAATCCATGGAGGATTAATTTCCTAGTTCGCCTAGGCTTAATTTCGACAGACGAGGTATAATATACTGTGCAGGGCGCAAAACCCTAATTTCGAAAATTAGTTTCGGTAATATCTGAATCCTGTGAATTATCACAAAATTGATTGAATTCTATGTGTTGACACAGAGTTCTTTAAGTTTATTGCCAGAGAGCAGTATGCTTTCCGATTGAGTACTTTTATGCAAGGACCTTAACCTTGATATTTGGAAATTCGTGCTACTCTACTGCGAGTGAACACAAATTGTCATGCCACATAAATATTAAGGGTTCAGCTAGGGAACATAGCATAGGAAAAATACTCGGCAGGCTCCGGCATTAGTGACTAATGCAGCTAGGAGCTTATATACTCATTAGGCTTTATACTAGTGAATAATTCATCTAGGAGCTTGAGTTTCAATATAATATGAAGATAGACATAGGCACTCATCAGATTTTGATATATTCTCCGAATTCCCTGCGGAATATAGACATATCAATGTCTACTACATCTGATGCCGGGTCAGGTAGATAGACTTTTATAGTTTTCGCCCTATACTAAAAACCACCATCAACACCGGGGCATTAGTAAGCCCAAAAGGCATGACTCGAAATTCAAAATGGCTGTGGTGTGTACGGAAAGCAGTTTTCTGCACATCCGGTGGGTGTACTCGAATCTGGTGATAACCAGATCGAAGGTCAATCTTAGAAAAAAGTGTAGAGCCATGTAGCTCAGCAAGTAACTCATCGATAATGGGTATGGGGTACTTATCTTTGATAGTAATGGAGTTGAGCTTACGGTAGTCGACGCAGAAACGCCAATCTCCATCCTTCTTCTTGACCAACAACACCGGAGAAGAGAACGGGCTGTGGCTATGCTGAATGACCCCAGTGGTGAGCATTTCTTGAACTAGCTTATGACTGCTTTCTGTACAAATGGTACCCTGTAAGGCCTCTGGTTTGGTGGAGTTGAGTTTGGCACCAAGGGAATGTGATGATCTTGTGATCTTCTTTGGTGGAAGTGAGGTTGGCGGTTGAAAGACGAAGGGGCTGGTCCAAGACTTGGCAATTGGAGCAAAGCAATGTCGGTTGATGAATATGTAGCCAAGATGGACGATAATTGACCAAACAAAACTGGGTCACCACTGCGAAGAAGCTTCTTAAAATTTCTGCCTGACATGGGAGAGATACTAACCTCTTCCTCCTCGTGACCAATTAACTCGATATCAGTGCCTTTATTTTTTAAATGTAATGGTAAGCTTCTTGAAATCAAAAGGCATTGGGATCAGTTCACGCATCCAGTCTACACCGAGAACCATATCACAGCCTCCTAAGTTAATAAGGTGCAAGTCATGAGAAAAAGTGTGACCCTGCATAACCCAAGTAAACCTTGGACACTTAGCTTGACTCAGCAGTTTGTTTCCATCGGCTACTGTAACCTGCAATGTTTGGGTTGGAAGTATAGTGCAACCACTTCGTTTAGAAACAAAGGGATCGAGAAAACTGTTGGTACTACCACTGTCGACTAGAATAGTCAATCCATGAGTCTTCACCTGTCCTTTGATCTTAATGGTAGAGTGAGAGATGTTACCTGCTAAGGCATGGACTGATATTTCCATTTCCTCATCCAATTCCACAATAGTTGGACTAGAGCCATCATCCCCTTCCCCAGAATGTAGTCCCTCCCCATCATCTGCTACTATCATATACAATTCTTTGCTTTCGGCGAGTCATGAACTTTTGCCCATGTGTTGATGGTGGATTTTCATTTAAGGTTAAAATTGTAAAAAACAGAGAAAATAATTATGCGTGACATCTTGTAAAAGATAAAGCCATTAATAAGTGTTGGATACTCCCTCACTTAATTCACCAAGAATGGAGCATGTGGCAACAATCCCATTACGTGAATACATGAAATTCCTCCGGGTTGGAGCATGTGGCAACAATCCCATCTGTGAATTTCTAATCGACCTTGTATTTCGAGTACTCATTATCGGTGTGGCATGACGAGTAGAGTGTTACTCTTACAGAGTAACACGAACCTCAAGCACTATAATGAAACCATGTACGAAATACCGTACAAGCCGACTCTCGGTGTGTTATACTATCCCGATTGAGTCCCTCTCGGTGTGTTATACTAGCCCGATTGAGCATCCGGATTGGCCGTATCGGTCCGGATATGATCGTGATCATCCAACTCCATAAGCATGATTGGATGACCCGGATCAATTCCATAACCCCCAGCGGTATGGAATATCCGCTGCTAGAACCAATGCGGAACCCGCACGGTCGGCCATTGGCCTAGCTTGCCAAAAAACGTTCATACCAAGCATTATGGACGGAAAACCCTAAATTAGGGTTTGCGGCATATTACATGTGTCGCAAAAGCAGTCTCAACCATCCATCTTCGCAGGTATAGATGGAGGGTGTAGATGTAGATTCAAAGGGCCCGAGCATGTCAACACGATCACCGCGGGCGCCTACACACTTGACCAATCGGTCAAGACCAACCATGTTTGGTCATGACAAAATCGTCGCCCAAACAAGAGATGACGCGCGGCTTTGAAACCCAAAATTAGGGTTTTGAGCATCACGAGCGTCCATCTTCTCCGGCATGAATGGAGGGTCCAAGATTAGATTAGCGGTCCGTTCATACCAAAGCATGACCACCGTGGACCCATCTATTCCCTAACCCGACCGGCCAAGGCATATCATGCCTGGATAATCCAAAACGCACGCTCAAACTAGCGTGGTCACACCTCCCAAACCGCAAACTGATCTCGACCACTCAACTTCGCCAGACGATTTGGATGGCTCGGATCACGTTTTCATGGGATATTCGAGGTATAGGCGTAAACACCAGCCTATCACCCTCACACCAAGCCAATCGGCCAAGGCAGACCAAGATTGGTCGTCTTGGAACAATCTTTGAAGAGGGCGTGACGTGCGGCCCTTGCGGCACTAGTTTTTGTCGCAAATCGATCTCGACCACTCGATTTCATAGGATGAATTGAGTGACCCAGATCATACTTTCATGAGGTAATGGGTATAGGCGCCTACACCATCATGCCATGCACGCATGTATGGTAGGTTAGGCCAAAGTTGTATCCCATGCTTGGTTTCGACCAAGTGAAGAGTGATGCTGCGCACCTCTTCAAAACCCTAACTTCATCAACGGTCGAGATGAGTGTCTCAAAGATCATCTCATCCGTCCAACTTCACCATCTTGGTTATACTGACCACAGTCGGGAGTTAATTGGTTAGTGAGGTGTCATTACCCATCACTTTACCACACCATGATGCGATGCACTGCATAAAATACACACGATACTTCACAAGTATCGACTTCTGAATAACGTGATTATTCAATTGACATTACATGCTATCTTTAGTGGATCCACGATCCACACATTCAGAACATCAATCATGTCACAAGCGGGGGATACATCGGGGTATTGGTCTGGCGGTTTACAGCGTGCAGCGTGCAACGCGCCATCACAAGAACGTGTTAGGAATTCATGGACGGTTAGAGATGAACAGGAGAAGTAGGCAAGGCTGGTCGTGTATCACCAACGCACAACTCCACTACTCCATCACTCCACTTCCTCCACTCCCCACGAGAGACGTGAATAAGACTCAATGACTTGTATAAATAGGTTCTCCGCCCTATTTCCAAAAACAGAGAAAAACAACAAGAAAACACCCGAGCACAGCTTACACCAATAGTAAGCTTGTTCACTTTCTGTTACAAGTCATAAGAAAGTCTACACCTTCACAATCTCAACACCTTCTTTGCTTCCCTCCCTAAGATCAACCCCATCTCCTTTACTTTGTGACCGAAACAAGTCTGGAACGGCCATTTCTTGGTTTAGGCCGGACTTGCACTGATTGATCTCTCGAATCTACAAACACTCACCGCATGCGATGCATTTGTTTAATGTTTAAATTCATTCCTCATCCACACCCCAAATTACCAAATTCTGCAGGAGTAGTTTTCACCCATAAACACCATGATTCATCGCAATTGTAGCATAGCCCTTTTTCCCTTTTGGCACGCATTTCAGCATATGTAAGCTTCTTGACTGGCTGCATTTTTGGGCAGGTGGCAGGGCTGGTAACAGTTGGTGCAGTGACTGATGGAGTAAAATGTGATGTTTGGTTAGGAACTGTTAATGGCTTACCCCCATAAGAAAGTCTGGTGGAGAACCGTGGCTGAGTTTTTGTAGCCCTGTCTAGGATACACTCTTGTCTTCTAGCCAGAAAGATAGCTTGTTGTAAGGTATTAGGGTTAAACATTTGTACTACTAACCTAATATCTTTTTTCACGCCACTAATAAAGTTATGTATGAAATACTCTTCAGAGAGAGATGGATTCTTAGCTAACATCAAGGCTTTCAATTCTTCGAATCATTCTTGGTAATCCAAAACTCTAGTTGTTTGATCAAGTTTGTTAAATTCTCCTATAACATTATCATAGCCTAAGTCTTGGAACCTAGTACATACATCTATAATGAAATCCTCCCAATACAAAATACCCTTACCTGTTTGGTAATCCTGAAACCAGACATCTGCTTTACCCTCCAAGTACAAAGTGGCCATGTGTACCTTCTGTTCATCATTCATTTGATGTAAAAAAAAGTATTTCTTGCATTTACGGATCCAAGCTCTCGGGTTAGTACCATCAAAACGTGGGAAATCAACCTTAGGTCTGTAATTAGCAAAATGACCCCCACCTGTGTGATGATGCTGAATGAATCTATGAGGATTAAGATGTTGATAACCTTGGAATTGATTGCTAGAAGACGGATCAGGTAGTTCCCCTTCTTCCCAAGGATGATTAGTTTCACCTCCATGATGTTGACCTTATGAAGAGACGGATCTATCAAAAGCAAGCTGCAAACACGGTCCATAGAGGTTTGTGCAGTACTAAGAAGATGCAGTTGATTATCGATATCAGTCTTCATCTTCGACATATCCTCTTTAACTTTTTCACTCAATTCCTGCAAATCTAAGCTCAATTTCTTGGTGGAATCATCCAATTGCTTTAATCTGGTTCCATCAGCCATATTGGTGCCTAGGAAAGACCTTATCTGATACCACTTGTAGTGATCTACACTACAATTGACAATGATAGCTAAATCTTCAGGATCTACACTGATGATTCAGAGATAAAAACCTCAGAGAGGCAGATAAACAAAAACTGATTATCTTTTTCATTACCACAAAAGAAGTTCGATTCAACACATATAGGGTTAGAAAGGCACATGTGCGAAGTACATGATTCTATCTGCTACACCCTAAAGAGAGCACATGTGCCTGCCACACAGAATTTACTAACTACACCCATCAATTCCAGGTGCCCCTAACATGGGACATGACACCCCTCTTGTGATCGGTTGCACCTCTTATTAGGATCGGTTCCGCTTTGCCTATAGTTGGTCATACCAATAAAACTAAATCGATCATACTATCTCAGGTGATTAATTAAGATCGGTTTCACTAATAAAAGTCATACCAATACAAAAGTCAGGCCTTGTGAATAGTTTTATCAAGAACATAAGCAAGTCATGAGCGGTTATACTAATCACACATATTGGTAGTTCAAAAGATATGCAATGAATAACAATACCAATAAGCCTAGCGATTTCCCTTTCGATTCACAAAACAAGTTCATGAATTTACGTCCTTTAAACGAATGTAAAACATTGTTTCCTAGGATGAATCTTCACCTCATACCCATACATAATCACAATAGCATTTAAACGATTATGTCGATGTCTTATATACGAAGTTCAAAAGATAAACGTTATACTTCGTATTGTATTCCTTAATACTACGTCTAAGTAGAGTATAATCATTCATGCTTCGCAGTTATGTTTTCAATATGCACGACTTGAAAGATATGTTAGGTAATGAAATAGTTCAAGTCAAATATCACTAACCTCAAGTGGAAGGATGATGTTGTCATTGTAGCTCCTTACTTCTTCGCTTCTTCAAGTCTTCGTAATACTTGTAATGTCTCATATCCTAATACTTTCAAGCTAACCTATACGAAGTTGACTCTAGTACATAATCAAGCGACTCTTTAAATGATTTTTGGTTCACTAAAATATGACAACCAAACTTGACATACCAACGCTTGGTGGGTTCAACCGAGTTATGCTCTAACAATGATTATCTCATAGAATGATTTTAATGCATCTAAAAATATTTTACTAGGTAAGTATGTGTACTTACTTCAAGTTCGTGAGTTATTTCTGTCATGGTACGTGTACCGGATTTGTATACCCTTAAGATAGAAACAGTTCATGAACTTTTGGTATCCGTACCGGGTATGTGTGCTTTCGTAAGTTAAGGAGTCAATAGATCTTTTTGATATCCATATCGGGTATGTTTACCTAAGATCGTTGCCGAACTATGGTTATGCCGGTACGTGTACCGGATACATTTTCTGCAGCTTCAAACTTATAACAGTTATGCTAGTACGTGAACTGATACGTGTACTTTCATGTATCCAGATTTACAATAGTTTTATATCTCTCTAATAATCAATTTGAAACATTCACGAATAACATCAATGACACACATCACTGTTCCTGGATATTTCGAAATGATTAAATTGAATCATAGTTAAGGTCATAAAAAATAAATTGTTCTTAACCAAATTCATCAATTTTTGAACGAAATGTTCTTAAGCTTAGTCATTCGTATTTTGAAAATAATTAACAAGATAAACTTGACTCGAAATTTCTATTGTGCAATTTAAAGACCACTTAGTCATGTAACTTAGTCCCATGGATAGAAAAGTGAAAACTTGAGTAATAGGTTGGTTCGGTCTTCACATGCCTTTTGTCGATGAAGTTCTCCTTCAGTTGATCTTTGCCTTCAAACGGTGGAACACACTGATGTCTGATACTAAACTACACATTTATAATCCTAATCTGAGACTTGAATAAATGTAGACTAAAAACCAAGATATGGTTTTGATCAACTAAATTTGACAACAAGCTTGATATAGCAACACTTGTGAGTTCGACCGAGCAATGCTCTAACAATCCCCCCCTTTGTTAATTTTAGAGAAAACTATTAATACATATGGATTAAAAAAATAAAATCTTTAAAACTCTAGAATCCATTATGATTGATTTCCTTGGTTCTCCAACTTCTTAAATTCTTCGTTACTTCAAGATCGTCAATGATTCTGAATGTGTTCAACTCAACATCGTTGTTGTTGAAGATCCGTAGCGATAACAACTTTGAAAACAAATATTTTAATCATTTTTATACAAAAACATCATATTATTATCTTCTCCAAAGTTCAATTGTATCGCAACTTCAATGTAATACTACGGTGCATAATATGTGAAACCTATAGATGTAGATTCACTCCCCCTTACATTATGATCCGTAAACCATATGTATGTAGTGAAAAAGTGGGGGTATAACAACCACACCCAATAATTTGTTTGGCAATCTGTATGGACTAACTCCAATATTATTCCGAGAGCACCAGCTTATAAAGAGAGATCAACCAAGAAAGATATCAAAGAGTTATATCTCCTTTTCTCAAATAAATCAGCAAATCAAACAGATAGAAATACTTGGACGGTACCAAAGACCAATGCCCAAGTGTCAATCAATTTATATCCAACAAACAAAGGTCAGATTTACTAATTGATTGAACTACGCACAACCTGTGATATTTCAATTATATAAACAAATATAATGCGAAAAATAAATAACACAGACACCAGAAATTTTGTTAATGAGGAAACCGCAAATGCAGAAAAACCCCGAGACCTAGTCCATATTCGAACACCACAGTGTATTAAGCCTCTACATACACTAGCCTACTACAAGTTAACTTCGGACTGGAATGTAGTTGAGCCCTAACCAAGTCTCACGGCGATTAAGGTACAGTCGCGTTCCCTACGCCTCTAGAACCATGCCAAATTATGCGCAATTGATTCCCTTAGTTGATCTCACCCACAACTAAGAGTTGCTACGACCCAAAGTCGAAGACTTATAAATAAATATGTCTCTTACAAATAAGTCTATTCTGATAAATAAATTTGTCTCCCACAGAAATACCTACGAAGTTTTTGTTCCATCTTTTGATAAATTAAGGTGAACAGGAACCAACTAATAATCCAGACTTATACTCCCGAATAGTAGCCTAGAAATATTAGTCACCTCACAATAACTTAATTATATGGTAGTAGAAGAAGTTACTGTGGAACCACAAAGTCTGAGACGAAGAACTGTGTGATTATTTTTTATATATTACCTATCAGAGATAAATCTCGAGCAAATCTTAGAGAAGATAGTACTCAATACGATAGAACATGTAATATTAGAATACGCAACTACAAAGAAAAAAGTTAAATCTGGCTTCACGAATCCCAAATGAAGTCTTCAAGTCGTTAACCTAATATGGTTTTGGAAAAACCTAGGTTAAAGGAGAATCAACTCTAGTCGCAAATAGGACCCAAGAAAGTGATGTGATTAACCTAATATGCTTTCAATCAAAGCTAAGATAGCTTAGTAACAAAGCATTCAATATTCATCGTTAGATGAAATCTTGATATAAGATTCAAGCCAAGCTTGCTTAAAACCAAAGCAATATCTCTCCACCGTTAGATGGTCTTAGCTTGTTACACACAAATGAAATATACCTTCATTTAGATATGGGTAACCGTACATAAACGTGTATATTGAGTTGGCTCAATAATAGTTAACCGAAGTTAGCCATATGAACACATTCATCTAACACCTCTAGATCAAATATGATGTCAATCAATCATGAAAGATAATCAAACAAATCTATTTGTGTTTCACATAGAGTTGTTCAATTGTTCACTATCTCATAGAAATATATGTGAACAAATTGAAACAAAATCGGATTGATTCGTAATCGTACAAAGTACTTATATAAGAATCAATTCATGAACATTAAGCCACGGTTTGCAAAGATTGCATTCCTTAATTCATAAATGTATTTTTTCATGAGTATGAGAATCATACTTAACCGATTTTAGAACTTTACCACTAAGTTTGCAATCCAGGTACGCAAACTATAACTTCCGGACTTTGGTCTTGTCCAGCCATTTACAAACGGGTACGCAAACAGACGTCCCGGACCTAACTCAGGTAGAACCGTTCGCATACTAGGTATGCAAACAGGGTTCCCGGACTTTACAGTTAAAACCGTTAGTCACACTAAGTGTGCAAACAAGGTTCTCAGACCTGAATCATACCAAAACAGTTTGCATACTATGTACGCATACTGTGTTGTATCCAGACAAAGGTATTTGTTCTAAACTCCCATTTCAATCATTGAAACATCGAAGATGAAAATAGATGTATCACACAAACTATTAGATTCAAGTAATTTTCAAGTGATCGAATGATCAACACGAAACTTTTCAAGCCGAAATCAAATGATTGTCTCACACAAATCATGTAAGATGTTTCAAGGCAATTTCTACATGATCATCTTTTGACTTAATATTTTGTTTCCAGCTATTAAATTGTTTCCAGCTAAACTTGTCAAGAATATGATGAACGTAGCTAAAGAAAAAAACTTTCAACACATATTTCTAGAAATAGATAGGCGAGATAAACTCAGCTCGAAATATCAAATGTGTATAATATAAAAGTCTATAAAGCTATACGACTTAGTCTCATTAGGAGATGGAATAGAAT
Source organism: Papaver armeniacum (assembly GCA_023531295.1). Lineage (NCBI taxonomy): Eukaryota > Viridiplantae > Streptophyta > Magnoliopsida > Ranunculales > Papaveraceae > Papaver > Papaver armeniacum. Next base: position 209,987 of record JAJJWW010009989.1, read on the forward strand.
AAACTTCTGAGTGATAAATACGTTTTAGTCTCCACATACCTTTTGTTGATGAAGTTCCTCCAAGCTCTCCTCAGTAGATCTTCGTCTTCAATTGATGAACTCCGTGAAGTCTGAAACTCAACTACACATTCTATCCTAATCCGAGACATAGCTATAATTAAGTAGACTAGAAATCAAGACTATAGTTTTGATCAAATAAACTTGACAAACAAGCTTGATATAGCAACGCTTGCGAGTTTGACCGAGCAGTGCCCTAACATGTAGTACGAAACTACGAACTAACTAATTAATTCTCCCCATTTTTGTCAATAAAAATTGGCAAAGGCACGAAAACTATGGGATCGTAATGAATTTTAACAAAAGATGATTCAAGACTAAAGAAACACATATAAAATTAATTTAGATGATATCACAGAGTAAAAATTACTTAGCGTATTTATCTAGGAGATACTAAAATACAAGCATCCCCTTCATATTCCACATCCACTATCCCAACAAAGATATATCAGTTAAGGACAAGTTTAAAAAGATTCTCCCCCATTTGATGTCATTTCCAAAAGAACAACATGAGTGACCTTACTTTAATATAAAGAAGGATTTTGTTGGGCATTACCAAATCACATGGACTTGTAACCAAAAACATCGACATAAATTAATCTCAACGTCGTCGGGACATAGAAGACATGCTTGGTTGCGGAACTCCTTGGATGAGAATCTCAACACGATCGAGTTTAGGTATTTATACAATTTTTGTATAAGGTATTTTTCTGGACATAAGGTCAGTACGTGACCTTTCCTAGAAAATAGGGTTTACGTACGGAAATTCTAGAGTAAAAAAATAAACGTTATACTATTTTTATTAACCCAAGATTTTTAGAGGTAATAAACATCTTTAGAGAGCACAAAATATTTTTCAATACTGCAATTCTTTTACCCTTTTCTATGATGTATGTGCTCGTTATTGAATGTCAATAAACATTCTTAGATCAATAAACAAGTTTTCTTCAAGTTTAGAGCACAAGAGCGTCAATATTCATGTAAAAATAAATTATCATTGAATGCTTATCTTTTCTGGAGCCTGGCTCAACGTAAAGTTTTAGCAATCTTGTCTGATCGGAATAACCATAAATATACGTAAAGGTTGCAATATGAAAAAGATTATAGCACATCACTGACATCACTATTTGATAAAAATAGTACACCTGTTACACAACAATCCTTATCCAGCAGTATTTTTATGGATAAGTGTTGGAGCACTGCTCGGTCGAACTCGCAAGCGTTGTTATCTCAAGCTTGTTTGTCAATTTTAGTTTTCAAAACTATAAGTCTTGATTTCTGGTTTACTTATAGCTATGTCTCGTATTAGGATAAAATGTGTGGTTGAGATTTAAACTTCACGGCGTTCATCGATTGAAGACGAAGAACTACTAAGGGAAGATTGTGGAACTTCATCAACCAAAGGTATGTGGAAACTTGAATTCATATATCACTCAGAAGTCTATTCTATTCTATTTCCTATTGAGACAGAGCCGTATAGCTATATAAACTTTACATTATACACATTTGATATTTTGATCTGAGTTTAACTCGCTTATATCTTTCTCGAAATATGTGTTGGAAAGCTTTTTGCTTTAAATACGTTCATCACTATTCTTGAAGAAAGTCAAAAGATGATCATGTAAAAATCACCTGGTAACATCTTACATGATTTGTGTGAGACAATCATTTGATGTAGACTCGAAATATTTCGTATTGATCACTCGATCACTTGAAAATTGGTTATAAGCTAATATTTTGTGTGAGACAGCTATTGTCGTCTTCTAAGAATGTTTCAATAATTTAAATGGGAGTTAAGAGCGAAAACCCATGTCTGGATACATTACGGCTTGTGTACTATGTATGCGAACTGTTTTGATGGAATTCAGGACCGGAAGTTAAGTTTGCATACCCGTTCGCAAACTGATTTAATTGTTGAAGTCCAGGAACCAAGTTTGCGTACGCGTTCGCAAATGGTTTCAACTGAGTTCGGCCCGGAGCTAAAGTTTGAGTACCCGTTTGCAAACTTTCGGCTTGTGACAATTGTCCGGAACTTAAGTTTGCGTACCCGTTTGCAAACTTAAGTGGTTCAAGTTCTAAAATCGGTTAAGTATGATTTCATACTCATGAACAAATACATTTATATATTAAGGAATGCAATCTTTGCAAACCATGGCTAAATTGTTCATGAACTGATTCTTTTGATTGCTTCAATTGTGTCTTGTATACTTCTATGAGAATATAAACAATTGAAAAACTCTATGAGTAATACAATTAGATTCATTTGATTATCATTTGATCTAGAAGTGTTAAGATGAACATGGTTAATACAAAAGTGTTCATATGGCTAACTTCGGTTAACTATTATTGAGCCAACTCAATATACACATTTAGGTACGGTTACCCATATCTAAATGAAGGTATATTTCATTTGTGTGTAACAAGTTAAGACCATCTAACGGTGGTAATATATTAGCTTGAATCTTAAATCAGGTTTCATCTAACGGTGATTTGAAGACTATACAAGGGAGAACTCTAGCAACTGGGAAACCTAATCCCCACACTTCCTGTGTGATACTAGTTGCGACTAGAGTCGATTCTCCTTTAACCTACGTTTTTCCTAAAACCATTATAGGTTAATGACTTAAAGACTTCATTGGGATTCTGAAGCCACACGCAAATATTTTCTCTATAGTTGCTTGTTCTGATCTTACTTAATTTGTTCTATCATATTGAGTATTATCTTCTCTGGGATTTGATCGAGATTTAATCTTCGATATGTAAGATAAAAAGTAATCACAAAGCTCTTCGTCTCATTCTTTGTGATTCCACAATATCTTGTTCCGCTACCATACAATTAAGATTATTGTGAGGTGATTGATATTACTAGGATGTTCTTTGGGAATATAAGTCTAGTGTATCAATTGGTTCATGTTCACCTTGATTTATCAAAAGACGGAACAAAACTCGTAGGTATTTCTGTGAGAGACAGATTTATCTATTCAATAGACTTTTTTTTGTGTGAGACAGATTTATTTATCAAGTGTTTGACTTTGGGTCATAGAAAGTCTTAGTTGTGGGTGAGATCAGCTAAGGGAGTCAAGTGCATAGAGTCCTGCTGGGATTCAGAGACGTAAGGAACGCGACTGTACCTTAATCAGCGTGTGATTGGTTAGGGATCAACTACATTCCAGTCTGAAGTTAACTTGTAGTAGGCTAGAGTCTGTAGCAGCTTAATACAGTGTGGTGTTCAAATCTGGACTAGGTCTCGGGGTTTTTCTGCATTTACGGTTTCCTCGTTGACAAAAATTTTGGTGTCCGTGTGATTTCTTTCCGCATCAAATTTTTTTATATAATTGAAATATCACAGGTTGTGTGTAGTTCAATCAATTGGTAAATCCAACCATTGGTTGTTGATTGAAATTGATTGACACTAAAACATTGGTCTTTGGTACCGTTCAAGTTGTTTCTCATAATAATCAGGCTCGCGGATTTCTATCTATTTGATTTGCTGATTACATTGAGAAACAAAGATATAACTCTTGGATATATTTTCCGTGATTGAGTTTGACTGTCTAGTTGATTCTCTTGGAATTATATTGGAGTCAGTCCGTACAGATTGCCTAAACAAAATATTGGGTGTGGTTGTTAGACCCCTGGTAGGCTGGGAAGATGGTCTGATTTTAGCCTACTTGTGATAACCGCAAGTGCACGGTGTCTACAATGTAGAACTGGCAAATACGGGTCGATCCCACAGAGACTTGTGGTGCTTATGTCTTGATCTAAGGCTTACTACTGATTTCAGAGGTGTAACACAAATGTTTTGGTGTTGTCGATACGACTTACTGGAATTGTGTCTCTAAGCTAAGGTAACAGGTAAATTGTAAAGCACTGGGGTGGTGAATCCACCACCTGATCCTATGCTAAGGCAACTCAACTGAAGTTGTGTTCTTGTAACTACCCAAGGAAGAATCTAATGGTTAATGTGTCAACTAATCATACTAATTCCCCCTAGTATCAACTGTCTTTTTACAGCACAATTGATCATAGGATCCTTGGTTAACTAGCTAAGCATCAATCCTAACTTGTTAAGCACATATCCCCTTCCATGGCAGTCTCTAATGGGTAATTGCTTAACTTCTTTCTCTAGTTCTCCCCTAGTATTGGCTGTCTTCTTACAGTACATCCAATCACAGGAGAAGTTGAGCAAATAGCTAACAATACTTCTATCTCAAACAAGCATAACAATAACACAATATGGAGATGAATTTACTTAGCATGTTATCAGGGGTTTCAACAACACCCTAGTTAAGAAATTTAGAACATAATTCAAGTAATTAAAACATAAATTAACACTAAGTTGCTGCTCTGGCTAGCCCAGGCATCCCTCTCTCACAACCACAGACTCTCTATTTATACATGCAAAGAATTCCCAAAACCCCAATTCTCTCAAAACAGCAATTAAAATCATACCCTTTCGCCCATACTGCTTGAATCGTGCTCCTCTCTTGTCAAATCATCCATGCGTCGACTGTTGTGCAAACCCTAGTTTTCAATCATCTCAACCCTAGCTTCTAGGTTAAGGTAGAAGCTATGGATGGAGATGGGTGATGCGAGGGTAGCTGAGGAGGTGGTGATGGTTCTGGTGCGGCTGACATAGATGGAGTGGTGGTGATGGGGTAGCTCTGCACAGGGAGAGGAAGGAAGAGAGGGGAGGTAAGGTGGAGCTCTGCAGTCGGTATGGGTGAAGAGAGAGGAGAAGAAGAAGAGAAATGAGATGGGTGTTTGGTCGATGGGTTAGGTATAGGTGTCTTCGGTGTGGCGCGGGAGCATCGAGTGATGATGAGGAAGGCGAAGCGACCGTTGGATGTGGGAGATAGAAATCTCAACGGCTCAGGGTGAATGCGGTTTTGGTGTGGCGCGGGAGCATCAAGAGATGATGTGTAGGAGTGCAGCGAGCGTCGGATGCAGATGGGCGAGATCTCACGGCTCAGATGGAACGGGCTCGGATCCGGGTTATGGGCCGGGTCTTGGACTGTTCAATCCCATGTTTTGTGAATGGGTTGCTCCTTGTTGGGTTGCAACTGATGCTTGCGCGTGGCTTTGGCTTTCTGTTCCATAGACGCTTGCCTCCAATTCTTTGCTCTTTTGGCTTCTTAATTTCTCCGAGCTTTATTTATTACCTAAAAACACAAAATTAATTAATACAAATATTTATTCTTGAAAACAAAGAAAATACAGAAGTTGGGGTAATATCTGATTTCTAAGCACAAAAGATGAGTAAAATGCCAATAAAAAGGTGTATAAATATGCAATATTTGGCACTCATCAAATACCCCCAAACCTGAATTTTACTTGTCCTCAAGTGAAACGAGAAATTAAGAAATCCTAACTATACCCCTGTCGCAGGTCTCTCGAATGCATTTAGCGTATGCACTAAGCCTTTAAACCGCTAGGTGTCCCTAGTGGACGAGTTGTAGTCTCGTGAGGGTTTACCAGAGGTGTACCCACAAAACCTTCTCCAACTTCAGAGTGTAAAAGAGTCTCAAGCATCCAAGGAGCTATGAGGATATAGAGTTTCTGCATGCTAGTATTACGAATTTAGAACTACCAAAGAACGCATTCTCATCCTTAATGAGAGCGAGAAGTAACCATACCATATGAAAGAATTCGGATTCGATTGTGATCATAAGCCTCGACTTCGCCTCACTATTAGGGTTTTATGATAATTGCACTCAAAAAGATCGCTTTTTTAGTATCTCATGTGTGCAGGTAGGAATAAAGAGAGAAATCCTGCACACGTTGAAGATGAGAAGGATAACCTTCCGAAATAATTTCTGGAGACTCCACAGAAGTGTGGATAAAAAGAATCTTTTCTGATGATCTCTAAGAAAGGAAATCAACCATTAGCAAGGATGGGAGTACTCACTTACCTTTTCACCCGATCGGCAATTAATATCACTCTCTCAGCATTCATAGAAACGTCTTCAATCTTCGGTCTTCAATTGTTGATGATGAACTTCTGAACTTTACAAAAACTTGACAAACAATTTTTTTTTTTTTTTTTTTTTTTTTGATAACATATATGACATGAAAATAATAATAAAACAGTAAAAATCAATTTTCCACAAACTTCATTAATTCTCATCTTCTTTTTCTTTTCTTTGTTGCACATAAACCTTGGACTATTTCAACTTTTCTTCAAATGTTCGATGATGCTCGCTTGGCGGCGATGATGTGTTTCTATGAATCTGTTGATTGAGAGGGAGAGAGTGATGCTAACTGCAAATCGATATTTAGAAGGAGTTTTCATATTTAGACGTCACCCTCATGATTGACAAAAATAGCACTCAAGAGATCAAAAGTAGTGCTGAAAATGGTGCGAAGTTGGGTAGCTCACCATTCCTACCCGGAATTGACGTACGGTGACACACACTCTAACAGCTTTTCTAGAAAGTTGCAAAAATTTGAAGGTTGGTGCCTCACTTGATGTAAATTGGGTAGTCTCCACTATGGGTGATCACAATTCTACTACCGAATATCTAAACAAGCACCTAATTCGCCCTCGGTATGGTTAAATCCAACTTTAACGCTCTAATCAACTAAGAAACCCGATTGTGTTCTCCAGTACTTCCAAGTTCTGTTATTTCGGTCAGACTCTCTATGTAAACATAGCTAGAAGCATGCTAGTGACTCTAAAATCTCTAAAAGTTGGAGGTTTTTATTTACAAAAAGAGTTTTTTTTTTTTTTTTTTTTTTTTTAATAAAAAATTAAAAAGACTAAAAACTCTATATGCAAATGCACCCCCAAACCTAAATCAAACATTGTCCTCAATGTGTCAACAGATACAAAGAGTTTAAACAGTCACATACCATGAGAACTATGTTGAGTAGAGAAAAGGGAAGAGATTACCGGATGTCGGTGGAAGCAAGGTTGGAGCTTCATTAGTCAAGGCTAGAATCCAACATTCTCAGTGGAGATCATATCGGATTAGCACAAAATATGTACAAGAAGACTCAACCGATTCAAGAAAAGAAAATTTTAACAAGTCCTACTGGATTATATACAATGAAAAGTCACCATATACCAACAATCTAAAGAGTTGAGGATCAACCCAAAAGACGATATATACAAACATCAACAACCTTACACAAATATAACATGAGAGTGCAAGTAAGACTGCATATGAGAATGAGTTTCCCCCAAACCTAAACTTGTGAACAGGTGTGTTTTTGAGCACAAAATCTTGCAAATTTAAAGGTACATCATGCAAAAGGTCTAACTCAAAATGAGTTTTGCTAAGAACAGGCAGACATACACATTCCAACTGTGGTTCCCTAAAGGTGTTATACTTTGATGCAAAATAGTCCAAGAGGACTTGGGAAGCACAAAGCTCTAGGCCTAAGTTAGGCATTTTAAAAAAAGTTGGTTTTGCAATTTTGTTACAAACTACACCTAGGTTTGGTGGAGGAGTTTCAATCTGTGACTCAGGAGAGAGGTTAGGTACATCTAAATTGATTTCATGTATAAGATCATTTGTATCATCACACACTTTCCTAAGGTCAGAAGAAGGTAAATCATGTTCACCTGCATCGAACAATTCATCAATCACCATGTCATAATCATCAGAGCAGGCAACATATTGTGATATGGGCAGGGAATCAGACACAACAATAATATCATGATCCAAAAGAACATTAGTGTCAACAGAAGATTCATCCTTTCCTAAGTCACAAACAAGTTGTGTAGCATGCTCACATTCACTGAAGAATTTCACAAACCCAAACTCAGAGTCAACATCACATGGATGAATGTTAGAAGAAGTATCATTCATAGGGTTCACAGAAGAGACGCCTAACGTCTCTGAACCCAAAGATTTCACTACATTTTCAAAATACACATGCTCTTCATATTCATCATCATCATCATCATAGCAAAAATTCATCTCTCCATTCAAAATTGTAGCATTTTTAGTGTACTCATCTACCTCTAGATTAGGTTCATATTCAGTGTTAGTTGCATGATTAGGACTAGAAACACTATTTTCGAAATTATCAGGAATAACAAACATCCTATCATAAACTTCTTTCCAATCTTCATTTTGTAACTCAATCAGGTTCCTTTGAAGAATCATAGTGAGTTGTTCTATTGAAGGAGAGTCTTCACTAGTGGGTATGCATTCCTCATATGGATATTCTTTGTATGGTTGTGCATGAGGTTCACTAGAGAAGGGAAATTCAGGACATGTTGCTATATGGATGGTCATGTATTGCATTCGATTCAAGCCTAGCATTTTGCTCCATGAGCGTTTCCATTAGTGATTGTAAACAAGGAGTCTGGGGAGTATAAAATTGTTCAACTCCCCACCTGTGGTGACCGATACATGTGCTCATGATGGTTAGGGTATGAGTATTCAAGGTCGGGGCCACGAGAAGGCTCATAATACTCCCTAAAATCATTATGGTCCGTGGGGGTTTCATATGGTGAAGCATGCCCGTAAGCAAGCTCTCTCATGGATTTGTTTTCATCCCCGATTCTGAGACCAAAATCCTGACATGGTCTAGAAACTCAAATAGCCTAGCATGTATAACCAATGATGTTTCAAAACAGGGAAGCTAAGCCCAAGTGATGCAAATGCACAGCCCAAAGGTTATGCAAAAGCCCAGTGGTTGTGGGCTTTATTTTGGTTTAAGTGGGTTTTGGTTTGTTGGGCTGGTTTGGTTGTGTGTGGGAGTTGGTTTATTGTGGGCTTCAGTTTCATGCAGAGAACAAGTTTGTAAGTAGCCCAGCAGCTCAGCTTATGTGGGCTCCTTGTTTGGTTTTGTTGGGAAAGTACAGCCCAGTGGAACTGTGGGCTCAGTTTGGTTTAAGCCCAGCAGTGTAGCAGGTTAACAGCCCAGGTTATGTGTAGGTTGGGCTTGGCAGGGTTAAACCAAAACTTGATGGGGTTACAGCCCAGCTGTGTGGGTTTCAGCTTGTGCACAGATTAGCACAGCTTTTTTTTTGCAGCTTAGCATAGCCTAGTGCTTGCACAGCACAATGCAACTTGTGCTATCAACACAGCACAGCCTATGCAGATTTATGCACACAGCAATGCAAACTCACAGGAAGGAAATGATACAGCACAGGGTAGCTTAGTGAAATCAACACAAGGAAACACCGGCTCACAAAGATGATACAAGATGAGGCCGGTTTAAGAGCGACTAACAAAGACAGATTGGCAAAAACAAGGCTTATGTGAATGGCACAACTGCACAAAGACACATGTTATGTGAGTGCACAAAGAAAACAGTGAGCGAGTGTAGAGTCGGAGATTATGCAAAAACAAGCACGGTTAACACAAAACCAAAGCACTCATGTGAGCATAGCATATTATTCACAACATCCAATGTTCTTGGATCAACAGATGCAACGGGGTTGACAGATTGAAAGCTAAGTGGTTCACGAGAAACGACAAATGGCTCGGCCAATTAACACACAGGAATCATACGGTTTGCGGCATTGGTTCAAAGAAGCACGAGATGCCACAAATGCAACACAATTTTTCGGGTGACTATGCTTTAATGATGCACGGATGCACAGACACAATTGGTTCAACACTCTACAACCAATTTGGCAAGCCACGAGAAAGTGTGAACTGGTTCTATTGAGTATTCTTGGAAATCAGTCAAGCAAAGCGACAACGGGGTATGCAAAATGGGTTATGCTCGGGGTATATGGTTTTCCAAGGGGTAGCTCCAAACTTGCGGCTTCGGGGGACTAGCAAGTTAGCAGTCTGTCATGCAATCGGGGTGTAATGGCTCACATGATTTAACAGTCAAGGTTACACAGATACCAATTCTCGGCAAGCATTCATTCAATTATCGGCGGGATTGGTCAACGAGTTTTCACGGGTTGTGAGACGAGCATGCACAGATGTGATAGGGCAGAACTCAGCTCAGCTGACAGCAGGCTTACAAGTCTCAGCTGAGTTACAGAGCATACATGGCACAGAGCATAGGGCATACAGGGTCTCACACAAGGCACAGGGCTGAGCTCAGGGTATGCTCAGGTGGGTTATGCAATAAAAGTAACTCAGGGTGTGCTCAAGGTTATGCTTAGAGTATGCAAGATTCACTGGGTCACATGAGTTTTCAGCAGATGAACAGATTAGCAGATGTACAAGGTGTCAACAGACCTAGCAAGGTAGCTAATTTCTCATGCAAGGCACCAGGGCAGATGAAGTGGGCTGGCAACAACCTAGCTCAATAGGGTCTGCAGCTTAAGCTCAGGGCAGATGACACAGCTAATACCAATTCACAGATGCAACAAGGTTGACAGGGTAATGCTCAGGGTTCACACAAGCACAGAACACACAAGGCAATTAGGTTTCAGCAAAGTCAAGCAGCCACAAGGTCAGGGTTATGCTCAGGTGTGTTATGCTCAGATGTTTTGGAGTCAACTGGGGTAGTTGATATCAACTATAACAGTTGACTTCACTTGGGAGCTAAGGTCACATAACATACAAGTGCAAAGTTTTCAGGGTGTGAGCACTACCTAGCATAGGTTTTATCATGCAGTTATGAGGCACAAAAGCATATTCAGCTATGAAGGAGCCACTCACCTGAATCCTATAAGTTACAGGGGCTGCTCAAGTTATGCGCCTTGCTCTTGTCTTTCTTGGGTTGGCTTGCACAGTGGCACAGGTACCTGCTCACTCAAGAGAGAGTTTAGTTCCCAACATGTGCAACTTAAAGCAAAGAGTGTATAGCACAGCAAAGAGAGTATATGCTGAGAGCTGTGAGTTAAGCACACAGAACTACAACAATGTAGTTTAAATGACACCAACCACTGCAAGTTCAGCTATCACAGAGAATGATGCAGCTGAGTTGTTGTAATGCAGTGTAATGTAGCTGAGTGGTGACAGGGAGAGCAACTAAGTACAATGAAGATGCAAACAGAGATAAGTGCAATGAAGATGCAATGAAGATGCAGACAATATGCAATGAAAATGCAAGCAAAAGAGAACAGCTAAGTTACACTTAAGACAGAGCAATGATGCTATTGATACTAGTTAACTATGATATGCATAAGATGGCAGGATTAATGAGGATAATGATAAACTAACTGATAACAGGCTTGAGATGATGCTAGATAACAAATGTAAGTTAAAAACAAGTTGCAAATACAAGATGCTTGAGATGATGATAGTTAAATATAATGCAGTGACAAGAAGCAATACAAGTTGAAAAAAGGTAAAGGATGAAAATAGAAAAATTTTAACTACATTATAATAATACAGGGCTAAAAGCAAAAATGTAAAGTGAGTATGTACAAGGTGAAATGAAACTCAGTAAAGACAGCAATGAATCAACAGGGCACACGCCAAGTCCCCGGCAGCGGCGCCAAAAACTTGGTAGGCTGGGAAGATGGTCTGATTTTAGCCTACTTGTGATAACCGCAAGTGCACGGTGTCTACAATGTAGAACTGGCAAATACGGGTCGATCCCACAGAGACTTGTGGTGCTTATGTCTTGATCTAAGGCTTACTACTGATTTCAGAGGTGTAACACAAATGTTTTGGTGTTGTCGATACGACTTACTGGAATTGTGTCTCTAAGCTAAGGTAACGGGTAAATTGTAAAGCACCGGGGTGGTGAATCCACCTTTGATCCTATGCTAAGGCAACTCATCTGAAGTTGTGTTCTTGTAACTACCCAAGGAAGAATCTAATGGTTAATGTGTCAACTAATCATACTAATTCCCCCTAGTATCAACTGTCTTTTTACAGCACAATTGATCACATGATCCTTGGTTAACTAGCTAAGCATCAATCCTAACTTGTTAAGCACATATCCCCTTCCATGGCAGTCTCTAATGGGTAATTGCTTAACTTCTTTCTCTAGTTCTCCCCTAGTATTGGTTGTCTTCTTACAGTACAGCCAATCACAGGAGAATTTGAGCAAATAGATAACAATACTTCTATCTCAAATAAGCATAACAATAACATAATATGGAGATGAATTTACTTAGCATGTTATCAGGGGTTTCAACAACACCCTAGTTAAGAAATTTAAAACATAATTCAAGTAATTAAAACATAAATTAACACTAAGTTGCTGCTCTGGCTAGCCCAGGCATCCCTCTCTCACAACCACAGACTCTCTATTTATACATGCAAAGAATTCCCAAAACCCTAATTCTCTCAAAACAACAATTAAAATCATACCCTTTAGCCCATACCGCTTGAATCGTGCTCCTCTCTTGTCAAATCATCCATGCGTCGACTGTTGTGCAAACCCTAGGTTTCAATCATCTCAACCCTAGCTTCTAGGTTAAGGTAGAAGCTATGGATGGAGATGGGTGATGCGAGGGTAGCTGAGGAGGTGGTGATGGTTCTGGTGCGGCTGACAGAGATGGAGTGGTGGTGATGGGGTAGCTCTGCACAGGGAGAGGAAGGAAGAGAGGGGAGGTAAGGTGGAGCTCTGCAGTCGGTATGGGTGAAGAGAGAGTAGAAGAAGAAGAGAAATGAGATGGGTGTTTGGTCGATGGGTTAGGTATAGGTGTCTTCGGTGTGGCGCGGGAGCAGTGAGTGATGATGAGGAAGGAGAAGCGACCGTTGGATGTGGGAGATAGAAATCTCAACGGCTCAGGGTGAGATGGGTGTTTGGTCGATGGGTTAGCTATTGAGACAGAGCCGTATAGCTATATAAACTTTACATTATACACATTTGATATTTCGATCTGAGTTTAACTCGCTTATATCTTTCTCGAAATATGTGTTAGAAAGCTTTTTGCTTTAAATACGTTCATCACTATTCTTGAAGAAAGTCAAAAGATGATCATGTAAAAATCACCTGGTAACATCTTACATGATTTGTGTGAGACAATCATTTGATGTAGACTCGAAATATTTCGTATTGATCACTCGATCACTTGAAAATTGGTTATAAGCTAATATTTTGTGTGAGACAGCTATTGTCGTCTTCTAAGAATGTTTCAATAATTTAAATGGGAGTTAAGAGCGAAAACCCATGTCTGGATACATTACGGCTTGTGTACTATGTAACGGCTGTTTTGATGGAATTCAGGACCGGAAGTTAAGTTTGCATACCCGTTCGCAAACTGATTTAATTGTTGAAGTCCAGGAACCAAGTTTGCGTACGCATTCGCAAAATGGTTTCAAGCGAGTTCGGCAGGAGCTAAAGTTTGAGTACCCGTTTGCAAACTTTCGGCTTGTGACAATTGTCAGGAACTTAAGTTTGCGTACCCGTTTGCAAACTTAAGTGGTTCAAGTTCTAAAATCGGTTAAGTATGATTTCATACTCATGAACAAATACATTTATATATTAAGGAATGCAATCTTTGCAAACCATGGCTAAATTGTTCATGAACTGATTCTTTTGATTGCTTGATTGTGTCTTGTATACTTTTATGAGAATATAAACAATTGAAAAACTCTATGAGTAATACAATTAGATTCATTTGATTATCATTTGATCTAGAAGTGTTAAGATGAACATGGTTAATACAAAAGTGTTCATATGTCTAACTTCGGTTAACTATTATTGAGCCAACTCAATATACACATTTAGGTACGGTTACCCATATCTAAATGAAGGTATATTTCATTTGTGTGTAACAAGCTAAGACCATCTAACGGTGGTAATATATTAGCTTGAATCTTAAATCAGAGTTTCATCTAACGGTGATTTGAAGACTATACAAGGGAGAACTCTAGCAACTGGGAAACCTAATCCCCACACTTCTGTGTGATACTAGTTGCGACTAGAGTCGATTCTCCTTTAACCTACGTTTTTCCTAAAACCATTATAGGTTAATGACTTAAAGACTTCATTGGGATTACGAAGCCACACGCAGCTATTTTCTCTATAGTTGCTTGTTCGATCTTACTTAATTTGTTCTATCATATTGAGTATTATCTTCTCATGGGATTTGATCGAGATTTAATCTTCGATATGTAAGATAAAAAGTAATCACAAAGCTCTTCGTCTCATTCTTTGTGATTCCCCAATATCTTGTTCCGCTACCATACAATTAAGATTATTGTGAGGTGATTGATATTACTAGGATGTTCTTTGGGAATATAAGTCTAGTGTATCAATTGGTTCATGTTCACCTTAATTTATCAAAAGACGTAACAAAACTCGTAGGTATTTCTGTGAGAGACAGATTTATCTATTCAATAGACTTTTTTTTGTGTGAGACAGATTTATTTATCAAGTGTTTGACTTTGGGTCATAGAAAGTCTTAGTTGTGGGTGAGATCAGCTAAGGGAGTCAAGTGCGTAGAGTCCTGCTGGGATTCAGAGACGTAAGGAACGCGACTGTACCTTAATCAGCGTGTGATTGGTTAGGGATCAACTACATTCCAGTCTGAAGTTAACTTGTAGTAGGCTAGAGTCAGAGCGACTTAATACGGTGTGGTGTTCAAATCTGGACTAGGTCTCGGGGTTTTTTTTGCATTTACGGTTTCCTCGTTGACAAAATTTTTGGTGTCTCAGTGTGATTTCTTTCCGCATCAAATTTTTTTATATAATTGAAATATCACAGGTTGTGTGTAGTTCAATCAATTGGTAAATCCAACCATTGGTTGTTGATTGAAATTGATTGACACTAAAACATTGGTCTTTGGTACCGTTCAAGTTGTTTCTCATAATAATCAGGCTCGCGGATTTCTATCTATTTGATTTCTTGATTACATTGAGAAACAAAGATATAACTCTTGGATATATTTTTAAAGTGATTGAGTTTGGTATGTCTAGTTGATTCTCTTGGAATTATATTGGAGTTAGTCCGTACATACATTGCCTAAACAAAATATTGGGTGTGGTTGTTAGACCCACAGTAGTTTGGGAAGATGGTGCGATTTTAGCCTACTTGTGATAAATCGCAAGTGCGGTGTCACAATGTAGAACCGACAAATACGGGTCGATCCCCAGAGACTTGTGGTGCTTATGTCTTGATCTAAGGCTTACTACGATTTGAGAGGTGTAACACAAATGTTTTGGTGTTGTCGATCGACTTCTTTTGGAATTGTGTCTCTAAGCTAAGGTAACGGGTAAATTGTAAAAACCCACTTGGGGTGGTGAATCCACCACCTCGATCCTATGCTAAGGCAACTGTTGAAGTTGTGTTCTTGTAACTACCCAAGGAAGAATCTAATGGTTAATGTGTCAACTAATCATACTAATTCCCCCTAGTATCATTGTCTTTTTACAAGACAATTGATCACAGGATCCTTGGTTAACTAGCTAAGCATCAATCCTAACTTGTTAAGCACATATCCCCTTCCATGGCAGTCTCTAATGGGTAATTGCTTAACTTCTTTCTCTAGTTCTCCCCTAGTATTGGCTGTCTTCTTACAGTACAGCCAATCACAGGAGAAGTTGAGCAAATAGCTAACAATACTTCTATCTCAAACAAGCATAACAATAACACAATATGGAGATGAATTTACTTAGCATGTTATCAGGGGTTTCAACAACACCCTAGTTAAGAAATTTAGAACATAATTCAAGTAATTAAAACATAAATTAACACTAAGTTGCTGCTCTGGCTAGCCCAGGCATCCCTCTCTCACAACCACAGACTCTCTATTTATACATGCAAAGAATTCCCAAAACCCTAATTCTCTCAAAACAGCAATTAAAATCATACCCTTTCGCCCATACTGCTTGAATCGTGCTCCTCTCTTGTCAAATCATCCATGCGTCGACTGTTGTGCAAACCCTAGTTTTCAATCATCTCAACCCTAGCTTCTAGGTTAAGGTAGAAGCTATGGATGGAGATGGGTGATGCGAGGGTAGGCGAGGAGGTGGTGATGGTTACGAGTGCGGTGACGAGAGATGGAGTGGTGGTGATGGGGTAGCTCTGCACAGGGAGAGGAAGGAAGAGAGGGGAGGTAAGGTGGAGCTCTGCCCGGTCGGTATGGGTGAAGAAGAGGAGAAGAAGAAGAGAAATGAGATGGGTGTTTGGTCGATGGGTTAGGTATAGGTGTCTTCGGTGTGGCGCGGGAGAAGCGAGTGATGATGAGGAAGGCGGCGGCAGTTGGATGTGGGAGATAGAAATCTCAACGGCTCGGGGTGAATGCGGTTTTGGTGTGGCGCGGGAGCATCAGAGATGATGTGTAGAGTGCGGCGAGCATCGGATGCGAGATGGGCGAGATCTCACGGCTCGGATGGAACGGGCTCGGATCGGGTTATGGGCGGGTCTTGGACCTACATTCAATCCCATGTTTTGTGAATGGGTTGCTCCTTGTTGGGTTGCAACCGGCGATGCGCGCGCGGGCTTTGGCTTTGTTCCATAGACGCTTGCCTCCAATTCTTTGCTCTTTTGGCTTAATTTCTCAGAGCTTTATTTATTACCTAAAAACACAAAATTAATTAATACAAATATTTATTCTTGAAAACAAAGAAAATACAGAAGTTGGGGTAATATCTGATTTCTAAGCGCAAAAGATGAGTAAAATGCCAATAAAAAGGTGTATAAATATGCAATATTTGGCACTCATCAACCC